>CAWUFW010012545.1:0-535073 GCA_963921515.1 Calotriton arnoldi | reverse complement strand
GTTTGTTGGTGCCCAGTTCCCAGCAGGGGCTTGTTCTCCCCACAGCAGTACCCAGTGTCAGCCATCTTGTCAGTTGTTTTCCACTGCCTGTGATGTGAGCATGGTTCAGAGTGGTGTTGATGGGCCAATTGTGAGGGTGAGCAATATCTGTGACTACCACTCCCATCATGCTATTGCCTCCACCCCCTTCCCAGCTTGCCCATACTTCCTTCCTTCTGACTCTGCTTCCTGTGGGGTGGTGTGCCTGTGCTGAATGGATGGCTGACAGTGTTGTCCTGGCGTTTGTTTGGCTACAAGTCCCATGTGTGTCACTGTGCTTCCCACAGCATGACCCAGGGTGGTGGTTCTTTGTGGGATAATTAATTTTAGTGTGAGGCAATGCATTTTCCCAGGTGTGTTGTGTGTAGTTTGTGTTAGGGGTGTGTGTGGGGAGAGCTGCTGGTAACTATGGTCATAGCTGTCAGTCCTCCTTCCCACCCAGCCAGATATCCCACCATGGAACGTGCTTCCATTGCAGGGAGTGCAAGTTGTCTTTCAGGATGTCAGTCAGTGGTGTCCTGCTGTTGGTTGGTGCCCAGTTCCCAGCAGGGCCTTGTGCTCCCCACAGCAGTAGCCAGTGTCAGCCATCTTGTCAGTTGTTTTCCACTCCCTGTGATGTGAGCATGGTTCAGAGTGGTGTTGATGGGCGTATTGTGAGGGTGGGCAATATCTGTGACTACAACTCCCATGATGCTATTGGCTACACTGACTTGACCAGCATACACAGAATTCCTTCCTTTCTGTGGGATTCCCTGTGTGGTGGGTTTGTAGTGGTGGCTACATATCTGACAGTGTTTGTTGGTTATATTTGTGCCACTGCCTAGCTTTTTTGTTGTAGGGTTTGTACATGTCATGACACAGTTACATATCACTATGAGATGGCATGTGTTGTGTTTATCTGACTGACATACACATCTTGGGATGATTCTGTTTTTGTTGCTGTGTATTTGCTAAGGGTGCATGGTTTGACTATCCCCTTGACAGTGATGTGTGTGTATTGTCACACAATATTGGGTATATTGGTTGTGTACTCACCAGGCTCTGGGATGTTTTCTAGTCCATATACGCTCACTGGTGGTAGGATGGCCCGCACCTTCTCCTCCCAGGGCCTGGAGGTATAGTGGTTTGGCAGGAGGGCCACTGCCAGTGTGTTGGCTCAAGATGTAATCCTTCTTCAGTAGGTCCCTGACCCTCCTGCGCACATCATACCACCTGTTCTGGATGTCTTCCTTTGTGCGCAAACATGGTGATTGTGCGTTCACCCTGTCGACGATCCTCACCCACATCTTGGTTTTCTGCGACATGGGGGTCTGTTGGACCAGTGTACCAAACAGCTGTGGCTCTACCCTGAGGATCTCATCTACCAGGACTTCCAATTCACTATCTAGGAACTTTGGATTCTTCTTGGGGGCATGGTGATGGGTGGTGGTGGTGAGTGATGTGTGTTGGTGTGCAAGTGAGGGTGTGTGAGTGTGTGTTTTGCTGGGTGTATGTGAGGGTGCTATTTGTTGAGGTGCTGATGGTGTGTGGCTTGTGTGATGGATGAGCTGTGAGTGTGTGTGTGGTTGCTGTCTGTTGGTGTTGTGTGCTGGCAGGTAATTTGAATTTGCAAAGGATCATGGTAGAGATTTGTGTCCTTTATATGGGTGGAGTTGTGGGTGTGTCTTTGTTCCCTGTTTCCCCCCAGTATTTATTGGCTTTGTAATTGCTTGTTTGGCCTTTTTTTTGTGTTTTCCCTTTGTACTTTTTGTGCATGTAGGAGACGTTCTTCTGACCGAGTCGGACCCTGCAGTTGTCTCGTGCGAGCTTCTCCGAGTCGTTCACGCTGTGTTTGTGCTGTTTTATGTGCTGCGTACGCGTCGGTCGCGGTGTATTGGGTTGCTTCGGCTCGCTGTTTTGTATGCGTGTCGGTCGTACGGCTTGTGCTCCGTGCGACTCGGTCGTGTTTTCCACGCGTTGCATCGTACTTGGCGGGTCGGAGTTCGCGGGTACGTTTCGTACGGGATTCTTCCTGGTGCGTGTCGGTCGGTTCGATTTGCGTGCATTTCCGGCCGGATAGCTGTTTTCCGCGCGGTTCGGTCGTTCGTATTGTGTTCCGTACGAGTCGGTCGGATTTTGCACGCTTTTCATCGTACTTTGCGGGTCGGGCTGCACCGGTACGTGTCGGTCGGAATAAATTCCGGCTCCGAGTCGGTCGGTACGTTTTCCGGCCCGGATCGGAATCGGCCCCAATGCCTTTTATTTCTGTTTTAAAAACTAAAACAAAAATAAAAGGCTTTGTTATTTGCAATGTCAATAGCTCAAACTCGCGTAAATGCGAGACCTATTGCATTGCAAATGCTTGTTCTGCATTGTGTTAGGATCAGCATTTCTCCATCCCAGTCTTCCTACTGTGTGTTTGTCCTGAAATGGTGTCTGTGTGCCTGTGAGTAAAGCAGCAGGCCCCTCTCCTAGCCTCCCCTCTTTGGATGTCTGATGGAGTCTGCAAATCTCCAAACCGAGGCAAGCCTGCTCTGTACATGAAGGCCTGCGCCCCTGCCCAGCAAGTACCCATGGCACCTAAACACCATGCAGGGACAGAGCTAGGGCGGAGAGGTACTGTGAGGCTCTGAGGTAACCTAGACCAATGAGATGAGGAGAGCTGGACAGAGTGCCATGAGCAGACACCACGAGTTGGGGCCTATTGAAAAGATCATATGAAGAGGCAGCGTGAGGAGCCGGAGACAGTCGGTTCTAGCAATGGACATCATTTACTCCTTGAAGCCGCCTGAGTAGCTAGATACATTGAAGCAGGGTGGTATAGAAGGCGCACCACCAAGCGCAAAGTCAGCGCCTGGTAGCTAGGGGCCGAGCATCACATCAACTAGACTGCCGACTTTGGTGCTGGAAACCAGGATTCGAGCATCGGGGTCGCGTCCACATCCTGTGATTCTGGGCAAATCACTTAATCTCCCCGTGCCTGAATGTGTATGTAAATACGGTGCTCGTGTAAAGCGCTCCAATACCCTCGGGTCGAGTTCGCGCTATATAAATATGCAAAAAAAAAAAAACTGGTTTGACTCAGGGGCGCAACTAGAGCCAAATTTCGGGGGGTCTAAGAAAAAATTTCGGGGGGGCTGACTTTACCAGCAATAGTTAGAGTGGATATGCAGGGGCTCTAGAAGGGGTGAAAAAACAACAAAGCCTCATTTACAAGCGAATGGTCTTTTAAGGACCTGTGAAGTACTCGGGTGCGGCTGTGTGTGTGCCCGGGAAGCTGTCTCAGCCCGGGCTGACACACACGACAGGGGGGGGGGCTGAAGCCCTTTGATCCCAATGGGCGTTGCGCACCTGGTTTGACTATAGGCGTAATTTTCCAAACTTCGACCTAGCAACAGCCTTCCGTTCACACCTGTCATTTGCTGAAGTGGACACTCGTCAACGTACCCATAATTGTGTTATGAGTGAGCGTCAGCACAAGAATCACTGCCGGAGCTGTGTTCTCGTGAGTTCCCAGCCGTACCCAGCAGAACGGTCCATAGTGCGAAGAGCTTGGGACACATTTGTGAGACAATGAGCTCGGGGTACATCATGGACACTCAGAAAGTTGAGGAGACTGCACTGTCGAGGTCTCTGCTCGCGAGCATTCAACTCCAATTGGAGCGTTACAGCGTACATTAAATATTAATGCAACGCCTGCTCTATGCCCTGATGTATTTGCACTTAAACATTCTGTACATGATGGTAACTGACATGGTAACTGACATCACTGTTTGGTAATGACACGCCAAAAAATTATGCTTGACGATTCGACTAATTCCTTCTAGCCTCATTTCGAACCTCACCACTGTTTTTTGTGCTCTCCCGCTGCTGTTTTTAAGCAGGCGTCTTCTGCCTTCAAGAAATTATGCGCAGATTAACAGAGAGTGCAGTCGTTGCGATGGCTCAATGAAGACGACGCCCCAGCTCACAAAAATCGCGTCCAGCTCACAAAAATGGCAGCCTATTAATTGCACAATTTGTTTTGGTTGGGATGCCGGGGAAAAATGCGACAAGTGACTAGAAAATGCGGAATGACGAATTTGCATTTATATTGTATGCAAACAGTCTTTCGTCTGGAGCAGTGGCAGAACATGGGGGCCACATACCCTTCGCCTTCCTCTGTGCAGAGACAACATTAACATTAAGTGTGCCACGCGCTGCCTATCTGCACGCTGCCAGCGTTCGCTTGCGCTCGTGAAAACTCCTCGAAATAAATACGTGCTTTATGTTCTGCTGCTCTGCTTGTGAAATACGGTGCTTGACTTACAGAAATTGTTACTCCTACACACCGAACAAAGGAGCGATCTGTCACACGAGGAGGACATCAGTGTTTACTTTCCTGCCTCGTCACCCGTAGCTGGGCGAGAGAGAGGATATGCGCACGGAAAGAGTGCGATTGGACGTACAGCCTGCATATCATTATCATCCCCGCGGACGAAAACAGTAGTTAGGCCCCGCTGCTTCCGGACTAAACGGAAGTCAGCATCGCATCAACAGCCAATAAAAAAACATCTAACAAAATCAATGACAAACTTTAACTAATGGCAAGCAGCAACAGAAATAACACAGAGTTTCACCTAACATACTAATTACTTGATGCCGCGTAGAGGCAGCGCATGCGCTGCCTTATGCGAGACCTAAAAAGCCAAGTGGGACTATCTTAATAGGGCTGGTTTTAACCATTCCCATACTTGCTTTATGCAGTATTCCCTGAACAACCGTCAGATTACGGAAGTTGACCACAATGACATCTCCACTGATCCCATAACCCCCATCACCAATGCCCCCCACCCGTCTTGCCATTAAGATCTCTTTTGATATGTCCCAATTGCCAGTGACATTGTTATTCAGCCAATGGATAGATTTGTTCATTAGGCCCCTGGTGGATTCCATATTGTCTCCTGTGAGCCTAGGGACGTTAGTCAGGGCAACGACATACGGGGCAGATGCTGGGGGAAGGTCTATCACAGGTAAAGAGGCCTGGTTTGGGGTGCAAGCTACCGGTTGTTTTGCAGTTTGGTTTGCTGGTAAATTGGCATGTGGATGTAATACGACCATACTCTGGACAGGTATAGTAGGGGTAAAATCAGAGGTCAAATACTGAGTACAAACAGAAGTCCTGGAATCCAAGGGCTTCACCAGTTTGGATTCGATTATTGCTAAACGCTCAAGGATAGGGCGAAACTTGGAGTCCAAAAGATCACCTATACACTTGCTCTGTTTACACCAGGTGTTTTCATTAACCACTGCTGAACCCCCAATCAGATCTTCATCACCAGCCTTATGACATGAGGCAATTTTGCTAGTTGTAGCATAATTTCTAGACTTAGTTGATTTGGCAATTTCCCTCCTGCGCTTGGCTTTTGGGCCACTCTCCCACTCAGAATCACAAAACTGGTTGCCACCCTCTGTGCTAGTTGGACCGGGCTCAGTCTCCCCTCCTGGTGTAGGGAATCCAGCACCCACGCAATCCAGGCCGTCCCCCACATTTTGAACTAGCTCCGTAGAACAAACATGGCCCCTTGACGCTGCAGTTGGGCTTGTTACTAATGAAGCACTCTGCATTGGTAGCAGCTCACAAGAGCTTTGGTCAATAGGTATATGAGTTGTCTCTTCGGTTGTGAGGGACAGGCGACATTACACCAGCCGAATTTCATTGGTAACCATGTCCACAGCCCGGGTTAGGTAGTTGTCGATAGTTGAGCGGGTGCAGGGGGAGGTATCGTGCTAGAAGCACTTGAGGCACCCTTTCTGTTGCCCATACTACAAGCCTGGTTGAGAAGACATGGACCAATAAAAGCAGGAGCAAATAGGCAAGCGAAGTCTAAACCAGACAAGCACGGCTAGCCACAACTCTCAAGGCGTAAATATAAGGAAGACATATCTGGGACAGAATTAAAAACAGTACCTTGTTCCGTGATGGCTACTTACTCGAGACAGTAGAGATCTGCAACAGGCCTTAGCGGGGTGGCCCAGCCCATCCTCTTTCGAGCTTTGATGGGCGCAGACGGGCCTGCCCTTGGCCCGGGCTTTGCCCGGGCACGCGCGCACACGTCCCGTGCTGCGGGAGTGTTGGGCCCCTTTAGAGCACCTCCTGGCGCGGCAGCAACTCATCAGCGACACTCGCACCGCTAAGGTATGCCGGGAAATGGAGTCCGGTGCCCAGAGCCTCTGGTGCATCGCGTCCCACACTGCGGGAGTGTTGGGCCCCTTTAGAGCGCCTCCTGGCGCAGCAGGAACTCGTCAGCGGCACCCGCGCCGCTAAGGGATGCCAGGAAATGGAGTCTGGTGCCCGGAGCCTCTGGCTCATCGAGTCTCGCACTGCGGGAGTGTTGGGCCCCTTTAGAGAGCCTCCTGGCGCGGCAGGAACTCGTCAGCGGCACCCGCGCCGCTAAGGGATGCCGGTAAATGGAGTCCGGTGCCCGGAGCCTCTAGTTCATCGCATCCCACGCTGCCGGAGTGTTGGACCCCTTTAGAGCGCCTCCTGGCGCGGCAGGAATTTGTCAGCGGCACCCGCGTCACTAAGGGATGCCGGGAAATGGAGTCCGGTGCCCGGAGCCTCTGGTTCGTCACGTCGCGTATGAGTTCAATCAAATTGATGTAAAGAAGACCCTCCTTCGAAGAAGTTTAACTATTTCTATACCAGTGTGGACTGGTTTCGAGGAACAGGCCCAGGGCTATAACTATATATCTCTTTAACCCCAATTAGTTTCACTTAACTTATATGTACCTAATTTAACTTTATTGTGGTGTAGAAAGGCTTAATAAAGAAATAAGAAAGAGCAATTCCTAGATAATCCAGGGATTACCAGAACTGGAGTCTAACATAGGCAGATACAAGCCTCCAACTTCATCATAAGGTTAGAAAATGCTTGTGGTTGACCAAGATGATACATATATGTGACATCTTGTAATGCCTTACATTTCACAAGAAGATGTTTGGCCATAGGAATTTGATCGGACATCTGCCCAGATTTTCAAGGCTCCAAAGTCGGGAAGCACAATTCAATATTCATCACATGAATTGTGTAAATCATAGTCATATAGGAAGGTGGTACGGCAATTTGTGGGTGGCTGATAGTTCAGTGTACATATCAGGGATGTGGCTGTGCTAGAAACAAATTTGGTTATGAACTACTTGAAAAAAATAAACTGATGGACCTTTTATCTCTTTTACTCAAATTGAGTTATAGTAGATCAAGACAACCAAACCACCTCTTCTTTGCTGCTTATCATGGGTTAAGATGTTATCAAACGCTCTCTATCCAGTACTGTCTAATTCAGATCAGTGTCTGCAACAGCTAGATATATTAATGTTTTTAGAATCACAAAAAATAACAACCATTTGTTAGCATCAACAATACATTTTATGATGGAACTTCCCGAATTTGTAAATTATCTTATAATAGGTGTTGAGGTGGATCATCTAGCTATGACTCTTTTATCCAAAATGAAATTGTTAACCACTTCTCTGACTGATAATGATAATTCTGCAACTTAAAACTGATCTTGGTAACCTAAACATCATCACAGGTTTAAAACTGTCAAAGGATGTATGAACAGAACCTTTACATATTAGCAAAGTAACAGTTCCTCCTCTGTGTAGAATTCTGTTAACATCTTAGCAATCCCGCTGTGTGGGACTTATTGGAAGTAACAGGAGGAGTTGTTCGCCCCTAAGGACCCTCAGCAGCCAAGGGTACTTCATCCCCCAACTAGTAGTGTGTCAGGAGGCGTGTTTGCAGAGTGGTAGAGAAAGGGGGCGGGCCACAAAGAACTCTCAGCAATCCCGCAGTGTGGGACTTGCTGAAAGTAACAGGAGGGGTAGTTGGCCCCCTCCTGACGCACTACTGCTTGGGGGAAGAAGTCCACTTTAGACCTGAGGCCCTCAGGAGGCAAGGGGATGTCATTCCCCCACCAGCAGTGCGCAGGGAAACGCATTTGCAGGAGGTCTTGTTGGACCCTAAGGACCCTCTGCAGCCAAGGGGACTTCACCCCCCAACCAGCAGGATGCCAGCAGGCGCGATTGCAGATTGGTACAGAAAGAGGGCTGGCCTCTGGTGTTGTTCTTTTTTTTTAATTATAAAGGAAGGGGAGCTGTATTTGGCCCCGGGGACCCCGGGCCCAGGCATTTTTAGAAAGGGAAGGAGAGCCGTGGGGACCCCATCCCCCGAGACCTGGCATTTCTTTTTTGTTTTTAAATCTTTATTTTAATCAAAGGGATGATTTTGGTCTCCAGGGACCCCATCCCCCGGGGCCTGCCCATTATTTTTTAATTTTTAAAAAATTTATAAAACATGTGATGCGGGCTGATTTTGGCTCTGGGGACCCCATTCCCCATGGGCTGGCCATAATAATGGATGCCCTGGTCCCACCCCGGACACCCAGTTTTCCAAGTTGGGGACTGCGGGGTAGCCTGAAGGCCCCCACAGTCCCTGCTGGTAGGGGTGGGCGGAATTTGCGTAGTCGCGTTCCGCGAAGATGTAAAAAATCCCCGCGAGCATGCGGAATTCCGCGAGCATGCGGAATTGCTTGTTCCGCCCGTTCGCGATGCGTTTTTCCTGTTCGGGGACGCTGTTTGCGTGCTCGGGGGAAAATATCTCGCAAACTTGCCCATGCGGTCGCCAATTGGCGCGGCCATCTTGTTTCACTTGTCCCGCCCGTTCGCGATGCGTGTTTCCTGTTCGCGAACGTGGATGTCCGATGGCGCGTCCGAATGACGTGTTCGCGATCGCACACTCTTGCGGGATCACGCGGCCGGATAGGAAAACTCGTCAGCGAATGCAGGGATCCCGGTAAGTTGCTACCGCGTGCGCAAACACGCATTTTGAGAGTGCGAACAAGGAAAAAATTCCGCTACGCCGTGGATCGCTGAATTTTCGGCAAATCCGCATTCTCTCCGGAACGCAGAATTGCCAAAATTCCGCAAATTCCGCAAGCAGAGCAGATTTTACCGCCCAGGCCTACCTGCTGGCTTTCCGCCTCCTGCATGAGCCAGCATTGCTTTTACACATAATGACTAATGAGCTGCTAACATGCAGCTCCCTGTGTGTAAAAGCAATTCTGCTCCACTTCGAGTAAGCAAGAGCATTTTCTGCTCTTGCTTACTCGAAGCGAAGCAGAGTTTTCTATGGCTTGGTGGGAAACTGCAATGTTCCAGGGGGTGGGCATCCCGGTACATTGTAGGAGCCGGCCCTGGGGGGTGGCGGTCCCCAGGGCCATCTGTGGTTCCAGGAGGGAGGCCCCATGGCCCGCCTCCTTTCATTCATGTAGTCCCAGGGAGGTGGTGGTCCCCGGGGCTGGTAGTACGCAATAGATCCCCTTATTTATTGTGTTTGTGTCCCGGGGAGGTGGCGGTCCCCGGGGCATTTAAAAAAAAAATAATGTATGTGCCCCGGGGAGGCGGTGGTCCTAAGGGCAGAGGGGGAGGCCACAGGGCCTTCCCCACATTTCTTTTAAAAAATCAGTGTGCCCCGGGGAGGTGGTGCTCTCCAGTCGGTGCAGCGCGGGGGCGAGCGGTCCCCCCTGCATTTCTAGTGTTCCTTGCCCCAGGGAGGTGGCAGTCACCAGGGCTGCAGGGGAGGCCAAAGGGCCTCCCCTGCATTTTTTTTAAATGTATGTGCCCCGGGGAGTTGGCGGTCCCCGGAGCAGTGGGGGGAACAGTAAGGCCTCCCTGCATTTCTTTAAAAAAAATCAGTGTTTCCTGGGGAGGTGGCAGTCCCCAGGGCAGTGGAGGGGCTGAGCGGGCCTCTGGTATTTCTATTTTTTACTGCCACAGGGAGGCTGAGCAGGCCTCCGGTATTTCTATTGTTTACTGCCACGGGGAGGTGGCGGTCCACGGGGCTTTGGATAAGCCTAGGTGGGGGTCCCATGAGCCCCCCTCCTTCTTTACCTTCATGCCCCCGGAATTAGGGGCTTTAAAAAAAAGATGTGCGGGAGCCCACGTCTTTTTGTTTACATTTTGCAGCAGATCCATGGGTCCACCTGCGTATTATAAGCAAAATTACATTAAAAAATTTTTTACTCCCGGCGCGGGTCCCTGTGGGAACCCCAGCACATTTTGGGGGTCAGGGTATTCCTACCCTGCCCCCTTTTCATAATCTTTTACTTTTTTTGTGGGACTCAGTTTCAAGCCGTATCCGAAGCTGGCTGCCAACACTTGCAGTGTTGGCAGCCAATCAAATCTTAGTAGGATCCGCGAGTCCACTGCAAGGATTTGCATCCCCAGATATCTATATTTTTTAAACTTTAATATCTCTGAAATTACTGAAAGGATTTACACAAATTCACAAAAGCACTCTTTCTGGAACAACATCTAGCTTGGTTTAGACTGGTGTCCATTTGTGGTGTTTTCACTGTGTTACTGTGTGTTTTGAGTACAAATACTTTACACATTGCCTCTGGGATAAGCCTGTCTGCTCGTGCCAAGCTACCAAGGGGGTGAGCAGGGATTATCTAAAGTGTGTATCCTCCTTACCCTGACTAGAAGCAAGGGTCCCTACTTGGACAAAGGTACATACCTCTGCCAAATAGAGACCCCCATTTCTAACTAAAAAAGAAAACCACTTACCTTGTGCTCGCCTCATCGCCGCGAGTGCAAGGTAAGTGGTTTTCTTTTATTAAATTTTATTTTCCCTCGTTGTCGTCTGTTGACTCCCCCACCCTGCCCCACTGCTTTTACCTGCACGGGCCGGTCCTGCCTGCACATCCACCCTAACAAGCACCTATAGAAGTGGAGTGAAGAAGGAGAAGCAGAATGTGAGTTCCTCTTGGTCCTCCTTAGAGGTGTGTCTAAAGTCAGAGAGCTGCCGAATTGAATCCTGGTTAGAGCAATGCAGAATAGTGACATACTTGGTTTGCTTTGGGCATTTGTAACACATTACTATGCTTCGTTGTTAAGTCAAGTAAGTGGTTCTTTGTTTTGTGTAGATGTGATTATATTTTCATGTATCAACAACGCATCTTTAAAATAGTTGGAAAATGCGTTAGAGAATGCATTTAACTAAAGTGGGTATCAGTTTGGGAAATATGCTATAAGATGATTCATACCACTAATATTGAAGTATTAGTATATAAGATATTGTGCACAAATGTTCAAGGATGCAAACTGTTTTATTGAGGAGTTTTTTGTGGTTTGCTCACTGTATTATTTTCTGTTAAAAATGTATTCTTTGTGAATTCATTGCCAAATGTCACAGTAAATATTTTCCAGTGTCATAGATATTCACGAATTTGGCATGTTTTTCAAAAGTGTAAAACACATATATACACATATTGTAATTAATGTTTGAGATAAGTACTTTACTAAATAATGTATAGACTTGTTTTTCTGTAAGTAATTTTATTGTACGACACTCTTTAATTCTATTTGCTGTTTTTGAGACTACGCCATTTTCCACCCGGATTTTTCTTTTTCATACTTCTAGTGCAGATATTGGAAGCTTATTTGCAGGTGTCCTTTATTTTGCACTCACTTTTGAGTTTTTTTGTTTTAACATCTTACATAAAATGGCATATGGAGGAAGACAGGAGCAGGAGCCACGCCCTCAAGAAGGAGACTCTTCAGATGAAGAACCAGCCCCAAAGTGCCAGTCCATTGTGTGGGATTTCTTCACAATCCCGTCTGAGGGAAAGAAACTGTAGCAAAATATGTAAAGTGCTCCTTATGTGAGAAAACGTTTTCAAGGGGCTCTTTGAAAAAATATTCATTTGGGACTACCAGCATCTTGTTCCATCTAAAAACTTATCATAGTACACAGTTGAAGAGAGCGTAGAGTGAGAGAAATGCTGGCAAACCATCTACTTACAGTGCTACACCAGCTATAGTGGAAGAGAGAATTCCTACTGAAGTGGAACAGCATCTGCCCAAAAAGTCTCCAGAACTGAAGAGTATAGGAACATTTTGTTTAGATTGCAATAAGGTGCTTACAGTAGGCGAACAGTGTGTTGCTGTAGTTTTGGAGACAGCAAAAACTCGCAACTGATAATTTGTTTTTGTATTCACGACACTTCTTACACTGTTTTTGAGTTTCTGCAAATAATGTTTTTTTCCTAGTTGCCATTTTATTTAAGAAAAAAACCACAAAAAATAAAAATGTTTCAAAAAGCAAAAAAAGCAGTTCCAGAAAAATAGAACAAAAAAGGTTCTCGTTAGAACCACCTTTCCTGGTAAAAAAAAAAAAAGATAAACTGTAGGTCTGTGTGTATATGTGTATATATATATATATACATATATATATATATATATATATATATATATGTATATATGTACATTTGAAAATTTCCACGCTCGAAGAACGAAAGAAAGAAGAGCCGCACTCAGGATTTCTGGATTTAGGAGTTAGTATTTTAATGACTCGACGCGTTTCGACAGCACGGTCTTTGTCAGAAAGTCAATACAAAGAACCGGAAGTGGCAGTGTCTTTTAAACATTTCCTGTTTTTAAACATGGACATAGAAAACAGCGCATAGGATGATCGTCTGCCTTGTGAGTAAAAAGAAAACAGACTTACAAAAACTTTATCAATATATTCAATAAACATTATGAACAATGCATACAATTCATGAATGTGACAGTTTATTCAAACCTATGCAAAGTGACGTAAAATAAGAATATTTAGATCCTTAAAACAATTGTCATGTGGCAATGGGTGAAAACGAGCGTGTGGAACAAACTGCCAAGTGGCAGAGAGCACTGATGTAGTGCTGAGTTGTATGTTCCGTGAAAGGGTTGGGACGCTGCACTTTGGCGCATGGAAACCCTGTATTGCAAATTAGGTGCCACATGATGTCCACTGGTGTAAGACCCTGGGTTACGCCCACTTCCGGTCCTATTCTAGAACTAGAAAAATAAATAACGGTGTTGCGGAGAGGCAATGAAGTGGACAAAAGAGTGAAAAAAAGAATAAATAAAACAAAACAAAAAGGAAGGGTGGGCGGGTACAGAACCTTAGTCTGTCTTCTGGGAGGCCGTAAGCTGGGAGGCAGATACATGGTCAGAAAGTGAGGATTGGGGATGCATGGACTCAAAAGGCTGATGGTTCACCTGGTTTCTATGTTGTGAGGATAGAGGGGTGCCCTAGTGAACTCAGCCTAAGTGGACATGGAGGTCCTCCTCATGGTTGAGGCCTCCCGGGATCTTGCTTTGGAGTCTCACTATATATTCAGATTCCAGGCGTCGCAGATGATGTTCCCGATCTCCTCCTCTTGGTGATGCAGGGACCCTGTCAATGCCAAAATACGAAATTTTAGAACTGATATCTTTAACATTTGAATGTACCAATTCGCAATGTTTGGCTATGGCGTATGACATGTCGCCATTCTTAATAGCGCGCAAATGCTCCAAAATGCGCTTCTTCACAGGGAAGATTGTGCTCCCCACATAACGTAAGCCACAAATACAAGGCAAAACATAGACTACAAAGTCAGTATTACAATTTATGAAGTCATGAATCTTCCCTGTTTTGCCGTTGGGGAGGTTGAAAGTTTTTACATTCGTACTGTTGTTGCATGCTTTGCACCTCCCACATTTATGAAAACCTGGGAGTTCCCTCAACCAGGTCCCACGTGTTTTTGTCTTGATGGAAAGGTGACTGTGTACTAGCATGTCCTTTAGAGACTGACACTTCCTGTACGTAACATGTGGAGACGGGCTCACTCAAATTGCCTATGATAACATCATCCCTGACTATGTGCCAGTGTTTGCGTATTATCTGATGTATTTCTTGAGGAGCTTGGTTAACAGTGGTTATGAGTCTCACTTCATGTTTGCCACTTTCTTTCTCTCTAGGTACGAGCAAGCTGTTCCTGTTTTTGGTGGCTGCTTTCTCAGTGGCTACTCTAATGGTTTTCCCTGTGTAACCCCTGTTTCTGAAACGACCCCTCATGTTTTTGGCTTCTTTATCATATGAGTCAGAGGAGCTGCAGTTGCGTTTTGCTCTCAAAAGCTCACCATAGGGGATACTATTCTTAAGACCCGAGTGATGGCTACGCGCATGCAGAATACTGTTGCCAGACGTCGGTTTCCTGTACAAACTAGTGTGCAGTGTCCCAAGTTTCACCTCTACTAGAATGTCTAAGTACTCTATGCTGCTGACATTAGCGTTGCTGGTAAATTTAAGATTGAGGCAATTTACCGAAAGTCCCTGAATAAAGGCATCTAGGGCCTCCTGTGGACCATCCCATATCAGAAAAATATCGTCTATGTAGCGGGTCCACAGGATGACATTGTTCATGTAGGAGATGTTGCCATCATGCCAAAGGTGCTCCGCCTCCCACCACCCCATAAACAAACAGGCGTAGCTGGGAGCGAAGCAACTTCCCATGGCGGTACCAGTGTACTGCTCATACCATTCATCCTCAAACAGGAAGCAGTTGTTGTGAAGACAAAAGTGTAACATGCGCATTAATAGCATAGTGTGGTCATACATCGTTACAGGCCTGTCTCGTAGATAAAATTTGCACGCTTCCAGTCCCAAATCATGCTCAATACAAGTATACAAGGCAACAACATCTATTGTTGCCAAGATGTACGTTTCTTTCCATGGAATTTCCTGTATCTTCGACAGGAAGTCCATGGTGTCTCTGCAGTACGAGGGTAAGTTCAGGACATAGGGACAGAGAAAATAGTCCAGATAGATGGAAGTGTTTTCGAGGAGGCTTTGGTTGGCCGAAATGATTGGTCTGCCCGGAGGGTCAGTGGGATGTTTGTGCACCTTGGGTAGCATGTAGAACACAGGGGTTACTGGTTTTTGTACCAGCAGAAACAGGAACTCATTTTGACTCAGCTTATCATTCTCACGCCAGTCATGTAACATCTTATGGTATTCGTGTATAGTTTTGTTGTACCTCCCCAAGCTGGATCTCAGGTAACATCCTGAGAATTCTAGTTGTCGCTTGGCCTCCACTCGGTACTTGTTGATGTCCCAGAGGACCACATTCCCCCCCTTATCAGAAGGTTTGATCACGAAGTCCGTTGCTTGTTTCAAGGACTCCAGGCCTGTCCTTTGTTCTGTGGTGGGATTCCTAGCAAAGTGATTGCCCTGTCTTTTCCAGAGGTCCAATAAGTCACCTAAGATTATCTCATGGAATGTATCAATTCCATCATGTAATGTTATTGGGTTGAACTTTGATCTGGGTTTAAAATCATTCCTAGACCTCTTGCTTATCTCTATGTCCATACTAATCAAAAGGTCGCGATCAGTTTCCCAGTCTCTAGTTCCCAATTGGATTTCCTCATAGTGGCGAGTGTCTCAATGTCCCTCATGGATAGTGTAATTTCCGTCGGGGCAGAGGCGCTCGCTGTTTGTGTAGTGTTTATCGTCCCTTTGTTATGCTTCAAAGTGTATAGTTTCAAAAGTTTGAGTTTACGCATAAATAAAAACAGGTCAATACGTGTTTTGGCAAAGTCAAAATTAGCAGTAGGGCAGAAAGATAGGCCTAATTCTAAGACCGATCTTTCCTCCGGGGTGATGACATGTGGGGAAAGATTAATGATAGAAAAGTTTAATTGCTCACCCATCATTTGTTCCTCTTGGATCGCCTGATGCCTCTCCCATGTGGCGTTACGTTGTCGCTGGCCTTCGCCCCCTCTCCTGCTTCTTCTCTTTTGTCTTGTTCTTTGCCTCCTCCTTTTCCTCTTCCCCTCGGTGGTTTTTTGTTGGCGCTGAGGCTCAACTGCATAAAACGGTATTCCTCCAGGGACGTGAAGGGTCCCCTATTTGGTCCCAAAGCGGTGTGTCTTTCCTCGTCGTCCGACGGTGCTGCTGAGCTTGAGCCAGAGGTCTCCGATTCTTGCGCTCGCAGTGCTTCGATCTTCTTGTAGTCCTTCCTGATGGCGTCGTATTTCCTGCTGAAGGTAAGGATGCGCCCTTGCGCATAATCATTCCTGTCCCTCACGAATTTCCAGCGTTTCCTCTCCTTAATGCTGTCCTCATATTTGGTCAGTCGTGTTTCCATTTCTTTAATAAAAGTCTTTATCTCCTCCTGGGCTGGCATTTTGCTCAGTGCCTCACGGAGCAATTTCAACTCCTCCCCAATTTGTTGAAGTTCAATTGCAGCGTATTTTGAAAGGAGTCCAAGCATCTGTTTACAAGTGCCAGCCATGAGGGTGGACCACTCCTCCAGTAGCTGGGGATTTTGATTTTGATAGGTGGTATATATATTATATATATATTCACTGAAAAAACCATAGGTTTCAGGCACGTTATAGTTAGAAATTAGCATTTCAAAAACCTTAGAAATTCACTGAAAAAACCATAGGTTTCAGGGACGTTATAGTTAGTTGGACATTTCACTCATACAAAACCATAGAAATTCCACCGTTATAGTTAGTTCAGCTAACTATAACTCGCGCCCCCGCAATGCACTGCTGATGACGTCACATATTACATCATTCATGACATGGTCAGTGACATCACTGATGACATCACTGATGACATCTCAAATGACATCACTGATGACATCACTGATGACATCATCCAGTGAATGTAGCTTTCTTTAAAATTTAAATATGTATTATATATATACCAAGCTGTATTGAAGAATGAATGGATGTATAAGTGTCTGGATGGAGGTTTTAGTAGGTGTGTGACTGACTGTTTAACTGAATGATTAAATGTATCTTACTGAACACATGGGTTAGTGTCTAAAGTGTGTGAATGTCTGTATCACTCTGTCTGTTGTTGTGTAAGCTGCTGCATCGGTTGGTCAGTAGCTACATCAATGTCTATATGGGTTATTGATTTGTTGCCTGCGTATTTGTATAAGAGACTGAGTGTGTGTGTGTGGTTGGTTGGGGGGTGTGTGACTCTGTGCATAGATGTGTGAGTGGTTGATTGACAGGGTGTATGAGTTTAAGAGTGCATGTGGAAACAGTTGAATGGGTGGGTAAGTGTGTGTATGGGCGTCTTGGTGAGTGAATCGATGTCTCAGTGCACATGTCCAACTAAGTACATATATAAAAGGCAGTGTATGTGAGAGTTGGTGTATAGAAATGACTATACGTGAGAGTCAGTGATTGTGAGAGTGGCTGTATGTATGAGTGTATACTTGTATTAGTGATTATATAAGAGACTAAGTATGCGTTACTATCTGTATGAATAAATGAGGTGGTGTGTGTATAACTGTGTAGGTGAGTAAATGGAACTGTGATTGATTCTTTGCATGAGTGACTAGGATGAGTACATAACTGACTAGGATGAGTGCTGGTGTGTCAATGTCTATATAGGTGTATGAGTGCATTTGATAGTGTTCTATTGATCAGTGACTGCATGTATGACTGATTGTATGGGTGAATGGGTAGATGTGTGTCTAGACCTAGGAATCACTGAGTGGGTATGTAGTAACTGGTATTAGTGTGTCAATGGTATCGAAAATGGTAGTCTGTATTTTACAGTGAGTGTATCAAAGGTTATATTAGTGTGTGACGAGGTACATCAGATTGTCACATGGATGATGTCATCAGTGATGTCATTTGAGATGTCATCAGTGATGTCACTGACCATGTCATGAATGATGTAATATGTGACGTCATCAGCAGTGCATTGCGGGGGCGCGAGTTATAGTTAGCTGAACTAACTATAACGGTGGAATTTCTATGGTTTTGTATGAGTGAAATGTCCAACTAACTATAACGTCCCTGAAACCTATGGTTTTTTCAGTGAATTTCTAAGGTTTTTGAAATGCTAATTTCTAACTATAACGTGCCTGAAACCTATGGTTTTTTCAGTGAATTTCAAAGGTTTTTTTAAATGCCAATTTCTAACTATAAAGTGCCTGAAACCTATGGTTTTTACAGTGAATTACAAAGGTTTTTTAAATACTAATTTCTATCTATAACATCCCTGAAACGTATGGTTTTTTCAGTGAATTTCAATGTTTTTTTTAATGCTAACTTCTAATTATAATGTTTATTTAACCTATAGTTTTTTCCGACACCCAAGAAGGACACAACACCCACTGCCACAACCCTCAGGACCTCCCCCGTACCACCCCTCTCCCTACTGTAATTTTTTTTATTTGTTATTTAAACTATATAATGTCTTCTTGTTTTTTAAATATTAAACAACTACATACAGTATGAAAGGGAGCCCAGCCCAGAGCCACATCTGAAGACCAACACATGTCATAGACCTACTGATCAAGCAGCTCCGACACCCAAGAACGCCACAACACCCACCACCATCCCCAGGCCCCCCTCTACCACCGAGGCAGCGCAGAACAAGACAGCGAACTTTCCGAAAACGGCATGGCCCCTCAGCCACACAATAGCTGAATATTGGGACAGGTGTGAACAAACTATATGTGAAGGAAGCAATTCACCCATGTTTAACAATGCACACAATGCAAAGTGTAGCGGTGATGTGCTGGACACATCTCAGTATGCAGAACACACACCTCTCCATGTGCACAAATACTACTGGTGCTTGTAGTGTTGTGGACAGTGGACCCAACCATGTTACGTCAAACACTAGGAAGATCTCAGTCATGTAGCTGTGTCGTCACCCCTGTAAGCATAAGCGTAACCGGAGTGGGCTGGTCCGACGTACGCCACTTCAGTGTATGAGTGTGAATAAATAGGCCGGAGCTCTGGGCGTGGTTCACTTGTGGGAAGGCCAAAGCGTCTGCCAGGGCGGCGCCCCTCACCCTGCCACGAGGCCGCCAACATGACCGCCAGCCTCCTCAGCCGATCGCAGGCTTCCGCCACACAGGCCCCCAGCAGCACAGCACCGCGGACTTATGTCTGTACAAACTACTGCCTTCGATATACACTGCGGACAGCAAGGCTCACAATTCAGATCGAGTCGCGATTGCAGATGACGCAGTCCCGTAGGCAAGAGACATTGCTGAAGTCAACAACACATGGCTGTGGGCCCTTCCTGACCGTTGCCTCCGGCCTACACTGCAGTCAGTAGGGCTCACAATTCAGATGGAGTCGAGATTGCAGATGACACAGTCCAGTAGGCAAGAGACATTGCTCAAGTCAACAACACGTGCCTGTGGGCCCTTCCTCACCGCTGCCTCCTGCCTCCACTGCGGTGAGTAGGGCTCACAATTCAGATGGACTCGCGATTGCAGATGACGCAGTCCAGTAGGCAACAGACATTGCTACCAGTGCGGCCAGCCCGGACCACGCATCATCGCTGACTGCGCACACGCTAAGTGCTTCAAGTACCACTAACTCTGTGCAGCTCAAGTCAACGCCACATGGCTGTGGGCCCCTGATGACCGCTGCCTCCGGCCTACAATGCGGTTAGCAGGGCTAACAATTCAAGGTTAGTGCCGATGCTAATTGTGTAAGAGAGTATAATCGGTTAAGAAGACTGTATGCTCCCAATCTGTGCAGCTCAAGTCAACGTCACGTGGCTGTGGGCCCTTGCTGACCGCTACCTCTGGCCTACACTGCGGTCATCAGGGCTCACAATTAAAATTAAGTCTTGATTCATTAATTACAGAGTCCAGTAGGCAAGTAACTATCACAGGCCTAAAATCTACATAATATCCTTTTAGTATCCTTGCTTCAAGAACTTTTTTTATATCAGTTATAGCTTTAGTACAATCACCAAATTCATCTTCAAGTGCAAACGAACACTCATTAGCAGTCTACACTGCGGGCAGCAGAGCTCGCAATTCGAATTTTGGACACGTGGTGCCACTAACCCTGTTCAACACAAGCCGCGACACGTGGTGCCACTAACCCTGTTCAACACAAGCCGGCGACACGTGGTGCCACTAACCCTGTTCAACACAAGCCGATCCCACATGTGGAACTGTGTCCTGAGTCCTGAATGGCAGTGACCCCAAGTCCGTGGCAGCGACCACAGCACCAGACTCCCTTCGATCAGTGAGGCATATTTCCATATGCAAGGCCGGCTACAGGTGGTGGCACTAACCCTGTACAACACAAGGCGCGACACGTGGTGCCACTAACCCTGTTCAACACAAGCCGATCCCACATGTGGAACTGTGTCCTGACTCCTGAATGGCAGTGACCCCAACTTCGTGGCAGCGACCACAGCACCAGACTCCCTTCGATTAGTGAGGCGTATTTGCATATGGAAGGCCGGCGACACGTGGTGCCACTGAACCTGAACTACGCAGGCCGGTGGGGCCACCAACCTATGCACGTGGCTGTGGGCCCTTGCTCACCGCTACCTCTGGCCTACACTGCGGTCAGCAGGGCTCACAATTCAGATACAGTCACGATTGCAGATGACGCAGTCCAGTAGGCAAGAGACGTTGCTCCCAGTGCGGCCCGTCCGCACCAAGCAACATCACAGGCTCATACTTTCTCAATGCTTCTGGTGCCACTAACTGTGCACCTCAACTCAACGCCACGTGGCTATGGGCCCTTGCTGACCGCTACCTCTGGCCTACACTGCGGTCATCAGGGCTCACAATTAAAATTAAGTCTTGATTCATTAATTACAGAGTCCAGTAGGCAAGTAACTATCACAGGCCTAAAACCTACATAATATCCTTTTAGTATCCTTGCTTCAAGAACTTTTTTATATCAGTTATAGCTTTAGTACAATCACCAAATTCATCTTCAAGTGCAAACGAACACTCATTAGCAGTCTACACTGCGGGCAGCAGAGCTCGCAATTCGAATTTTGGACACGTGGTGCCACTAACCCTGTTCAACACAAGCCGCCACACGTGGTGCCACTAACCCTGTTCAACACAAGCCGGCGACACGTGGTGCCACTAACCCTGTTCAACACAAGCCGATCCCACATGTGTAACTGTGTCCTGAGTCCTGAATGGCAGTGACCACAAGTCCGTGGCAGCGACCACAGCACCAGACTCCCTTCGATCAGTGAGGCATATTTCCATATGGAAGGCCGGCAACACGTGGTGCCACTAACCCTGTTCAACACAAGCCGATCCCACATGTGTAACTGTGTCCTGAGTCCTGAATGGCAGTGACCCCAAGTCCGTGGCAGCAACCACAGCACCAGACTCCCTTCGATCAGTGAGGCATATTTCCATATGGAAGGCCGGCGACACGTGGTGCCACTAACCCTGTTCAACACAAGCCGATCCCACATGTGTAACTGTGTCCGAGTCCTGAATGGCAGTGACCCCAACTCCGTGAGAGAACCACAGCAGCAGACTCCCTTCGATTAGTGAGGCGTATTTGCATATGGAAGGCCGGCGACACATGGTACCACTAACCCTGTTCAACACAAGCCGATCGCACATCTGTAACTGTGTCCTGAGCCCTGAATGGCAGTGACCCCAAGTCCGTGGTAGCGACCACAGCACCAGACTCCCTTCGATCAGTGAGGCAAATTTCCATATGGAAGGCCGGCAACACGTGATGCCACTAACCCTGTTCAACACAAGCCGATCCCACATGTGTAACTGTGTCCTGAGTCCTGAATTGCAGTGACCCCAAGTCCGTGGCAGCAACCACAGCACCAGACTCCCTTCGATCAGTGAGGCATATTTCCATATGGAAGGCCGGCGACACGTGGTGCCACTAACCCTGTTCAACACAAGCCGATCCCACATGTGTAACTGTGTCCTGAGTCCTGAATGGCAGTGACCCCAACTCCGTGAGAGAACCACAGCAGCAGACTCCCTTCGATTAGTGAGGCGTAGTTGCATATGGAAGGCCGGCGACACATGGTGCCACTAACCCTGTTCAACACAAGCCAATCCCACATGTGTAACTGTGTCCTGAGTCCTGAATGGCAGTGACCCCAAGTCCGTGGCAGCGACCACAGCACCACACTCCCTTCAATCAGTGAGGCATATTTCCATATGGAAGGCCGGCAACACGTGGTGCCACTAACCCTGTTCAACACAAGCTGATCCCACATGTGTAACTGTGTCCTGAGTCCTGAATGGCAGTGACCCCAAGTCCGTGGCAGCAACCACACCACCAGACTCCCTTCGATCAGTGAGGCATATTTCCATATGGAAGGCCGGCAACACGTGGTGCCACTAACCCTGTTCAACACAAGCCGATCCCACATGTGTAACTGTGTCCTGAGTCCTGAATGGCAGTGACCCCAAGTCCGTGGCACCGACCACAGCACCAGACTCCCTTCGATTAGTGACGGGTATTTGCATATGGAAGGCCGGCGACACGTGGTGCCACTGAACCTGAACTACGCAGGCCGGTGGGGCCACCAACCTATGCACGTGGCTGTGGGCCCTTGCTCACCGCTACCTCTGGCCTACACTACGGTCAGCAGGCCTCACAATTCACATAGAGTCCCGATTGCACATGACGCAGACCAGTAGGCAAGACACATTGCTCCCAGTGCGGCCCGTCCGCACCAAGCATCATCACAGGCTCATACAGTCTCAATGCTTCTGGTGCCACTAACTGTGCACCTCAACTCAACGCCACGTGGCTATGGGCCCTTGCTGACCGCTACCTCTGGCCTACACTGCGGTCATCAGGGCTCACAATTAAAATTATTTCTTGATTCATTAACTACAGAGTCCAGTAGGCAAGTAACTATCACAGTCCTAAACCCTACATAATATCCTTTTAGTATCCTTGCTTCAAGAACTTTTTTTATATCAGTTATAGTTTAGTACAATCACCAAATTCATCTTCAAGTGCAAACGAACACTCAATAGCAGTCTACACTGCGGGCAGCAGAGCTCGCAATTCGATTTTTAAATGCTAATTTCTAACAAGAAGATTGTACTCAGAAAATACAACACTTCGTCAGTGTATTCTATACTTATTTCATCTTTTCATGATACACCTACACTGCGGTCAGTAGGGCTCACAATTAAAATTAAGTATTGATTCATTAATTACAGAGTCCACTAGGCAAGTAACTATCACAGGCCTAAAATCTACATAATATCCTTTTAGTATCCTTTCTTCAAGAACATTTTTTATATCAGTTATAGCTTTAGTACAATCACCAAATTCATTTTCAAGTGCAAACGAACACTCATTAGCAGTCTACACTGCGGGCAGCAGAGCTCGCAATTCCAACTTTGGACACGTGGTGCCACTAACCCTGTTCAACACAAGCCGCGACACGTGGTGCCACTAACCCTGTTCAACACAAGCCTGCGACATATGGTACCACTAACCCTGTTCAACGCAAGCCGCGACACGTGGTGCCACTAACCCTGTTCAACACAAGCCGGCGACACGTCTTGCCGCTAACCCTGTTCAACACAAGCCAATACCACATGTGGAACTGTGTCCTGAGTCCAGAATGGCAGTGACCCAAAGTCCGTGGCAGCGACCACAGCACCAGACTCCCTTTGGTTAGTGAGGCATATTTCCATATGCAAGGCCGGCGACACGTGGTGCCACTAACCCTGTACAACACAAGGCGCGACACGTGGTGCCACTAACCCTGTTCAATACAAGCCGATCCCACATGTGGAACTGTGTCCTGAGTCCTGAATGGCAGTGATCCCAACTTCGTGGCAGCGACCACAGCACCAGACTCCCTTCAGTTTTATTTGTTGTTGTTTTCTTTAAATAAAATGTTTTATATGTAAACCTATACATGACTAAGATTCTTGTTTGTCCAACCGCACATGGACACTTCCGGGCCCAAGAAGGTTGTTGGGGGTATGTTGGTAATGTGGGAAGAGGGTGCGTTACCTGCTGATGTGGGGAGAGGCAGCGTGAAAGGGGTATCTCCAACAGAAAGAACTCCGATATGTTTTCAGAAATGCCTCGGACAGATGCCAGCTGATGGACTGAATCACAAAATGGTTTTCAATGCTTATGTAGTGTGAGTTATGAACAGTTCGCACCCAGGCTCGCAGAGGGACAACTGCGGCCCGTCCGCTCGACTCACACACGCAGTACTACGACCCGTCCGCTCCCAAAGGAACAGCAGCGTAGTACCTCGCAGAGGTACAGGCACAGTAGCGTACTAGCTCGCAAACGTAGAGAGCTGCAAGCCGACAGACTGGCTTCTAACGGCATAGCTGCGAAGTGGTGATGTTGGGCAGACGGAGCGTGAAAGAGTTATCTCGCAGAAACAGAGCTCCGGTATATTAAATTGCCCCCGAGACCTTTCTTTTATATTTTCACTCGATGCGAGAAAGCGCGTTTTCTGGACCAAGACCTTTCTCCCTGGCGTAATTCCGTTCAGCAGTTTGACCTGTAGCCTTGTCTAAAGTTTCCTATGGAAAATCCATTGAGAAAACACGTTTTCACCCCCCCCACATAGCTACCTGTCGCAGGCGTACTCGCTGTTGGTGTGCAGGTCAGTGGTCTAGTTGTCAGCATGTCACGGCCACACCCTGAGGGCAGGTTTGCACACACACCACACCCATCCGGCCCATGCGTCACAGGCCATGTGACCACGCAAATATAATGGATCCACAACGTCTCATCCTTTATTGCCGGTGGTGACTGGATGGCGGACGCTCCACGGGTCGCAATCATAAAGACTCATGAAAAGTTGCGCAGAGGGTTAGTCGCACCCTGAGCTCTATGGCCGTCAGGGGCCTACTACCACGTGGCGCGGACTTGAGTTCCACAGGGTTATTGCCACCCGAAGCTGATGTGGCCGTCACGGGCCTACCACCACGTGGCGCGGACTTGAGTTGCACAGGGTTACTGCCACCCGAAGCTAATGTGGCCATCAGGGGCCTACCACCACGTGGCGCGAACTTGAGTTGAACAGGGTTAGTGCCACCCGAAGCTGATGTGGCCGTCAGGGGCCTTCGACCACGTGGCACAGACTTGAGTTGCACAGGGTTAGTCGCACCCTAAATTGTATGGCCGTCAGCGGCCTACCACCACGTGGCGCTGACTTGCGTTGCACAGGGTTAGCGGCACCAAAAGCTGATGAGGTCTCCGCCATTGATGACTCAGGACTCAGCGACATGTGTGAGATCTGCCGGGCTGCAGAGAAGCTGATGTGGTCTCTGCCATTGATGACTCAGCGACATCTGTGAGATCTGCCGGGCCGCGGAGCTTTGACGGGCACGTGGAGTGCCCACTGGTAGACACTTCGGTGGCAGCAGGTAATTATTTGGTCATGGATGCGCAGGGGCGGCAGTATCTCTCTCTCTCTCTCACTTCCCTCTCTTCACTCTCTCTCACTCTCTCTCACTCTCTTCCTTCCTTTTCTTCTCTTTCTCTATCTACCTTCTCCCTTTCTCACTCCCTTTCTTTCCTTCCCTCTCTTTTTCTCTCTGGCTTTTTTTTCCTTCTCTGTGTCTCACTCCTTTGATATGCGCATTACACACGTCCTTATTTTGTGCTTTATTTTCCAGGCTGTGTCGTCGACATTCATGGTCCCGACAGGAGTCTTCCGCCTTGTTGTTTTGTGTTCAGTTTGTTAAATTTAGTTTATCCTTTATATATACGTTTACGAAAAAATAAAGTTTGATTAAAAAAAAAAAAATTAATAACGTTTTTGGTTTTTACTTAAGGGCTGTGTGACTCTTTCTCGTTCTTATTACTGTTATTTCGTGGTGTCCACTATGGTGTTAAATTTTGGGGCAGTTATCACGGGAACACTGGTGATGTCTGCAGTTTGCACCAGCTTCTGAATAGTGTGTTATATTTATCTCAACTTTAGTTGCATTAAAGTGCTGATAATGAAATGCAGAGTAGGCGTTCCAGTGCAAAAAGACACGAGGTGCACCTTTGCGATTTATTCTAAATACTAAAATCCTGTATTGAATTGCACTGTGGTAGTGGGTGCACTTACAGTGTACACACAAAATCAATGAAGAAATGTCATTGTATTTATATTGATTGGGAATAGTGGGTCAGGTGCTGGATCTTGACGGGATGCACTGCCCAGTTCATTTATTTTTCTGTACACAAAAAAAACACATCACAACTTTGACAACAACTGCGATGCGAAACAAATTCCGGCGATAAGCCGTGTTATCACCAGGGATTTTACACCTGCTTTCTGCTGGTGTTAAGCAGGACGACTACCTGCAGCATGAAAGGGAACACAGCCAAGAGCCACACCGAAACACCCACAGGTGCCATACAGTCAATGAGCATGATACACGGATACCCATGAGGTCCACAACACCCATCGCAACAACCCCAGGACCGCCAACGCCCCCCGAACCCGCATCTGAGCAAGTGTGTCCGTGTGGTCATTGTGTTAGCATGATAGGCACCGGCCCTGCAACATCACAGTGTCAGCGGACGTTACCATGTCACCTTAGCGTTGGTAGTGAGACTGGACATGTAGCTACGCACGCTTCCTCCTGCATGCACAAGCGGCGTGTGCAGGTCAGCGCAGGGGTCTGCCTATCCGGCAAGGGGAACGGGGTGTCTCGGACATGTCTGTGTTCAGGAAGTGTGGTAAGTGTGTCTCTGTGTTCTGGTGTAGCCGCCACAAGGGCCGCAGCAGTCGATGTTGTACAGTGGCATGCACCACCTCCAAACTGCAGTCTCACCGTGTGGTTGGAATGCCGCAGGACATGCGCGAATAGGCATTACAATGGTGTGCCGTAGGAGTGCACGGGATACAACAGTGCACCGTACAAAAGTGTGGGGGCTCGTGGGAGGGAGGAGCAACTGTTTGGCAATGTAACACACAGTGAACCCGCCCATGTGCCACGTGCTGGGCATCTCATCCATGATGACCAGGGTCGCAGACATCCCACAACACCCACGACCGGCCTTTGTACACATCCTGTATGAATGCAGCTGGAGAACTTACTGTAGGGATGAAAGGTTCTTTGTCTGAGCTATCTTGCAGTAGCACATCTGCTGCTCCGAGAAGGAACTTGCAAGTGGCCAGCCCCCCCCTGACAGACACGATAATATTTGCATCCGTCTCCCACACTACGCACTGCCCGATTTGAGAACAACGAGTACACATCCCACACTCAAAAGTCCTTCGTCGTAGTTAGCGTGCGTGAAATGGCCTTCACACGTACTCCCACCACACCACACCCCTGCCCTGCACCCATTGCACACAGACCCGGCTCATGGCACCAAGCTGTGCCATTTCATCCACAAGACTGGCACACGGCAAGCCAGTGCAGCTACAAGCAGAGCCACTGACGCAATGGCAGAGCATTCCAAACACATGGTCGACTCCATGCACGTCCACCTATACCTTGCACGTCTGCTGCATGTCCTGGGTGCACTGCCTTTGGCAGTACTGCGGATCACTTACCGGCTGTGCTTCCGCATTGCGGACATCACCTGCGTTCAACCTGTATTGCAATGTCGCACGTGCCTATCCGATTGGTGCATGGACGTGTGCCTCTCCAACGAGTGGGTAGCTGACATGGATTACGACAGGTGTGTGCGCCCCCTGTTGGCCCACGACCAGGACTGTCATGGTGATGCCCGTTTATGGCATGCATGGATGTTTGGCATGCATGTTGGGAACTGGGCCTGGGAGATTGCACGTGTCGTAGTATGCAGTGAGCAAATTGACCCACTTCCCGATTCTGCTTTGGTGCACATTGGGTACAGTGATTGGAGTCAGCACATCAGTCCCGGTCAGCTGATGGATTACGTCGACGACATGTCAAATATTGTGGCCAACCATCACTCATTAGAGATAGTGGCTTACACAGCTGCACTCACGTTCATGGACGAGTGACAAGGTACCTCCAACCACGACTCGATGTGCCACATTGCACATGTCCCTCCGCATCATTGCACGTTGTACATCTGGTCACATGTCCCAAAACAACAGTGGACATGGCTGCATTGGCGTCGAAGCATGTCCGAAGCGCGGACAACCAACGCTGCTTGACACTGACGTGTGTTGGTGATGGACTACCCCGAGGTGACGTTTTCCTACGTTCCTTTTTCAGCCATGCTGCTGCATTTCTCTGCATATCATGGCACTACTCTTGGCCGTACTGACACACACTTTTTTTTATAAAGTTTCCACATTTTCACTTGTCTCCAAATGTGTAGTGTCTTCATTTGTATGCCAATGTGTGTGTCACGGACTCTCTGGCTGCCTGTTATACGTGAATTGCTACCCCATCTGGACTGTGGGTTTGTACTTATGCGTTCTCATGTGCCTGTTTCGTACTGACGCTTATCCACCTCAGGCGAGTGCATTTGTGTCCTGTGTTCGATTGTGCGAATCTTTGTGTTTGGACAACATTGTGTTGGATGTTGGTGTACTCTGCTTCCTATGTGTGTGTGCTGTAACCCTGGGCGTAGTTTGCGTAGTAGCACTTCACGTAGCTACGTGAAGTACATTTTGAACTACACGTAGCTATGCAAATTGCGTAGCTGTGTGCTTGACTGCACTGTACAATAATTGCCAAAGGTATCTTGCACAGTTCAAGTTAAGATAAAATAAGTATCTCTGTCTTTATATGCTAAAATGCATATAGCATTTCACAAAAGTGAAATCAATAAATTAACAAGCAGTGAGAGAGGTGATGATTTTGGTATCCTCCTAACCTAGGGAGAGAACCAAGCAGATGCCTTGAAAACAAAAAGCACATCTTTTGAACGATTCAGTGGTGGTCCCATCCTCTTAGGACCACCCCAAGCACAGTTATTGGCAAAAATACAATCCCAACCAAAGGCCCTGCAAAGCATTATGGGACGAGATTAGCAGTGGGCAGTGAATATTATAGTATCCAATATCAAAATAATTTACAAAGAGCTGTAGTTCCACTCAGTCGTTATTAGATGTCCACTTAGAGTCAAATGCAAAAGCTTCATGAAAGGGTTTCAATGCTTTTGCATTTGACTCGTGAGGGACATCTAGTAACGACTAGTGGAACTGCAGCTTGATGTATTAATAATTTCAATGCTTTTGCATTTGACTCGTGAGGGACATCTAGTAACTGACTAGTTGAACTGCAGCTCTTTGTAGAATTATTTTGATATTGGACACTATAATATTCACTGCCCACTGCTAATCTCGTCCATAATGCTTTGCAGGGCCTTTGGTTGGGATTGTATTTTTGCCCATAACTGTGCTTGGGGTGGTCCTAGGAGGAAGGGACCACCACTGAATCGTTCACATGATATGCTTTTTGTGTTCAAGGCATCTGCTTGGTCCTCCCTCTAGGTTAGGGGGAACCCAAAATCATCACCTCTCTCATTGCTTGATATTTTCATCGTCAAAGTTCACTTTTGTGAATTTGTTATATGCTTTTTAGCATAGAAAATTGCTTTAACAAAGCATTTGTATGTGTTTAATATACTGCTGCTACGCTACGTCGATTAGCATAGTTTTTTACTCTGCTACGTGCAATTTGCGTAGTGCGTAGTAACACAAACTTTGCATGCTCCGTGAGCATAGTAAAGTATTATGCCCAGGGTTAGTGTGCTGCATTGTGTGTGACGTGTCCCTTCATGTGAGCTTTTGTTCACCCTTCTCCCTTTCCGGCAGTGTGGTTTTCACTTCTATGCTTGTTCAGTGGTGTGATGTTGGCGGGTTGTGTGACTTGTGCTCCTTGTTGGTGTGTTTCATTTTGGCCATGGTCTGTCTATAGTTGTGCTGTACTTAACTGTGCATGTGTACCATTGTGGCCATCTTCCCCCGTCCCCGTCCCCCCACTCCCTGCTTCTTCCTCTTCCTGGTGCTGTTGTGTCTGTAATTTTGTTGCTCCACTACATAAATACATGTAATGGAACAAATTAGAATAGTTCCTTGATTCTTTTAGGTTTCAAAACTTCTCTCTATTGTTTTTTTAAATTTTCCATATAAACAGTCTTTTTAATATTCAAGGACACATAGAAGTCAGAAGTGCAACGTATTCTATCAACATCACTTTCTAGAACATTCTACAACACGTGCAGGTTAAAAGTTCATAATTTTTTTTAAACCTAACGATATTTTTTGCAACATTTTCTCGAACATTTAACAGCATGTGCAGGTTAAAAGTTCACGATTGTTTTAAGTTCGAACAGTGCCTTCCAAATGCAAGTAGCAGGTGTGGTTGAGTTGAGCAAATTTTATCCTATGATATGTACTCCACGTTTAAACTGCTTTTTCTTAGCCAATCACAAAGATGCTTTTCCACCAAACGAATGTGCACCCTACTTTTAAAAAACAATGCTTTTCATCCCCCAATCAGGTATCGTTTTGTATGGCAAAAAAAAGTAGTTCCCCATCTTTAAACATATCTCTTATTCTACGAACGGACTGCATGAGCTACAGACATCTATCCATTCCTCTCAGCCATACCTTCAAAATGCTAGTATGGATCATAGAACATAGCTTTGTTTTCTGATACAAGAGGTATGCAGAACAGAGACGTATTGACTTACACCTAGGTTTACAAAATGTGGACATTAAATGGTTTGGACAAAGAGGATTGAAGTAGCACCAATTGTTGCCTTTGGTTAAAACCTGTTTGCATCTCCAACACCCTGACCTCATGATTGTGCACTGTGGTGGAAATGACCTAGGCACATTGACTGGGGTAGGTTTGGAAATGCTAATGAAGGACACCTTTCGACAATTGATATTGCTTGTGCCTCAAACTGTCCTTGTATATTCCAATATATGCCAAAGACAGAAGTGGAAATGGTCAAACCAATTTTGTCCTCAGATTGAAAAATCTAGGAAGAATGTCAACAAAGCTGTGTCTGCATACCTCAGAGACCATAGAATGGGGTTGATCTACAAGAATAACATACGTTTTCATATGGCTGATATCTACAGAAGTGATGGAGTACACTTCACAGATCAGGGAAATCGAGTTTTTCTGAATAACCTGAAGCTGTGCATCCGCACTTATATGTAGCTCCAACTAATAAACACAAGGGCTCTTTTAGAGCCGCCTTTATAGTCCCAATATCGGTTCGCAGAGTGACAGCTGTGATCCGGCTAGCACAGGGAGACCTGCAGGCCGTCAAGCAGCCTCGCAGAGGGACACCTGCGGCCCGTGGGCTCAGCTCGCACAGGGAGAGCTACGGGCCGTCAGCTCGGCTCGCACAGTGTGAGCTACGGGCTGTTGGCTCGCAAACGCACACCAGCGTGCTGGCTCGCAGATGGAGAGCTCCGGTCTAACTCACAAAGGGACACCAACGGGCCAACCGCCCTGCTAGCAGACACACACCTATCACCTAACGGACTCACTCGGACATGTACAGCTAGGGACACGACGGCTCGCAGACGCACAGCTGCAAGCCGACGGACTGCTACTGTTTTATGCTTTAGGGTAGTACAGTGGTGTTTGGGTAGTGTAGGGGGTTATGCTGGGGGTAGCATTTTAGGGTTTAGGGTAGTGCAGTGGTGTTTGGGTAGGGGGTCGTGCTGGGGGTAGATTTAGGGTTTAGGGTAGTGCACTGGTGTTTGGGTAGTGTAGGGGATCGTGCTGGGGTAGTGTTTTAGAGTTTACGACAGTGCAGTGGTGTTTGGGTAGTCTTTGGGTAGTGTAGGGGGTCGTGCTGACAAACTGACTCACAGAGCTCCGAGCCGACGGACGGGCTTCTAAAGACATACCCGCGACCTGGTGATATGAGGAGAGGCAGCCTGAAAGGCATATCTCACACAGACACAGATGCCAGTGTTGCCTCACAGAGGTAAAACTACGAACCCGATGGCTTCTACACAGAGAGATGCGAGCTGACGGAGTAAATCACAAAATGGCTGCCAACACTTCCTGGTTTCAACCATTCACAGCCAATAAGCCGCAAGCTGCTGCTTGTAACCCCTCAGCCAATCACATGTCAGAATTCTCAAATATCGCTATCTGTAAAATTTGATATTTCTCAAAAACTACTGAACGGATTTACACCATTTAAACAAAAGCGTGCTTTCTGGACCATCACCTTTCTCCCTGCCAAATTTGGCGTAATTCCGTTCAGCAGTTTCACCTGTAGTCTTCTGTAAAGTTTCGTATGGAAATTGCATGGAGAAAACACGTTTTAGGACCCTCTTTTTCTCAGCCCCTCCTAAACCATTCACCCCCAAACTTTCAATATAAGAGCTAATCCAAAAAGAGAAACTTTTTGGATAATTTCATAAAGATTCGTCAAACGACGCCAAAGTTACAAGCACATACAAGGCTCCAGAAGGGGGCCGCGCAACCCCTCCCAACATAAGTGAAGCCCCGGGCTGCGCGGACTCAGCGGCCCCCCCACCCCTGCCAGACCCTGCTATTATTTTTTAAGAAATACCCCCGCAACCTAGCCCATCCAAAGGCCTCATTAAAATAAAACGCGAGAACCCGCGACCCCAGCGCGAATTTTTGCCGATTTTTTTAATTTTTTTTTTAAATGATTTTTGGGCCCTGGGGTCCTCCTGGGACCCATGAGCAGACCTAGTGGGTCAGGGTTTTTCTACCCTGCCCCCTTCTCTTGTTTTATACCTTTGTTTCTCCGTTCTCGGGTGACTCGCTTCTACCGAGCCACAAGATGGCTGCCAACACTTCCTGGTTTGGAGTGCTAGCAGCCAATCACAGTGAAGCTCGCGCACGCGACTTAGGCTCCGCCCAGATATCGAAACTTTTATTTTTCTAATTTCTCAGCAACTACTGAACCGGATTTACACCATTTTTAAAAAGGTCGCTATCTGACCCAAGCACTACCTTTCTACAAAATTTGGAGTAATTCCGTTCAGTAGTTGCGGCTATAGCCCTGCACAAAGTTTCCTATGGGAAATTGATTTTTTGACTCTTATTTTTTGAATTTCTCAAAAACTACTGAACGGATTTACACCATTTAAAAAAAAGGTCGCTTTCTGAACCAAGCTCTACCGGTCTGCCAAATTTGGGGTAATTCCGTACAGCAGTTCGAGCTGTAGCTCGTCTCAAAATTTCCTATGGAAATTAACATGGAGAAAACAAGTTTTGGGACCCCCTTTTTTTCTCAGCCCCCGCTTGACGAATCACCCCCAAACTTTCAGAATAGGAGCTGACCTGGATAGACTTTTGTTGGGGAGAATTTCAGGATGATTCGTCAAACGACACCAAAGTTATTAGCAAATCAAAAAATGCTTTTCCTATGGAAACTAGGTTCTAACTATAACTACCTACTGGCGACCGCCAGTAGGTAATATGCAGATATATATATATATATATACATATAAATATATATGGAAGAGTGGCTGTATCAGTGAGTGACTGGCTCTGTGAGTGGCTGTATGAGTGAGTGAATGGCTTTGTGGGTAGAGTGCCTGTATGATTGAGTGAATGTTTGTGTGAGTGGCTGTATAGGTGAGTGACTGGGTGTATTAGTGCCTGTATGAGTGAGTGGGTGGGTGAGTGTCTATATGGGTGAGTGAGTTGGTGTGTCAGTGTTTGTATAATTGAGTGAGTAGTTGTGTGAGTGACTGTATAGGTGAGTGACTGGGTGTGGTAGTGTCTATATGGGTGAGTTAGTGGGTGTGTGAATGTCAGTAAGGGTCAGTGACTGGGTGTGTGACTAGATGTATGAGTGAGTGACTGGGTGTATGAGTGTCTATATGGGTGAGTAAGTGGCTGCATGAGTGAATCAATCAATCAATTAATCAAAAGTTCTTTATTCGGCAACTATTACAGTTAACCATAAAAGCACAGTGCATATATCAAAAATATTAAACCATCATTCCAGCTTGAAGTTACATAAAATTAATTGAATCACATCACAATTGATTTTCGGGACCTAAAACACTTTTTAAAAAAGCAATAACAGATACAATAATAAAATAGTCCTCTAGCTGTTGAAGAGTCGTAAATGCAGGGTAACATTGTCTAAAACCAAGTTTTTAAGCACAGGGATGATCCATCTCCTTCTTGGTATGGAATAAAATTTACAGAAAAATAATATATGTATCATCGATCGAATCGAAACCTCATCACATGGGCAATTGCATAAAACTCTCGACTCAGTCATTCTGTACGGGGAAACTAAACAATCGATATAAAATATTCAACCTAAAACGTGTCAGGAGAAACCTTTCATAATCATCAGTGATCAGAGAAATATATGGCTGCATCGTGAGGGTAACTAAAACCGAAAATATGCTTGCACTGTTGGTTTCTTTAATTCAATTGAAGTCCTCACTTCGCCCAAATAATGCATACAACTTACTTTTAAATCTTTCCTAGATACATTTTGCATAGTGTGTGGATCTTTAAAATATTCAGGATGGCCCAGTTTAATCATAAACTTTTGACATAAATTAACCATCTTATATTTCTGACCCCATCCACTACCAAGGCATCCTTCAATATTTCCCTATTCAACTCTGTCTCATCTGCAGTCCATACTCTGTGCCACAAGAGGACAGGCTGTATCTTAATTATATCCTCTAAATACGGTACCAAGTTCTTGGTGGCATATGTAAGTTGAAGTGCTATCTGGTACTGGCAAGAGGTACCTCAGAAGCATATTTTCTGCAAGCTGTAAGGCGTTGACCCCTACAAAGCCCCAAATTCCGGCTCCGTACGTGGCAATAGATACACATTTTGCCCTATATATTGGTAAGATTTCTCCAGGTGCGCGTCTTCCTAATTTTTTACAACAATTTAGCAGGGCCATAATCGATTTGACCAATAGCAACCTTCTTGCTTTAATCGCCGGTGACCACATCCCTAGATGATCAAATAAAATCCCCAAGTAGGAGAAAGTCTTAGTACGCTCTATGGCCTTTGAGTTTATAAAAATGGTCATACTTTTCTTTTTTTGTCCTCTCCCCAGTTCATTGTGAAAGTTTTAGAGCAATTTACCGCGAGACCCAGGCTCGCCATGAAGTTAACAAAAGCATTTACCACCCTTTGGAGACCCAGCGGTGTGCGGCCCATTAGGACCGCATCGTCCGCATACAGGAGTGCCGGAATAGGGCGATTTGCAACTACGGGTAAATCCTTGCACTCCTGTATTAATACTGATTCCAGATTATTTATGTATAGTGAAAAAAGGAACGGGGCAAGAATGCACCCTTGTCTTGCTCCTCTTTAACACTAAAGTGCTCAGTGCATTCACCACCTCTCCCAAATCTGACCCTAGCCCTTGCCCCTGGAGTAAAGCTGCCTCAAAAAAGTGATTATTAAAACGCTTACACCCATCTCCTCTAAAACCAACCAGAGCTTCTCATGAATGACACAATCGAACGCTGCTGTTAAATCGACAAAAGTTACATAAAACCTCTCTTTTTTGCTTTTGTGTACTTTTCTAAAATAATATGTAGGTTTAATCCCTGTTCTATTGTGCCCATTCCTTTGCGAAACCCATATTGTAAATCGCTTAAAATTGAGTGTTCCTCTGCCCACACTTGCAACCTATCTAACAAGACTCCGACCCACAATTTTAAATGTAGAGTCCAGTAATGAAATTGGGCGATAACACGCTGGGTTTACTCCTGTCCCCTTTTTAAAAATGGGCACTATAATTGAATCATACCAGGTCGATGAAAAGCCTTGAGAACAGCAAGCGTTAAAAACCTGTGTTAACAATGGGCCCCAAAGAGATAAATTAAACTTAAAAAGGTCCACTGGGATGCCGTCGGAGTCCTGCCGCCTTCCCTCCTGAGCTTAAGTTAATCGCTGAACTGACCTCCTTAAGAGTAAAATCTGAGTGAGTCACTGGGTGTGTGAGTGGCAATTTCAGTGTGTGAGTGGCTCCAGGAGTCAGTTACTGGCTGTGTGTGTGGCTTTATGAGTGAACGAGTAGGGGTGTGAGCTACTGCATGAGTGAGATAGTGTGTATGAGTGAGTGACTGGCTGTGTGAGTGGCTGTATGGGTGAGTCAATGACTGTGTGAGTATCTGTATGACTGAGTGAGTGGTTGTATAAGTGAGCCTGAGGGGCTTACTTACAAGCCCCTTGTGCTGCCAGTGTGTCACTTTTTCCCATATAAAAAGTGATGCATCAGCGGTACAAGGGGCTTGTAAATGAGCCCCTGAGTGTGTTAGTGCCTTTATGAGTGAATGAGTGGGTGGGTGAGTGTCTGTATGATTCAGTGACTAATTGTGTGACTGGCTGTATGGGTGAGTGACTGGGTGTGTTAGTGACTGTATGGGTCAGTGACTGGGTGAGTGAGTGTCTGAATAAGTGAGTGATTGGGTGTGTGAGTAGCTGTAGGAGTGAGTCGCAGGGTGGGTAAGTGCCTTTATAAGTTAGTCCCTGGGTGTGCGAATGGCTGTATATATGACTGAATGGGTGTGTAAGTGACTGTATGAGTCAGTGACTGGCAGTGTTAGTGGTTGTGTGGGTGAGTAAGTAACTGTGTAAGTAGCTATATCGGTGAGCGAATGTGTGTGTAAGTAGCTGTATTGGTGAGTAAGTGGCTATGTCAGTATATGCATCAATGTGTCTCTGGGTGTCGCAGTGTCTGTATTAGTGTGTGCCTGGATGTAATAGTGTATAGAACAGTGTGTGCCTGGGTGTATCGTTGTATACACAAAAGTGCCCCTGGGTGTGTCAGTGGATGCCTGGGTATGTTACTGTATGTATCAGTGTATGGTTGGATGTACTAGTGTATGAATGAGTGTGTGCATTGGTGTGTTGGTGTATGGATGAGTGTGTGTCTGGGTGTGTTAGTTTCTGCATCAGTGTATGCCTGGGTGTGATATTGTATATAACAGTGTGTGATTAGGTGTGTCACAGTTTATATATGTGTGTCAATAGGTGTGTAAGTATTTATATAGGTGAGTGAGTGTGTGAGTGTCTGTAACAGTGACTAAATGTCTGTGAGAGTGCCTGAGTAGGTGACCTAGTCAGTGCCTGTATGTAATATTGAATATGTGTCACAGTAACTGTATAAGAAACTGACTGGCTGTGTTAGTAGCTGTTTAGTTGAGTAAGCAAGTGCATGCATGACTATTTACAGGAGTGAGTGGATGTCTTTCTAGCTGTATGAGTGAATGATTAGGTATATCCGTAGTTACATGGAAGAGTGATGGAGTATGTTAGTGATTGTATTTCCTGGTTGACTGGTTGGATAAGTTACTGTGTAGGTGAGTGGGTGCATGTTTTAGTACCTGTATTAGGAAGTAACTAACAGGCACATGCATCAAAAGAAAAACCGGTCGCAAACGGGCAGATTCTCAGAATCTGCCCCTTTGCGGCAGTTATTTTTGCATTTGGGATGCATCATCCCAAATGCAAAATCACAATTTAAGTAATCTCTAAATTGCGATTACTTAAATTGCGATTGGCATTTAAGGAATCGCAAATTGAGATTCCTTAAATGCAATGCAACAAAGTAAAAAATTAGCGATTTCGCTACTAGGGCGCAATTTACCATAGTAGTTGAACTTCATGGTAATTTGCAAAACGTTGAGAAATGCACTAAAGTGCATTTTCAAAGTTGAAGGTTACACACACATGTCCTTGGGACATGTGTGTGCGCAACTATATGTGCACGGATCAATTTCAGGGGTGCAACAGGGTGTCCTTTGACACCCTGCACCCTTGGAAGTGCATGCAATTTGCGATACCTATTGGTACTCGCAAATAGCGCTCGCAATTGCCCACTCATTCCTATGGGCCTGTAGGCCCATAGAATGAATTGGAAGCCATTCCTTATTTGTGACTTGCAATTTGCGACTCGCAAATAAGGAATGTGAAGGAATCGCTATTATTATAGCGTATTCCTACATGCATAGGATTTTGCGAATCCTTAATATTCGCTATTAAGGACTCGCAAAATCCTAGCTTGATGCATGTGCCAGTAAGTGTGTTACTATTGGTATGGGCAAGTAAGATCATGTCTTAGTAGATGTATTTGTAAGTGAGTCTGTGTGTTACTGACTGTGTCAATGAGTTAGTGGGTGTGTGAGTAGTTGAATGGGTGAGAGAATGGGTGTATGAGTTGTTTAATCAGTGTGTCTCTGGATGTGTCAGTGGATGTATGAGACTCTACCTTGGTGTATAGTTTTACAGTGTAAGTTTGCTGAACTACATAGAAAGAAATAATTAGGAAATGGGCAAAACAAAGTGGTGGCAAAGCATGCCAAGTGCTCTTTATGTATAAAAACACTCTTCAGGGGTATGTCTAACAAATATTTGTGTGGCACAATGACTATCTTGAGACATCTAAAGATTTAGCACTCCAACCACTATTGAAAAAGAACATAAATATAACTTAGTATTTCATTTACCAATTTGCAGAAACATAACAGTAAATATTGCTTATGCTGTAACAGTATATCACAATATAGTAAAATATTTCATTTTCTCTTTTTTACTGTTCTCAGTTTTCATACTTGTTCACTATAAACAATGTACTGTATGCAGCTTCATCCTTAAACAGTGGGGAAAAAAACAATTGTATAGATTGTAGAAAAAAAGACGCTGCATTGCACTCACTGTAATCCATTAATCAGTTGTTTCACCTACAGTTACTAAACTAATCTAAACAAACATACCTTCAACATATTTGTTTTATTATTATACCTGGTACAACACTACTAATAAATATAAACCACACTTGGATTTTGGAGATCCTTTTGAAAACATCCCCCGGGTAGGCCAAATGATGTCTAAAATGCTGATGATCCATATAGACAAAATCCCATACATTACTTTTTTCCACAAATAGTATATAGAAGTTTGGTTGAAGAAAAAAAAGGTGACAATTTTGTAGTTTGAAAGGCAGTTTTGCTTTCAATTTAATGTTGTTGTGATTGCATTGTGTCCATCCAGTTTCACACTTTAATTAGAGAGGTGTAGTATTTAGAGGTTATATTATCTCCTTTGTGGAAGATGAAAGGACTCATGAATTTTGGAGAACTTTTTAAAGACATTACTCCTGATAGGCCAAGTGATGTGTAAAACACTGATGATCCACGTAGAAGAAACACCATAACACTTTTTTCTTCCAGGAAATCCTCCTTAGAACTTTGGTTGAAGAAACAAAAGATAAGTTTGGTAGTCTGAAAGGATGTTTTTTTAAATTTAATGTTGCTGTCATTGTATTCCGTCTATCCAGTTTCACTCTTTGAATAGACAGTGTAGTGTCCAGATGTTATATTAAGTCCTTTGTGAAAGATAATAGCCAAAGTAGGATAAGTTCTTCAAGAAATTGATATTTGTCAATCTTTGAAGTTTGTAATTTAAGTTTCCAATTTAAACCCATCCGCTCTGCATTTTTGTAGCATTAGTATAAGGTATTTTCTAGTTGTTCCTAGAATCAACGTAGACATGGCATCTGATATGCAATTTGGGCGGGTCATATTTTGGGTAGCCTTTTCCATCAATCTGTCAAAAGGCACAGTTTTGGAATATGGCAATGTTAAATACTGAAAGCGCTCAGAATTTACTCGAGTGGTAGATGATAAATTACAATCTTCACAGTCATGGCTCCATGTGTAACTCAGTCCAAATAAATAATCAATATTTACTTCTTGTTCTAAAACTCCAAGGATCACCATAAGAAATTCCAATGCATCTTGTTGAGAGTAAATACTACAGATCCAGTATTTATTTCTACAAAGCCTCGGATGCCTGAAGCAGAATGTACTACAGTGCCAAACACAATGTGTTCCTTGGTTTTTGTTGAATTGCATTTATAAGATGTGATAAATAGAAGAATACATTGAGAACATTTTCCTCTTTTTTCTTCTTAACATCTTCTTCCTTGGCCTTCTTGTGGGAATAGTGGGAACTGTTGCCGCTGCACATATAAGTCTTTCACAAGCAAAAAATTTACAACACAGCGGCCAATCTGCTTGACACCGTCAATCTGATCAAATTTTATATCCAAATATTCAACCTCCTCTCATTTGGAAAATTAATGAAATCAATAACTTTACCCATTGCACCATTTACTAACCCTTCTTCAGCACTTAATTATGCCAGAAAATTACTCAACAGTTTTTGCACACGCGTAAACGCTTTTCTAATCCTGCAGCCCTGGATACAGACTTCTCCAAAGAATCATTTTTTGTTTGTAGTTTTTCTGTGAGCAGTATTGTCACTTCTTGATCCATTTTATCAATAGCTGTAATTTCCCAAATATCTGCTTTCTCAAGTTTTAGTAATTGTTCGTTAAAGTTGGAGCACTCTTGAAGTGTAGGCATTAAACAGACTATGAATTTCTGTTCTACAATGAAATAAATACATTAGTACTGCTGCTGTAATGTTAGATGGATATAGTTTCTTGATCAGTCGACGTTCTAAAGCACGTTTTCCCTCCTTTATTAGAACTCCTACTCTAATGTCCTTAAGAATATTTCCATATTCCACATCAGATGCTTTATGCATATTTTTCACTAGTTCCTTGTATTCAAAGTTTAACCAAATATTTGCATTGTCAATATTCCCCAAAGAATGTCTTGTTTCATTATGGACAAGTGTTTTGAAAACAGGTTGTCCTTTTACAGGGGTAAGTTGCAGTAGGTCACCGAACATAATTAAATGCTTCCTCCAAAGAGTAGATCATACTTTGTTCCTACAATCTGCTGCATTCTTATGTATGAAGGCAAGCATTAAGTTCAATACCATGCTCACCTCATCAATGATTAAAAGCTTCAGCTTTGTCAATACTCTTGATACCTCATGAAAAGCTTCACCAGACAATTTCTAGTATTTCAGTTTATTGTCATGTTCAACAGGTAGCATAACTAGTTGATGTAAAGTATCTCCTTTAATGTTATGTGTAGCTAATCCTGTTGGTGCTGATACTACACATGACAAATTTATTCTGTAGTCATCTGTACATAAGCGTCGCTAACTTTAATTAAAATTATGTTTTCAGTGTCAGCTTGACCACTGATGTATAGTAGTATTGGCTTAAGTGAAGAGCATTCACATTGTTTCTTCTCGTGCAGAAATCCATGCTCTATTTTATCTTTAAATTTATTGTAAATTTCTTTTTGTTCATCGTTCAATGTTGCATTGCACTCTCCACCTCATTTATAGCTGTAGCTGCTTCATTTTGAATAATTGGTTCTCCATGAGGATCTTGACTCAGTGGTCCAGAACTTTGGCGGCTTTGTGAACTCTCCTTGGCTATCTCAGCAGTAATGGTTTCTTCCTGTTCAATCTCATCTTTCATCATTTGTAAGTAGTTTGGAAAGTCTGAACACTCACTGCTGTCTTTAACAGCACTGAAAGAGTCTTCATAACATTGTCCAAGTAATTCTAATTCAGCACGCGCCATGGCTTAAAGAACTGCAAAAGTGCCAAGCATGAAAAACTCTAATCTCTCCGCAGTCTGGCAACTAAGTTTTCTGTGCGTAATTAGAATTCCTTTGGTGTGTCTCACCAAATGACCATCCCATCCAAGTACTACATATCTCCCTTCGTCTATGTTTTCTGTTACATTTCTTCTTTATCTATATTATTGAAGAACTTCATAGAGGCACATGTTTTCTAGATGTGGACTCCTTCTTGGGTAGTATGTATCCAACATAATAATAGACTACACAATGTCTCTACTTTTTAATCAAATTCTGCTAGATACTGAATTTCCAGGAAAGACTTTAACACTCTATTTCAACTGGGCTTGCAAGGCCTAGACTTACCCATACAATTCCCTTTCACTTTGAGAACAAACTAGCTGAACTCAACCGGTCCAAGCACTTTAAGGTTCCTATTTTTCTGTGGGAAAGCATGTTCAAGCTGAAACTATACAATTTCTTGGTAAGACCATTTTCTGCACAAATCTCCTCCCACATCTCTTTCCTTTCTGATTTTGATATATATGAAGGTACACAACAAACTCTATATCCATGTTCGCATTCCATATTTTTAGAATGTGTAAATCTATAGTCATTATTTAACTTTGAGGCTTCTGTTCTTCTCAGGTTGTATGTGTTTTTGGTAATGTCAGTCTGCAGATAGAGTTTTTACTTTTCCTTCTGAAAAGACGGGTTGAGGGAATCAAAAACATTTTTTGTAAAATTTTCCTTTGCATCTATATTTTCGATCGCAGTACTTGCCACATCTATGAGTTTACAACCGTAAAACTTGTTGTCTCAGGCCTTTCTCATCACTGTCTTGTGGGATGGTTCATGTTATATGCTGTTCTATGAAACACAGGACAGAGTCATCACTGTCTGTTCCAAATTTCGGTGCATCTTTTATCCATAACAGCATGTGAATATGTGGAGCACCTCTTCCTTGGTACTCTTTATGTCAAATGAAGTCAGTTACTTCACCAAGAGGAGGATTAGTTTTGTTGCAGATGGAAGACATCATGGCTTGAAATCTGTGGTTAAAATATCTGCAAACATTTGCAGGAACCAAGGAGCAAAGTTCTCCAACTGTCTTCACTTTGAAGTCCTTTATGTTTGAGTTTACTTCTTGCTAAAATTCAAACAGGCCATCCCACGCATACTCAGCACAACTGAGGTTTCTGAACATGCATTTCAGCTTACCATGACGACAATACCAATACTTGTTGGTGCCAGGTGGCACGCCATCAAATTAATTAAAGAAAGGCTCAGTACTAGAAGTATGTCTCAATTCACCACTGAAAAGTTTGCAAAAGTTAATTCAATTGGCAAGTCTTTTCTTTTGGCTTCTTTTCCTCACAGACAACACTATTTATCTAGTGTTCTCATTATGTTTAAATAATAGCTTCTTCTTCTTGAGAGCAAAGGCCTTATGGACTACAGTCTCAACACATTCCTTTTGTCTGACTGCTCCTCTTCTCCTTTTATACTTCTTCATAGTTCTTCTCAGATTCTAAATCACTCTCCTACGGAACATTCTAACTCTGATTTCCTTAAGCTGCCTCTGTCTTCTGGCTAAACCTTCTGCTTTATTGTACGATTTTTTACTCTTCATGTCATGTACTTTTTCTCCTTTTCTCCTTTCTTAGTTGATGTGAAACATTGTTTTATTTTTACTTGATTTTGCTCACTTTCCAGTTGTTCACATGCTATTTTAAGAAATGCTTTGTTCTCTTATCAGCAGCTCTTTTCTCTTTCACCACTTTCTCCACATTTTGTCCCTTTCATTTCTCAGTTGTGAGGAGATTGTATCCTTGCTTAAGTTTCTTTCTTCTCTCACTTTTTAAGGGCATTGTAACTGTCTGTACTTAAGTACAAATTGATGACTGAAAAGAAAAAGAAAAAAGTACATTTAGCTTTTGATTATGTACTATCAGATTACATATTTTAGGTAATTAACTACCAACATAAATAGTTGTGTTATTATATTATAGCTAACCTTACTCTATTAATTTTCATGTTTATGTCTCTGTGTTTCTGTGTGTCAGTGTATGCATTAGTTTCTCCCTGGGTGTACTACCATATCCATTACTGTGTTCCTGTGCATCTACCCATGTTTAAAGTACTACTTGTCTGGATGGGTGACTATGTTCTGTGAGTATTTGGCCACATATCTGAGTGAGTGTAGGAGTCCACCTAAATGAGTTTCATGAGATGTTTAAGTGAGTATGCCAGTATATGACTGTCTGTTTTAGTGACTCTATGGCTCTCTAAATGTTTATGTAACAGCTGAACGAAAAGCTTAGTGCCTGTGTTGGTGAATACAAGGGTATGTAAGTGTGTCTGCAACTGCCTTTGATACTGCTGGATACATAACTAGTTGCTGAGCACGTGAGTGAATGTATACATGCCTCTGTCACTGTGTGACTGGGTGAGAGAGAGGCTCTATGCTTTTAAAAACAGGTATGTTAGTTGCATTATGGGTGTTATACTCTATGTAGTACTTGGCATAGGGGTCTACAAGTGCACAAGTAACTTAGTGGAACACAAAAGGACATCTCTTACCTTTTAAGGACAGAGCACCCTGCTTTATGGCATACTTACAGCCTAACTCAGAGGTGAGTTATGTGTACTAAAAGGTGGGTTTAAAATTTGGCAAAGGGCTTTTTCATGCCAAGTCATGCTGGCAGTAAAAGTGTACAGACAGGCTCTGCAGGAGTATGCCTGACCCATATTTAAAGGACTACTTGTCTGGATGGGTGACTAGGTTGTGTTAGGACTTGGCTACATATCTGAGTGAGTGCAGGAGGCCACCTGTAGTAGTGCAATTAGATGTTTAAGTAAGTATGCCAGTATATGACTGTCTGTTTTAGTAAATCTTTGGCTCGCTAAATGTGTATTTAAGTGGCTGAACGAATAGCTCAGTACCTGTGTTTGCGAGTACAGGGGTATGTAAGTGTGTTTGCAACTGCCTTTGATACTGCTTGATACATAACTAGTTTCTGAGTATGTGAGTAAATATATATGGGCCTCTGTCTGACTTAGTGAGAGAGAGGCTCTATGCTTTTGAAAACATGTACTGCAGTTGCATTATGGGTAGTAAACTCTATGTAGTACTTGGCATAGGGGTCTGCAAGTGCACGAGTAACTTAGTGAAACTCAGAAAAACATCTCTTACCTTTTAAGCATAAAGCACCCTGCTTTATGGCATACCTAGAGCCTATCTCAGAGGTGAGTTATGTGTAGTAAAAGGTGGGTTTAAGATTTGGCAAAGGGCTTTTTCATGCCAAGTCAAGCTGGCAGTAAAAGTGCACAGACAGGCTCTGCAGTAGTACGCCTGACCCATGTTTAAAGGCCTACTTGTCTGGATGGGTGACTAGGTTGTGTCGGTACTTGGCTACATATCTGAGTGAGTGCAGGAGGCCACCTGTAGGAGTGCCATGCGATGTTTAAGTAAGTATGCCAGTATATGACTGTCTGTTTTAGTAACTCTATGGCTTTCTAAATGTGTATGTAAGTGTCTGAACAAATAGCTCCATGCCTGTGTTAGTGAATAAAGGGGTATGTAAGTGTGTCTGTAAACTACCTTTGATACTGCTGGATAAATAACTAGTTTCTGAGTATGTGAGTGAATGTATAAGTGCCTCTCTCACTGTCTGACTGGGTGAGAGAGAGGCTCTATGCTTTTGAAAACATGTATGTCAGTTGCATTATGGGTGGTATACTCTATGTAATACTTGGCATAGGTGTCTGCAAGTGCATGTGTAACTTAGTGAAACTCAAAAGACCGCCTCTTACCTTGTAAGCACAAAGCACCCTGCTCTAAGGCATTACTAAAGCCTATCTCAGAGGTGAGTTATGTGTACTAAAAGGTGTGTTTAAGACTTTGCAAAGTGCTTTTTTATGCCTAGTTGAGCTGGCAGTAAAATTGCACAGACAGGCTCTGCAGTAGTAGACCTCCCAGCCAGATTTATCAATGCAGGCAATCACGGCAGGCCGCTACCACTCGTGTTGAGCAACTTGTGGCTCACGTTGTAGCTGTAGAACATCTACTCAAGCAGCAGAAAGAAGCAGCGCCCTCTTGCCCTGAGCATGGTGCCATTCGCTGTGATTTTCCACAGCCGGACAAACTCCTGGATCTAAAAATAAGCACGAGTAGCGCAATTTACCGCACTTTGCCACTTGCGGAACACCGCGGAGCGTGGCAGAGTTTTTTGGGCACTTTGCAGAGTTCCGCATAGCAGAACACCGCGAACGCCACCCAGGCCTACTTACTATCTAAGCACATTCAAGCCTGTTCTATGACATACCTACACCCTACCTAAAGAGTATCTAGTACACTGTTGGCAAGTTTCACATGTTAATGCATGATATACTGTTCCACTGTAGTCTTTTTACTATAAATTCTGGGACTTGTAGTGTTCATTTATTATGGAATAAAGAAGTTTACAAGTGCCGGCATTCAACTATGTCCTACGTACACTCTACCTTAGGGGTGACTTATATGTTGTAGAAAGGATGTTTAAGGGTTGGCATGGAGTTTTAAATACAACTCGAGCCAAGAATGAATCTGCACACTCAGGCTCAGTAGTAGCAGGCCCAACACATGTTTAAAGGGCTACCTGTCTGTGTTGGAGAATAGGAGTGTCAGTACTTGAGTACATATCTAAATAAGTGTATCAGTCCCTCTCTGCGCGTGTCACTGGATGTGTAAATGACTAATTAGCTATACGACTAGTTGTGTTAGTATCTCTATGTGTCTCTATATGTGTATGTAACTGGCTGTATAGATTGCATACTGGCTGTATTAGTGAGCGCTGTTGCATATAACTGTGTGTGTAACTGGCTCTGTTACTGGCTGGATAAATAAGTGCTGTATGGGCATGTGACTGATTGTGTAACTGCCTCTGGCTCTCTCTGACTGGGTGTGTGAGTATCTCTCTGTTTTTCTTAACGGGTAAGTGAGTTGCAGTATGGATGGGATACTGCATGTATAACTGGACATATAGGTCTATAAGTACACATATAACTTAGTAAACTACATTTAAGTACAGACCACTATGTCCTACAACCTACCTACAGCCTATCATAGGAATCAGTTATATGCAATATCTGCTGCATACATAAGTTCTGTACAGGTATGTCACTGAATATAAACATACCTCTGACTCTCTCTCACAGACTAGATGAGAAATAATTGTTTCCTACATATGTATAAAACTTGTACTATATGTGAAGCGCTGCATTTTTAACTATGCCCAGGAGCTCCAAACTACATATGTGACTTCTGTATTACTTAAAGGGCATGTCTTACCATCTAAGCATATAAACCTGCCCTATAAGTTACCAACACTAACCCTAAAGGATATTTAACAAATAGCTGCCAAGTGTCACAGGTTCAAGCATTATGTACTGCTGCAATGCATGTTCTTTCCTTTTCCATTCAGTGACTTGCAGTCCTCTTTTAAAATGGAATAAATATGACTACAAGTCCCAGAGTTCAAAGAAAAACATTCTTTTTGAGCAGCACATCATGTACAGACGTGTAAAACTTTGCAGAGATTCTAGTACATTGTTATGTATACGTTTCAAGCTTAGCAAGCAGTTTTTTTACACCAACTAGAGCATGCAGTAAAACAACACATATACAATGTATAGTTCGAGGGCAACACATTGTTAAGCAACTTCTCACATAGCTACTCTGAACCTCAGACAGTCACATACTCATACCCAGAAAGAGACTGACACACCCATTAATAAATAAATAAAAACACTTACACAACCACTCATAGATTGTGTCATAAAGTTACAATACTTTTCTATATATCATACTCACATTTCCAATCAATTTTTTTTAAAAGTTCAATCTAATTCACATACCTCAAAATGTAGCTTGTTGGTCAAATAGCTGTTTTTGTTTCTCTCTATTAAATAGATTCAATACTCTCAGAAAATGTGAAGCATAAGAATGAGCACACCACACTCAGACAAATCAAACCATTAATGGCAACCTTTTCAACTCTGCACTCTCTGACTCTGGAAGGCAGCAAATAAAAGCATGTCTTTCATATTTTTGTTTTGTTACTCCACTTTTGAATGATTAGTATGTGTTAATTCTTTCATGCACTTTTATAAAGAAGCACAATATGGAAGTGTATTTGTGCACATGCGCGAATTATTAGCAACCGTCAGCATGGACCCTGTGTAAATTTGCGAATAATTACTGGAGTTCAAAAACACATTTAGCTTGGTAGGTTTATTTCTTTAAAACTCCACTACATGTTATAAGGAAGCCCTCACAAGGAAAACAAACCCTCATTCTTCAACAATGACTCTAAACATCTCTAATTTAAAATAAAATGGACAACACTCTTTTATTCCCTTCCCCCGACACTCTCTTTGCAGAGTCTCCGTAGCAACCCACTAGAGTCAGTAGCTCAGAAGTTCACAACACATTCTAGAAGGAGCATACTAGTTACACAATGAACTGCAACAGATGTGGTTGACTATGCAGAATCAAAAGCATATTCAAGTTTGCATTACATTTTTTTTATTTTTACCAGAGCCAATCACAGATCTTCTTACCTATCCTTTAAAGACACTACCAAATTTTACCAACCTGCATATTTACACCATCCAATCAAATATGTATTTTTTTAAACCACCTCCTGTCCTACATTTTAACTGCCTTTCATTTTGAAACCTGTCTCATTCAGCTCCAGCCTTCTCCTGTGTGCTACTGCTCCTTGCCTTCGAAATAGTTAGAGTGTAGATTGTGGGTGACAGCTATGTGTTTGGGCCAGAAAGTGTGCTAGAAAGAGTGGCATTGATGGGGACTTGGTTTGCCTAATGTGGACATTCCTTGGCTTGGCCAGAGAGGGTTAGTGTGGTATCAATTGCAGCCATTGGATGAAAGCATGGTCGATTGCCAACATCCAGACCTCAATATTGTGCACTGTAGTGGCAATGACCTAGACACACTTACCAGGGCAGGACTGGAAATCCTAATGAAAGACAGCTTTCTACAATTAAGGACACTTTTCCCTCACACTGCCTTGGTGTACATATGCTAAAGGCAGAAATGGAAGTGGTCAAATGAATTCTGCCCACAGATAAACAAAGCCAGGAAACATCCTCAGAAACCATAAAATGGGCTCTATCTACAACAACAACTTGTATTTTGACATGCATAGAATCTGTAGAAGTGATGGAGTTCACCTCACAGATGAAGGCAACAGGGTGTTTCAGCACTTGAAACTCTGCATCCTGTCTTATGTGTAACTGTCATATACAAACAACAAACACAAAGGCTCTTCTCAGAGCCACCCTATTTCCCAAAATGTTGCACATTTTCCATTAAAATATATATTTTTTTAATTCAAAATTAGCAAATACACAAAACAAAAACAGATATTCAATAGACAGCACATTCAAAATTCATAACTATATAAGTGATTCTGTGCATCACACTGGGTACATCACTATTTAAATAAGCTATAAGTGCATGTATGAGTCTCTGAGTGGGTCTGTGAGTGTTTGAGTGGGTCTGTGAGTGGGAGCATAAGTGTCTCAGTGGGTCTGACATTGGGTGTGTGAGTTTCTGAGTGGGTCTATGAGTGGGTGTGTGAGCGTCTGAGTGAGTCTGTGAGTGGGAGCATGAGTGTCTGAGTTTGTCTGTGAGTGGGTGCATCAGTGTCTGAGTGGCTCTGTGAGTTAGTGCATGAATGTCTGAGAGAGTCTGTGAGTGGATGCATGAGTCTCTTGAGTATGTGCAAGAGTGTCTGTGTGGGTCTGTGAGTGACTGTATGAGTGTCTGAGTAGCTTTGAGATTGGGTGCATGAGGCCTCAGTGGACCTGTGAATGAGTGCATAAGTGTCTCAGTGAGTCTGTGAGTGGGTGTGTGACTGTCTGAATGGGTCTGTGAGTGGATACATGAGTGTCACAGTGGGTCCGTGAATAGGTACCTGAGTCACTGAGTGAGTCTGTGGCTGGGTACATGAGTACCTCAGTGGGTGTGTGCATGGGTGCATGAGTCTTTAAGCATGTGTGTGAGTGGGTGGATGAGAATCTCAGTGGGTCTGTCAGTGGGTGCTTGAGTCTCTGAGTGGATATGTGAGTGGGTGCATGAGTGTCTCAGTGAGTCTGTGGATGGGTACATGAGTATGTGAGTGGGTGCATGAGTCTCTGAGTGTGTCTTAAATGGGTCTAAGAGTGTCTCAGTGGGTCTGTGAGTAGCTGCCTGAGTGTCTTAGTGACTTTTACTGAGTGGGTGCATGAGTACCTCAGTGTGTCTGTTAGTAAGTGCATAAGTGTCTGAGCAGATCTGTGAGTGGGTGCAGGAGTGTCACAGTCAGTCTGTGAATGGGAGCATGAATCACTGAGTGAGTCTGTGGCCGGGTGCATGAGTACCTCAGTGGGTGTGTGAGCTGGTGCATGAGTCTGTGAGTTGGTGCATGAGTATGTCAGTGGGTCTGTGAGGTTGTGTATGAGTCCCTGAGTGGGTCTGTGAGTAACTGCATGAGTGTCTGAGTGGCTTTGTGAGTGGGTGAATGAGTACCTCAGTAGGTCTGTGAGTAAGTGCATATGTGTCTCAGTGGGTCTGTGAGTGGGTGTGTGAGCGCCTGAGTTTGTCTGTCAGTGGATACATGAGTGTTGCAGTGGGTCTGTGAATGGGTGCCTGAGTCACTGAGTGAGTCTCTGGATGGGTGCATGAGTACCTCAGTGGACGAGTGAGTGAGTGAATAAGTGTCTCAGTGGGCCTGTGAGTGGGTGCATGAGTGTCTGTGTGGGTCTGTCAGTGGGTGTGTGTGTGTATGGGTGTGTGAGTGGGCACATAAGTGGATCTGTGAGTGACTGCAGGAGAGTGTATGTGAGTGTGCTTTTTTTTGTGCTTCTTACAATATTTGGAATGCATTGCAATGTTACATGGGGGCCATGCTGTGTGTCACTGAGAATTTGCGAATATCATACGTCAGGTGGATAAACCTATTATTTGACATTTTCTGCTCATACTGTGTCCCAGAAACACCTCTATATCCCATCCATTGGGTCAAGGAACATCAACCTGACCTCTTATCCCAGTTTTTGCCATTTTTGTTCAGCCCCAGGGACTGTGCCATAAGTTAAAATGGTGGCCGCAACTTTCTGCTCAGGTTGCGGCCAGCCAATCACAGCATTCCTGTTGGCGTCGTGAATTGGTCGCAAATTAGATGTACACATTTGGATTTCCTTTAATAGCTCCAAAACTACTGAACAGATTTCCACCAAATAACAAAAAGATATGCTTTCTGGACCAAAAGCTACATTTTTGCCAAATTTGGTGTAGGCCATCCAGCGGTTCAGGCTGTAGGCATGTCTAAAATCTCTATGGAAATTAACATAGGAGATGCACTTTTTTGACCCCCCCTATTTCTCGGCCCCCGCTTCACGGCTCACCCTGAAACTTTCCATGCACAACAACACCCAACTTGACACTTTTTGGGGAACATTTCATGAAGATTCGGCAAACGGCACTACAGATATAGGCAAGTCAAAAAACACTTTTCCTATGGAGACTAGATCCTAACTAGAACTACCTACTGGCGACCACCAGTAGCATGTACATATAAATATATCCTGGCAGCATGGGATCCATATTTCTTCCTGCAAGAAATGCTTTGTCCGGAAGACTGGCAACTTCCGGTGACTGGGCACCGCAGACGCCAACGCCGATGCGGTGAGGTGGTTTTGGCGTTATCATCATTTTTTCTATGGGTCTCTCTCAATACCGAGTTTTGTGCCTGATTGGAATTTAATTCATGCTGCCTGCCAATAGTGATAGATAGACATTTGCCTTTGCCCCGGTTTTATACGCCAATGACACTGACTCTGCAACAATAATATTTACTGACAATTGCCTGCCAGGCAACTGACTATTTGGTGGCATTATGGGACTGGTAGTCCCGAGGGGATTGATGCACATGCTGGAGTATTAACATTGAGTTACAAGTTTTCTCTTTGTCGGATAATGTGACCCCGAGGTGAGACTGCTACTATCCGGTTTCGTGTAACAACAAGGCAGGCATCGAATTCAATATTTACAGCAGAGGTCAGAGGCCGCGTGGGTGCTATTGGACATTAATAGTAATGTTAGGCAGCAGTGTTTTTTAAGCATATTTTATAAATTGTATTTGATACAGGCCATACAGGATGATGAGTTTGGCGGTGAATTTTATATGCCTACATTATTCCAACTGTGGTGAAATGTAATGTACATATGTGTTCTTATGGCTTAAGCTATCTGCTATAAGGGGAGTCTCCATTAACTGAATTTATGCATTGCGTATAATGGGGTTCATGTTATGTCTTACCCGCATGGCTGCAGACTTCAGGCTGTATATTGCATACACATGTAGCATCTGGGCCTCATGTTGATTGCATACACGGAGTATGTTTTCTATGTTCATTCAGAGGTCTAATGGGAAGGGCTATATAATGCACCTGTTTAATGGCGCCAAACTGGATTGACAAAGGCCTCCATGTAGGCCGAAATGCGTCTCGCCTTGTGCTGTGGATTGAGGGCGACCTGAATAAATAATTGGATGCCGAATCCTGAACCACTTCGTGTCTGTGCCTTCTTCCATGGAGTCTCTGTGGGAGCTGGATGCTTTTTTCATTCACTGTAGCATGAGCGGTCGTTACGCTTTTCATGGAACACCAGTTGTTTGTGGCTCTCCCTTCAGACCGGTTGTTTGGAGGAGTACGGGAGTGCTATTGGGGGAGCCCCCGGATGTGCAGCCAGGAGGAGGAATGAGGATGACTGCGGTGAGAGACTATGGTCACGTAGCGGGGCGGTTTTCGCGACTGCCAGCATGGGATCCATATTTCTTCCTGCAAGAAATGGCTTGTCCGGAAGACTGGCACCTTCCGGTGACTGGGCACCGCAGACACCAACGCCGATGCGGTGAGGTGGTTTTGGCGTTATCATAATTTTTTCTATGGGTCTCCTTCAATCCCGAGTTTTGTGCCTGATTGGAATTTAATTCATGCTGCCTGCCAATAGTGATAGATAGACATTTGCCTTTGCCCCGGTTTTATACGCTAATGAAACTGACTCTGCAACAATATTATTTACTGACAATTGCCTGCCAAGCAACTGACTATTTGGTGGCATTATGGGACTGGTAGTCCCGAGGGGTTTGATGCACATGCTGGAGTATTGACATTGAGTTACGAGTTTTCTCTTTGTTGGATAATGTGACCCCGAGGTGAGACTGCTACTATCCGGTTTCGTGTAACAACAAGGCAGGCATTGAATTCAATATTTACAGCAGAGGTCAGAGGCCTCGTTGAGCGGACTTGTTATCAGCTCGGGTGAGCTTTCCGGGACTATGGTGGTTGCTATTGGACATTAATAGTAACGTTAGGCAGCAGTGTTTTTTAAGCATATTTTATCAATTGTATTTGATACAGGCCATACAGGATGATGAGTTTGGCGGTGAATTTTATATGCTTACATTATTCCAACTGTGGTGAAATGTAATGTACATGTATGTTCTTATGGCTTAAGCTATCTGCTGTAAGGGGATTCTCCATTAACTGAATTTATGCATTGCGTATAATGGGGTTCATGTTATGTCTTACCCGCATGGCTGCAGACTTCAGGCTGTATATTGCATACACATGTAGCATCTGGGCCTCATGTTGATTGCATATATGGAGTATGTTTTCTATGTTCATTCAGAGGTCTAATAGGAAGGGCTATATAATGCACCTGTTTAATGGCGCAAAACTAGATTGACAAAGGCCTCCATGTAGGCTGAAACGCGTCTCTCCTTGTGCTGGGGATTGAGGGCGACATGAATCAATAAATGGATGCCGAATCCTGAACCACTTCGTGTCTGTGCCTTCTTCCATGGAGTCTCTGTGGGAGCTGGATGCTTTTTTCATATATATATTCTACTACCTATATATACACTGAAAAAAACAAAGGTTAATGTAACATTATAGTTAGGTGAATATGTCAGAGATCACATTAATATTTTGAACTAAAAAAAGACACAGAAATTCACCAGTTTAACTTGTGCCCCCGCCACTGCTTATGACCTCACATATTACACCACTCATGACATGTTCTATGACATCATTTATGACATCACTGATGTCATCATCCAATGAGTGTTTTAGTTTGTTTTATAGTTTACATAGTGGCGGTTAGCTACCATATTATTTTTCTACCTAATTTTGTGGAGCCTGTGTCCAACAAATGGGTGTAAGTGGATTCAAAACGCATGTGCTTCTAAAGCATCATAGGTGTGTAGAGGTATTGAACACGTTATAAATCTTTTTATTGAAGAGTAACTCTGGGTGCAGGTGACAGTTGATGACATGTGTCCAGTATGCTTCCACACACGTTTTTGCTACTGCAAAAAAAGTTTCCAATAGGGCAAATATTCTACATAGTAGATACTAAGTATTGTAAGCAACCTTGAGTTATTAGACATAATCATTTCAGAAGGACAATTTCTACTTAACATACTAACCTATGTACATGTGCTTATTTGGCTTTGGAAGATGGTCCATCTGTAAAGTTTTCACCACAGTATGACTGTAGGTAGTGTGACCTTTAGCACCTTCAGACCTTAGTTATTTTAAGCAGATATTGTCTTTTTGACAAGTGTTGCATAGAGTGTACACTGTTCTTAGAAGATACTTTATACTACTCTGTGGTGTATTTCTCATGAGAGTTTCACTGTATACGTACAGTGTGGTATAAAGTAAACTCTCCATAGAGTCAACACTGTTTACAGTACCCACATTCCTACTCATATCAACTTAACCCCTTCGGTGCGCGGCCGATTTTCGCCCTGTGCGGGGCGTTTCATTGAGTGGGCGGGTTCATGACGAGCTCAGCTCGTCATGCGCACACGAGCACTGCGCAGCATGACGAGCTGAGCTCGTCATGAGCACCGAAGGGGTTAAGTCCTCAATATAAGGTTCGGTGATTGTGAGGAGTTTGAGACAGAAAAAATCTGTCCATAGCACTGCATTAATTTTGGGTCAGGCGTTGAGTATCCTGAGGAACTTGGCTTTCTCAGAACAGTTGTATACATATTGAACACCGTATGTAATGAAAATGTCCCATATATCTGTGGCCGATTGTTATGTGAACTAAGCTTCCCGTAAAGTGTATGGTATAGGGTCAATGTTGCACATCACACATGCTTGCTACACCTATGGGATTTGTATCTGTGATGGCATTAATAATGCTAAATATTATTCTGAGCTATTTTGTACTTAATTTCAGACCTCTAATTCCATACTAGTTTATGGAATAATGTGTAAAAATGAAGCGTGGATGTTCTCATCAGTGCTGACATTAGTGAAATCATCAATGATGTAATTTGAGATGTCATCAGTGATGTCATAAATGATGTCATAGAACATGTCATAAGTGATGTAATATGTGAGATCATAAGCAGTATGTGGCAGCAAGTTATAGTTAGCTTTGCTAAATATAACTGGCAAATTTCTGTGTTTTTTTTTGTTGTTCAAAATGTTAATGTTGTCACTGACATATTCACCTAACTATAACAATACTTTAACCTTTGGTTTTTTCAGTGAATTTCTAAGGTGTCATAAAAAAACAAAAACAGATTTTTTCATCACACCTAACTATAACGTTACTTTAACCTTTGTTTTTTCAGTGAATTTCCAGTTTTTTTTAAATGTAAAGTAATATTGTATTACCATACATAAAGCCAACCCCCCGTCGTGCACAGCTTTCAGCCATGTATGGTGGGGGTTCACCACACAGCCTGCAGGAAACCCCCCACAGGCAGCCATCCCCATGCTTTGCATGGCCTTTGGCTATGCATAGCAGGGGATTCTCAACAGCGGGCAGGCCTTGTGGCCAACCCACCCAGAGGCAGCAAACACCCCTGCAGGCAGCCAACTCCCCTGCAGGCAGCCAATCTCATGCTCTGCATGGCTTTTTGCCACACATAGCGTGGGGTTGGCCGCAGGGACTGGCTTGCTGCCAGGCACTGTGTACAACTCCCCTCAGGCAGCCACCCAGAGGCACCCAACCCCACACCACATACAGCATTTGCTCTTGCATGGCACGGGGGTAGCCGCTTGTGTTGCAGACAGGCTGTGCTTCCAACTCCTCACTAGCAGCCAACACCATGCTGTGTACAACCTTTAGCTGTGCGCAGTTGGGGTTGATCACAGGGCTTGGCCTGCCACCAGGCCCTATGGCCAAACCCACAACAGGCTGCCAACCTAACAGCACCAATGGCCTTTGCTGTGTACAGCATAAGGTTGGCCTTCGGGTCCCGGGGGCCCCATTCTCCCTTGGCCAAAAGGGGGAGGGATCATGCAGCCTCCCCTCTCCGAGCCTCATTAAACCCTGGGGACCCCAACCCTCAGGGCCTTTTGTTTTTAAAGGGGAGGGGGGGTCACATCTCTCCTTTCCTTGAGCCTTGTTAGGCCCTTGGGACCCGATCCCCCAGGGCTGTTTTTTTTAAAGGGGAGGGTGGCCATGTGGCCCCTCCCTGAGCCTTGAAAAGGCCCTGGGGACCCAACCCCTCAAGGCTGCTACTTAATTGAAAGGAGAGGGGGCTGTACACCCCCTCCCGAGCTATTTTCAGCTCTAGGGACCCCATACTTTAGAGCCCAATACACTTTTTCAAGGTGGGTGCCCTGGTGTCCACCCAGGGTACCTACTATACATTCTGGGGGCCATGGGGGGAGCCCCAGGACCCCCGCAGACCTAGCGAGCTCACCGCATTTTTGGGAGCCAGCATTGCTCCCACCCGCAGGGAGCAGCTACTTATGCTGCTACTTCCGGACAGGAGCAATCTCTGCATTTTCAAAACTCCCACCCACTGGGAGCAGACTTTGTATTTGCTCCTGGGTTGCAGGAGTTTTGAAAATGTTCCCACCAGGCGGGAGCAAACACAGGTTTCCCTGCCCCCTCTGGTGCACATAAGGAAACGCTTGTGTCCTAGGGTAGGCCCATCGGGACACAGTATGTGAGCCGGTCCGGGGTTGGGCTCCCTGGGGCAATACAAGGCTCAGAGAGGGAGGGGACCCTTCTCTTTTAAAAGGTTGAGCAGCCCCCAGGGATAGGGTCCCCTGGGCCTTTGGAGGCCTGGGAAGGGGGCCGCACTGCCCCCTCCACTTTTATGCAAGTTTCAGCACCGGGGTTGGGCTCCCCGGGCCCTATAAAGTCTTGTGGAGCAGGGCCAGACGCCTCTTCCTTTTATTGAATGCGGCCCAGGGGGTGCCCCTCCCCTTGATGAAAGAAATCAGCCCTGGGAGACGGGGTCCCCAGGACCTTTGGCGGCCTGGGGAGGGGGCCACATGACACCTCCCCTTTTATGCAAAGGTAGGCAGGGTATCCCTTAGCTGACCCACAATATGATTTTTTTTTTTAAAGTCCCTGAGTCCTGTAATGGCCGCCAGCATAATTTTTCACATGTTGCTGGCAGCCAGTCAGAGCGTTCACTCCCACTGGAGTCTGGCTCCCGTAGGCATGAGATGGCCCAGGGAACAAAAGCCCCCTGGGTCAATCAGAATGCTCCATTTGACTCACACGAGTCCCTCAAACCCAACCACCCAGATGTCTATATATTTTTAACCTTAATTTCTGAACCAGATAAAGAAAAGATTAATCTGCGGACCAAGATCCAGCTTCGTGCCAAATTTGGTTTAATTCCACTCAGCAGTTTTTGCTGTAGCCCTGCCTAAAAATGTCTAAGGAAACTGCATGAGGATTTTGCATTTTAGGGTCCCCCTTTTAGCTTGACCCCTACTTGATGGATCATCCCAAATATTTCCAAGCTCAAAGCAGTCAAAAAATAACACTTTTTTGGAAAGTTTTGTGGAGATTCATCAAACCGCGCAAAAGATAATAGCAACAAAAAAGGCATTTCCTATGGAGACATGATCCTATTTGTAACTACCCAGCGGTGACTGCTATGGGGTAATATATATATATATATACCCTGGGTAATATATATATATTCACTGAAAAATTCAGAGGTTTCAGGGACGTTATAGTTAGGAATTAGCAGTTAAAAAACCTTAGAAAGTCACTGAAAAAACCATAGGTTTCAGGGACGTTATAGTTAGTTGGACATTTCACTAGTGCAAAACCAGAGAAATTCGGCCGTTATAGTTAGTTGAGCTAACTATAACTCGCGCCCCCGCAATGCACTGCTGATGACATTACATATTACATCATTCATGACATGGTCAGTGACATCACTGATGACATCTCAAATGATATCACTGATGACATCATCCACGTGATAATCTGATGCACCTCCTCACACCCTAATATAACCTTTGATACACCCACTCTAAAATACAGACTACCATTTTCGAAGCCATAGACACACCAATACCAGTTAGTACATACCCACTCACTGATTCCTAGGTCTACACACACATCCACTCATTCACCCATACAGTCACTCATACATGCAGTCACTCACCAATACAACACTTTCATATGCACTAATACACCTATACCAACACTCACACATTGCCACTCATCGAGTTACTCACACACCTAGTCAGTCATGCAAAGAATCAATCACACTACAATTTACTCACCTATATAGTTATACACACACTACCTCACTTATTCATACAGATACTAACACATACTTACTCTCTTATACAATCACTGATACAAGCATACACTCATCCATACAGCCACTCTCACAATCACTCACTCTCACATATAGTCATTTATATACTCCAACACTCACATATACTGCCTTTCACATATGTAGTTACTCACACATGTACCACTGAGACATCTAAACACTCACCAACACACCCATACACACACTCACCCACCCATACAGCCCTTCACAGATGTACTCTTGAACCCATACACCCAGTGAATCACCCACTCACACATCTATGCACAGAGTCACACACCCCCACCCACCCACACAGACACTCAGGCACCCATACAGATACTCAGACAACCAATCAATAACCCATATAGACACTCATTTAGCTACTCCCCAACCCATGCAGCCGCTTACACACCAACTGACAGACTGATACAGACATTCACACAGTTTAGTCACTAACCCATGCATTCAGTAAGACATGTTTAATCACTCACTTATACAGTCAGTCACGCACCTACTAAATCATCCATTCAGACACTTATACACCCACTCATTCTTCAATACACCTTGGCATATATATATATATATATTTTTATTCAACAAAGTCCCAAGTTTTAAGGAGGCACTCGAGCAGCTCGCCCGCAATCCAGCGTTGTTTTTCATTGCCTCGGCATACCGGTAAGTATATTTCCAAAGCCCTATGCGTTTCAAGGCAGTTCACCTCTTCATCAGGGGCTGGCTTCTTTAACACATGGCGCTTATGACGTCTCTTTTATGCATGCATTGCGCTACGTGCGCTTCCAAGCAGGCTGCATACTGGGACATGTAGTCCTAAGAGAATTAATTACTACCCTGAGTGGGTTCAAAGCGCCAATATTAAAAGCTTTTATCCATTCCTTAGTAGGTCGATTCATCTATACCAACACAATAAGATGCTATTGAATATGACCACCTTTTGCCTAGAAAACAAATACTTTATGTTCCAAAATATGATATTCCAACAGATCAGAGGTGTCACAATGGGGGCCAGCTTCTCCCCCAGTTATGCCTGTCTGCACATGGGATGGTGGGAGGAGCTGGTCCTCAAAGCAGACTACAAGGGGTACTTGATAGACATGTAGTGAAATGGATAAGGTATATTGATGACTTATTTGTAATATGGCGGAGCACGAAAGAAAGCGCCATGAGTTTTATAGCACAAATCAATGTCAACAATATTAACTTACATTTTACAGCCAACCTCAGCCAAAAATCAGTCTGCTTTTTAGATGTAGAGGTATATATATTGAACAAGAAAATTGAAACCAAACTACATCGAAAACCAACTGCGGGCAACTCCGTATTACACACCAGGAGTTTCCATCCCAAACACCTCATACACAGCATTCCTTTCGGTGAGATGCTTAGAATTAGAAGAATATGCAGTAGTGACACAGACGTAGAAATAGCACAAAGGGAGAGCAAACTTAGATTTCTGGCAAGAGGTTACTCAGAGAATATCATCAATGCGGCCATAACCAAAACCCAAGCTCTAAGCAGATCTGACTTGCTATTTAAAACAACAGGCAATGAGATAACACCTCTACACAACAAACACAAAGTGCATACAAATGAGAGTACACTACTAATTTTGACTTTTGATAAACAGAAGATTAAACTATGCAACATAATCATGAAGAACTGGCCAGTTGTCCTGAGCGATCCAGTAATAGGGGACATACTACCTAAAAGGCCAGCCATCACTTTTAGGAAAGCTAAATCTATGAGTGACATTCTAGTTAGCAGCAGCCCAGAGACCAAAATTAAATCAAATTGACTGACACAAAGAAAGGGCTTCATGAAATGCACTGCATACCGTGCGTGCAAATTTGGTATCAATAAAACTTCATATACCATACCTTTTAGAGAGCAGCCCATTCTCATTCAAAAACCTCTAACATGCAGAACCGATCATGCTATATATGTGTTGGAGTGCTCTTGTGGACTACGTTATGTAGGTAGCACAAAGCTACAGGTCCACAAGAGGATTCTCCAACACATCAGAGCCATCACGAACTCTGACCCCAGATGCCCAGTGGCACGTCATTTCAGAGAAGTCCACAAGAACAAGTTAGAGCATCTCAAGTACTATGTATTAGACTCAGTTTTGCATTCGAGACGCGGAGGCAATCAGCAGGCAACTCTAAGAAAACTAGAAACACGCTACATTATAGAGCTCGACACCAAAAGCCTGTCTATAACATCATTAAGAGGTGGTAGACAACGATGAACTATCTCTCATGTCCATTTGTAAATATTTATGTGTGCTAACACACACAATCCCTGCTTCTTCTCTACATATTAATCTTTAATTTTATACTTTTCTATTTGGGTGGCACAAGGGGAGATGTTTTTCGGACCAAGCACTTTATTAATACACTTTTTTGATGAAAACATACAGCAATTCAGGCCCACTGGGGCTACACTACGTCAGTCTAGCAATGAGCAATAGATGATGACTAAGTGCTAGATGGTGGTAGGTTGCAAATTGGCTACACACACACAGACATGACAAATAGCCATGGTCTCAATAAACGTGTTAAAGTTAGCGCCAAAGGCATTTTTAGATATTTTAATGTTTTAAACCAGCCATTTATTCATCTATTGACTTATTTATTTATCCTTGTATTTATACATTCATATTCCATGTATTTATTATAAACAAAAGGACTATTTATCTATTTATTTATCAAATTGCTCAACTGACTTGTAATGCATCTGTCATTTGCTGAGACCATGTGAAGTTGAACGTGAGACTGTTTTCTATATTCATTCTGCACTTGTCACTTTAAATATGAGCACTGTAACGTAGCCGCGTCATGTGATCGAGGCCTGCACAGGCCGAAACGCGTCATGGCGGAGCACTAAGCAAATAAAATAATATTGCACCAGGAAAAGTGGAGTCTGTTCCTGTTCTTTCCAGCAGTGGGAAGGGAAAACAAGCGAACAAGAGATTGACGTTATATATATATATATATATATATATATATATATATATATACTTAGGAAACAGCACTGGCAAAGCCAATAGGATTGTCTTTGGCAGGGAGTATTCAGTTTAATTATACTTAATTGTATTACAAAAGTCACATAGTTATCCAATAACAGCAACGTTAACACTTATCACCAGCTCTGGTACTAAACCTACATGAGATAAGAACATTTTTAATTAGGCAAATGCGAACTAAGTGAAGAGGCAGAGTGCCGTCACTCCAAGTAAAGGGTACAAATACTGATCCATTGCCCCATAGTATATGCTGTGATGAGTGGAAGCAAACTGTGAATGATAATTTAACTGACCAATGAATGAAAAACCATGACTAAAAGCCCTGCTATATATTGTCTATTAGGTATGAATTCGTGGAAAAAACAATTCTTGGGAAAAAACAATTGGCTGTCCAAACAGTTAAAGCTGTCTTGAAGGCCAGACCAAAAAATCATGTATAGCTATTTGTGGTAAAGGACTATAAAAGTAAAAATTAACTCCATCTGGTTTGCGCTTTGCAAATACCCTATAATAATACATGTTTGTAATGCAACATAAAGGCTAGGAGCTATGAAAGTGTGTGCCATCCTGAGCAGTAAACACTTGTATGGCACTTGGGATATACCTGCAACAACTCATGATAGGTGTTATTACTCTATGAGTGTTACTCATTTTATTGATCTTGGAATGACTTAGTAGTTCCTCCTGGGAACGAGAACGAAGGGATGCCAAGATTATTGCAGCAGGTCTGTTGATATTCTGAGCTATCTAATCAACTATTAAAATAAAATTAAACAAGTTCAACTAATGGGGTAGGTCAGGAAATTCACATATCCACACAAGGGAATCCTGAGCTCTACTGATAGGACACTTCCTCTAAAAGATCTCATTGGCTCCGGCCTGTCCAAGAAGGCGGTCTTTGCTATGTGAAGCAGGGTAATGCCTGAACCTCCCTGTGTCATGAAGTTGAAGAAAAGGCTACATTAGTGTAGCATAAATAGGTAGCAGTTCAGGGACTTACCAGTGTGGGATTGTGAAAGGTACAAAGGAGGAATGGCGGAACATCTCCAAGATGAATGCTTCAGCATATGGCAGTATGGCCTTGTCCGACAACCTGGGCCTTCTCTCTTTGCCAATGATGCGATCTGTGGAAAATACGAGATATAGGTCAGGGCTGGGCTAATGTCTGGCCCAGGGCATCCAGGCGCTCTCCTAGCAGAGGGGAAACTTAAGGTGCATTTACCACTTACCCAGCTCTGCCTGCAGTTTCTTCTGTATTTCTGGATAAGCCACAAGGTACATGAGGCTCCAGGATAGGGCTGTTGTGACTGTGTCAAACCCTAGCAAAGGAGACGGAAAAAGATGGAGGTGAGCAGAGAAAGACTTTAGGGGATGAGGTGGGTCCGGGACTATCATGATGCAGATAGGATCACTCTGCAGATTTGGGGTAGATGGGAGCTGTGGTCACACATGTCCAGTCTCCCTAGATTGCCCTGCTGAGTCACCCCTCTCCAACACTTCCCCATACATATGTTATCACTTCCTGGGACACAGCTTGCTTATTATTCTAGGCAGCTCTAAGAAAGGATGCTATGGAATGCTGGTTGGTTTTACATTTACACACAATACAAAGTGTGGTTTAGGCCAGCCCACGAAGAAGGGGTACAATCTAGGGCCCACTGAGCTGTTGTCTAAGTTTTAGGTTCTTCACTGACGGGAGTTCCCTAATCCACTGTCCCTTTGCTACGGTTAATTATTTTTGTTGGTGTCATTTTCTGAATTAGGGTAACAAAGAGCTTGAAGGCTTACCAGCCCTGAAAAGATCATTGACAATGTTGAAGATCTTCTAGTCGGACATCTCGATGTTGGCCTTCTCGTCCACCTTCTTCTCCTGGCAGTGGTCGATCAGAGAGTCTGTTATGTCCCGGATATTGTCCTGGAGGAGGACAGGCCAGCAAGTTATAACTGTGTTGGGAATGGTCATTGAGCAGCAGAGAGTGGGGAATGATAATGTGAGAGATTCAAAAGTGGGAGAACCAAAAAAGAGCAGACCTTATCTGTTACCTAAATGAAACATGTGAGTAAATCTGATCTGCATTAGATTTCCTGAACAGAAATTGACGCCATGTTGGCGTTCCTGAAGTGGTGCCAAAAGCCGAGGTGATCGAGAAGGCCACTGGCAGTGTGGCGCAAGAGGGCAGGGCCGCATATCAGCCGGCAAAGCGTGGGTCAAAAGCGCTTATAAAACTGCAGCAGTGGGGGGCAGTAGTGTTCCACCAAAAGGAAGAAAACAGAGTGGGCCGCTTGGTGAGTGGTGGGCTACACTGCAGAGGAGTCAATAGATCGCTCCTCTGGAAGACCAGCGAGGTTAATTAGGAGTTGTATCGTAGCCAATGCTAGTGTTTAAAGAATTTCCAAGCTCCGCTTATTTTAGCAGGTGAGTGGAATAAGCCATTATTAGGAAACACGATTTACCCATACCACGAATGTGTGTTTTTTTTAAACATGGAAGCCATAAATCCCTAGTGTTCGAGACTACAGCCGACACATGTTTGCAATTGCTACATTTTATCGCACTGGTACTTATATTGCTCTTACAACCCCTGTTGAAGAGCTAATTACATCACCTCATATGACAAATTAATTGTGCATTTATTTATACGTTATGAAATGCCACATTGCACCCCATATCAATATATACATTTTACATCATTTCTCTACTCCACTCCTTTTTGTTGCACTTCGCCCCATATCTTCTGATGCACTTTACCACTTCTCTCCTGCTCTGCTTCAACCCTCGTCATCTACTGTACTTCAGCGACTAATAGTATGCTACAGGTCATTTCTTTCTCTTATTGTACTTCCGACTTCCTTTCTCTTGCACTTTACTTCCCACCATTACCCCTTCTCTACTGCTCTGCGTCTGCTTTACTTTATTCCCTCGTATTCTGATGCACTTTATCCCTCTTCTCCTGCGTCGCACCAGCTCGCCTCATCTTCACTTAAGCATCCACCTTGGGCTGCACTTCATCCTTCTCTCTTGCTCTGGTTCAACGCTCCTCTTCTGCTGCCCGTGACCCCTCTCATTCTGCTGCCACTCCTACTCTCCCGCTTCACCTTCCCTCCTTTCCCGCAGCACTTCTCCCTCCCTTTCCTGGTCACCTGCATTTTTTCAGTATTTCATCCTACTGATTACCCCTTCTGTCCTGCTGCTCCTCGTGTCGCCACCGGTTGCACTTCTTTCTACGTTCTTTACTCCACTGCCTTCTCTCTCCTGCTACACCTCCCCTCCTTTCCTGCAGCACTTCTCCCTCCCTTTCTTGGTCACCTGCATCTTTTTCAGTATTTCATCCTACTGATTACCCCTTCTGTCCTGGCGCTCCTCCTCTCAGCACCTGTTGCACTTCTTCCCACGTTCTTTACTTCACCGCCTCTCACTCCTGCTGCACTCCACACATTCTCCCCTTTTGCTGCACTTCTTCCTCCTTCCTTCTCCGGTGCACTTCACTTCCTCAGCTCCCCTGCAATAGCGCCCATGGCACCCTGGCTGCGCCACCGCTGCTGCACTTCATGGCCGCCCCCTCCTGCTGCACTATTTGCCCCTCTCCCTCCTATTGAACATCACCCTGTCTCCTGCTTGCAACTATCACCTACTCTCTCCGGTCTCCCTCCTGCTACCCCCCACCCAACTGCAATTGTGTCTTCTTTCCCAGGATTCCTCATTCCCGCTGTGATATTTCTGTTTGGGTGTTAGCAACATTTGGTAGGATATGGGGGTCGGAGAGTCCTTACCTGCACGCTCTGGCTCCAGAAGCTCTGTGTAAGGTATATGCAGGGCTTTAAGTGGGCCGGGTCTCACCGGTGCTGAGCACTGGCAGTTTTTTAAAGGGGGCCTCAAAACGGGTCTCTATTGGGCTCTGTTTTGTGCCCTGGCACAGGCGGTCCCTTTTTTTCACGGACTCCAGTGACAGCAGGCACATCATGTGCTCGTGCTCACACTGCTCACTTCTCCCTAGTGGAGAAGTTACGGCATGACGTAATGCCAGGTGAGCGTTGTAGGGGAAGGGAAATCCTTTAAAGAGAGTCATTTTCTCTATGGATTTCCCTTCTCTTTTTGAAACTTAGGAGCAGCAACATTGTCGTGGTGTCACCAGGGCTTTAAGTGGAAGCTTTTTCACTACTATATACAAGCCATAATTGCTGCTTATTTATCTTATGCTACTAACATTGACAAAGCCAATAGTCCTGACTTGTTGTAGGTATGATGTTACTTGTTGTATCATACGCGCTAAAATGGATGACTGATTTTCTAGCTGAGAGAACCCAGACCGTCAACCTGGGCTCTTTCAGATCCCGGACCACTTGTGTAACCAAGGGCGTACCCCAGGGCTCATGTTTGAGCCCTACCCTATTCAACGTATATGTCACCCCATTAGCTGATTTACTAAGGAACCTAGGATTTATTCTGATTTCCTACGCCGACGACACCCAACTGCTTCTCTCCTTTGATAAAAATAACACTAACATCCAGACCACCTTCTCGGAAGGCATGAAAGCCATCACTGATTTAATGAGTAACAACTTCCTGCAGTTGAATGCAGGTAAAACCGAAATCATGTTATTTAGAGAAGCAGAAGTAAGGTGGTCGCCCAACTGGTGGCCAGAGGAACTGGGCCCGGCCCCCGCCCCAAAACGAGTGGTAAAGAACCTAGGTGTCCGAATTGACCAAAAGCTCACCCTAGAGGAGCATGCCACTACAACAGCTGGGGCCTGCTTCCACACACTTAGCCTCCTCCGCAGAGTCTTCCCCCTTCTACCACTCTCCACGCGGAAAACCCTGATGCATGCATTGGTCCTAAGCCGTCTGGACTACTGCAATGCTTTGTTGATTTCAGCCAAGGAATCTTCCTTGAACAAATTGCAGGTAGTCCAGAATACGGCAGCCCGGTTAGTGACCAATGCCCCCCCCAGAACAGCCTCCCTCCCCTTACTCAAAAAGCTACACTGGCTACCTATCCGCAAAAGGATCAAATTCAAGATATGATGCATGGTCTTTAAATCCCTAAACAACTTAGGGCCACGATATCTGACAGATAAGCTGGTCAGATATATACCAACCAGGACCCTTCGTTCTGGGTCCAAGGATCTCCTCCACATGCCCCGTATACAACAAACTCGGTTGGGGGGGAAAGCTTTCTCCTGTCTGTCTCCACTTTACTGGAACCAACTGCCCACCCATCTACGGCTTTGCTCCAACTATCTAGTCTTCAGAAAGCTGCTAAAAACCACACTGTTTTAATGTTCTTTCCCCGGTAGCCAAAGGCAGTCACAGCGCGGAGATACCCCGGTTGGGGTGATTCGGGCGATCTATAAATGATATAAATAAATAAATATAGCTGGATGCAATGACAGAAACTGCAAAATACAAGTCGGGCGGCACACTATGCTGAGCACAGATTTTTAGCTTACATGTTTGTGAGCCACGCCCTTAATTACATTGGCCATGCCCCTTTGAGAGACCCCCCCCAGTTTTTTCATCCCACTTAAAGCCCTGGGTATATGCAGGGCCGGTGCAGGTATATGCAGGGTCGGTGCAGGTACCTCTGCTGGAATGGTGCAGATACCTCTGCTGGGATGGCGCAGGTACCTCTCCTCTGCTGGAACAGTGTACGTGCTCTTCTTTCTCCGCTGTGGTAGTGCAGGGCACAGCTGGACTGGTGCCGGCTCGCTCTGCAGGGATGCTGCAGGTCCGCCTCAGCAGCGCGGTGCAGGCTTCTGCTGGGATGTCGCAGGTATCTCTGCTGTTCACTTCTCTCTCTGAGCAGGAGGCAGAGCACCCTGAGCTGTATGCAGACAGTCACCCCTTATATCCACCTCTCCACGCACGGATTGGCTCCCCGCCCTGGGTCATGTGGCTAAAGTACAATCACAAGCACTTGCGACATCCCCGCCCCTGCGATGAGCCCGAGCATCGCACGCACCTCTGAGCGCACAAGCGGTCCTGGCACTGTTGCGCATATAATAATTACAAGGCATGGGGGAAATGGAGCCAGCAAGCACTTCCGGTGAGAGCCAGATCCCAGAGTGGGACAGTTGAACATTTCAAGGGAGAGAATGTACACAACAGCGTGTACACAGGGAGACTGGAGGTGGGACATATTCTGGAAAGTGGTCTGCGGGATGAATAAATGCGCAACAACATATGAACACGGTGATGGGGCTGGAGTATTAGTGGGAGCAGTGTGTAGGGGGGTGCAGACCCTCATGGTGTTAGAGACAGAGGGTGCACGAGATAAGGTACAGCGAGGTGAGGTAGGTTCCGTGGTCCCAACGATGACGTAAGGTCAGGGGCCCAGAGCTGAGGAAACGTCAATGCACCTCAGGCTCGAGGGAAGGTCTGGGGCAGTGGGATAGGTGGGAAACCCAAGAGGTGATGGAACAGCAGGATCCTCCACAGGTGACAGACGCCGATGAACCTCAATGGCGAAAACGTTTTATGGCCCCAGAGGTATATGACATTAGAAAACTCCAGAGACCAGAGCAGGTCTGGGGATCCCAAAAGTAGCAGATGGTAAAAAGTACCAGGAGTGTTGTGTATGTCTGTGTGTGTGAGGGGGGGGTGTGGGGGTGATGGGGAAACAGAGGGCCACAGGGGTGAGGATAAGCCAAGGACACTGAGATGTAGCTCAAGCCACTTCAGAGGTGACGATAGGTAGTGTGACCCAGGAGTCGTGGTACCTCGGGTGTCCAGATGCAGGAGGAGGTCACGATTAATAGGTGTTGGGGAGGGGGGCTCAGTGGCGATGTCAGCGGACCCCAGAGGTTATGAAGGTCAGGATTCCCGGGAGTCAGGGGTGGTAACTCGTGATCAGAAGTAAAGGGGTCAGAGGGGTGATGGCCATGAACCCAAGAGGTGATGTGAGTGACCATCAGAGGTGAGAGGTGCTCAGGGACCCCAGGGGGCATGTCAGGTCAGGCTAGCAGTGAGGCGGTGACGTAGCCAGGGGTCCCACGAGAGATGTCAGTGGACTCAACAGGGGATGTAATGAGATTTTAGGGTGAAGACAGGTCATCCTGTGAGGGCAGATTATGGGACCCGTAATGTCATGAGATCCTGGATGTGAGCAGGAGTGAGGGGGGTGATGAGACCCCGCTGCTGAAGGAATCACAGAGGTGAGTCAAGGGGCCCTGTCGTGAGTCAGTTTTAAGGAACCCAGCAGGATGTCTTGGGATCCCTAAAGGGAGAGGGTACTTGGAGCCAAGGGTGAACGGAGGACACTAGGGGCCCTATGGGGTGAGGGATAAGAATCCCGGAGGGGGTGTCCGTGGATCCTGGAGATGGGTAGCGGTGAAGGGTTCCGCGGGTGAAGGGTGTGATGAGAACCCAGAGTAAAAGAAGGACCTCAGAGTGTGGGGAAAGTTAGGGGACCCCTGAGGCGATGAAAGGTTAAGAGCCGCTGAGAGGATGCCATGCTATCCTGTAGCTGGGTGTGGCTCCATATGTGAGGGGCTCTATGCCACACCCTCTCCCCAGGATTGAGGGGAGATCAAGGAACCCTAGAGATCAGTGAATGTCAGAGGGATTGGGGGGCAGTGGAGATCTTCAGAAGTGATGCACCCTAGCATGAACAGTGGGGCTGGTAGCGCGTCCACGGACAACACATTCAACAACCGGCCGATCCTTGCGTGGGCTTTCGCCAGCCGGGGTTTGAGCCCCGGGGAGCAGGCTGTGGGCCCTGCATCTCAGCAACACATGAGGATGTGTGTCAAAGACAGAAGCAATACGGCCCACACACATAAAGAAACATCACTTTACATCCTCTTTACTGCTTATTATTACCCCCTTCGTTGCCCACTTACACCTGTTTATTGTATTACTTTCCTTTTCCTACTCGATGTTCGATATTGCATTTATGTCCTCCCTTCCATCCTATTGTAAAGCGCTCTGATATCCTTCTGGATCTTGTTCGCGCTATATAACACTTTATAAATAAATAAATAAAAATAAATAAAATCAAACAAGCACAACTCACGCACACAAGCAGATCATGCTCTCACGAGAAGAAAAAAAACACCTCAGCTTGTTTAACTAAAACCGTCACTGAAAAGCAACACAATTTTACGTACTTTAAAATGTGTAACAATCACAATATTGTTAATGTCGACAATATTCACCTATTACTAACTACTGCTAATAATAAATATGGCGTTCTGAAGTGGCCAAGATGACGAGTGGGGTTATACAAAACTCCCAAATAAATAATAATCAGTACTCGTTGCAACCCACAATGCATATAAGATTAAAACGAATCATATTTAACTGATCATAAACAGACGCGTATATGGATTCACAACGACAGAATGTTAAGGCTCTGACATATAGAAACACGTGTTATTATACATTCCGTATTAGTACAGTTTATGGTATGTGACTTTTCGTGATAATGTATTCGTCTTTGAACAGTTTTTCACCTTTCACGTTGACATATGTTTGGTATCGGAAGTTTTCGTTATTTATTTTATACAATTCGCAATAAATGTGATTCGAAAACAGCGCACAAACGAAATATGCTATAGGCCCCGTCGGTGGTTCAAAAAAAGAACAGTATTTTGTTCTGGGAATAATTCAGAATAGCATCGTGGTGATGTGTGTATGTTGGAGAGGGGGGTTTACAATATACACGATGGAATACTTCACAATTTTTCCCACAGCTAATACTATACATTTTCTTCCACAGCCTGTAACTAATATTTTCGTTCATTTATTGATTCGGATGTCCTACAGACCTCACATTTTGAATTTTTCCAAATGCATTTCCCCCTTCTGGAATATGAGACATAAAAGATTCGCAGCTTTTATTGTTCATGCTCAAAAGCGCCCCCGCCCCTTTGGGGGTATTTCTATTTTGCGCTGTGGGGACAGGTGTGAGAGCAGTTCGCCCCCTCTTCGTCCCCGTTCATGGCCGGACAGTACTAAAGTTCATTTCAAAATTAAAAGGCTAGAAAGTTTATACATCCCGGTAACACGCACGCAGTCTTTACATTTAAATATAAATCGCCCGGCTCCCTGTTACGGCCACTGAGATCTCACAAGGTCGAAATTGTGCCAATTCCATGCCTGCCAGTTCCCCTTGCCGAGCCTACGGGCAGTCTCTGCCAGAAACGAAAACTTTGTACAAAAATAAAAGGTTTGGCCCCTTTATATATCATTTTTGTTCGTACATTAATATAAAGCGCTCTCCACTGCTGCACCAACACACCGGCATCGAATCAACTCACGCTTAAAAGAGATATATAATTTTTTATTTTTTGAATTTCTCAGGAACTACTGAACGGATTTACACCATTTTAAAAAAAGGGCACTTTCTGAACCAAGAGCTACCTTTTTGCCAAATTTGGTGTAATTCTGTTCAGCAGTTCGGGCTGTAGCCTGTTCCAAAATTCCTATGGAAATTAACATGAAGAAAACGCGTTTTGGGACCCCCTTTTTTCTTGGCCCCCGCTTGACGAATCAGCCCAAAACTTTCAAGACAGGAGCTGACCTGAGTGGAGTGAACCATTAGTTTGGAAAATTTCGCGAAGATTCGTCAAACGGTGCCAAAGATATTGGCAAAAAACGTTTTTTGAATAGCAACGAGGTCCTAACTATAACTACCTACTGGCGACCGCCAGTAGGTAATATATATATACGAACACACACACATATAATTATATATACTTTTCAGTGTATATATATATATAAATATAAACAATTATTTAAAAAAATTACAAGAATATACAAACCAAAATGTTAAAAAAAATACAATAAATGTTTTAAAAAAATTATATAAATCCTCTCTAACCAACATTAGGGAAACTGTTGCAAATTAGATGTGTTTCATTTACTATTCCCACTACAATTTACTCAGCAGTAGAGAAAGCGTTGAACTTTGGAGTGGTTATATTTACTATTCCCACTCCAATTTAAGCAAGTAGGGAAACTGCTGGACTTCGGAAGGGTTAGATTGTCTATTCCCACTCAATTCTAAGCAATAATATGTAAAGTGTTGGTCTTCAAAAGGGTTAGATTTACTATTCGCGCTCCAATACATGCAACAGTAGGGAAAGTATTGGACTTTGGAGGGACATTCCCATCTCCAGTCTATGCAACAGTAGAGAAAATGTTTAACCTTGGAGGGATTAGATTTACTATTCCAATTCCACTCTAACCAACAGTAGCAGAAGAGTTTAGATATAGTGTTGGACTTTGGAAGGTTTACATTTACTATTCCTGCTCCAAAGTATGCAACAGTAGAGAAACTTTTAAACTTTATATGGATTACATATACCATTCCAGCTTATAATTATTTTCTAGAAAAAAATTGCAATAACTAACAACAATACATTTAAAATCATATTTTACAGAATTCCAACCAGGCATGGGTGTGAAGACCTTTCCCGCTTGGCGCCTCACCGCATGTCGGTCACTAGGCCACCTTTTCGACTTAGAAGGGATTATTCCATTCCCGCAACTCAAGGCGGATTATAGCCTTGCCGAATCGGAACGCCTGCCTTATCTACAGCTTCGTCACTGGGCACTCCACCCACACACCAAGCCTGAGGCCCAACGCTTCTTGACTCCTTACGAAAAATGGCTCATCACCCGCACATCCGATAAAAAAATCATCTCCGACCTTTATAAAATGTTATTGGCAACGAACACACACACATACAACGCCAGTCGAGCATGGTGGGAGCGAGACTTAGGCAGGACACTTAGCCACAAAGAATGGGAGGGTATATATCACAGGGCCCGACACTCAGCATACCACATGGGACTCACTGAGACGCTGACTAAAATAGCCACACATTGGTATTACACACCGGAACGCCTGCATCACTTTGACCCACGGCAGAGCGCCGACTGCTGGAGGGGCTGTGGGAAGGTGGGCCCCCTGGTACATCTCTTATGGGACTGCGACTACATCCAATCATACTGGTCACAGGTGCTCGATGAAGTAGACAGCCACTTGGAGACACAGCTTCCAAGATTTCCTGCATACATCCTCCTGGGAGTACCCAACCCCTTAACATATCCGCTTAAATCCTGGAGAGGCCGATTGATTGCCATTGCATTGGGCACAGCCATGCAGAACATCCTGACTCATTGGCGCACTCCCCAGCCTCCCACATTTACGGGATAGCTACAACGGCTTTGGCAGGTATTGGGTATGGAGAAACTAACCCTTACACTAGCTGGCAAGGGATCCGACTTCAAAGAACTTTGGCAGCCCTTTCTGACCCTCCTCACATCGGAGTTCCGTGAACTGACATGTCCCAGATATCTCAGGCTCCTCCGCCTTTCGGATACACAACTGCCTACATCATGATGCCTCACAACAGCATAAGCGACCACGCTGACTTCCATATTATTCCTTCCCCCCCCCTTTTTTTTTTGGGTGGGCGAGGAGGGGGGAGGGGGGAGGCAATTTTGGTTTTATGTTATTTGTTTTTCCCTTTTTCCCCTTCCTTTTCCTGTTTATCATTGACCCGCTCCGCTCATCTTACCTTGGTAATGCTATTATCTAAGACACTTGTTGTTTGTATCGCACTGTTTACATGGAGCTGGGGGTCTTGTTTTTTATTGCTTGAAAACTTAATAAAAGATTTAAACCATAAAATCATATTTTATATAAGAAATGCATACAAATTAATTAAAAAAATCAAAATAATGTATAAACTTAAATTAATTAACATTAAATTCTCTTCCCTCCCTACAACGCAAAAAAACCTCAAACACCCCAAAAAAAATATGTAGATGAAAATATTACTTAAATGAAACAAATACAATGAAAATAAAAGACACATTTCACAGATATTAATATTAAAAACGTTTAACAATAAATTAATAAACAAATGAAATAAAACAAATCATTTAAATAAGCAATTAAAAATATACATAATTATAAATAAAATTAAGATTCACACTGAAATTAAAAAATATATAATTTTAATAACTTCTGACCCAACTGCCCTATGCTATGCTTCACATCTCACATGTAAATCCCACGCCTTCTGCAGGAGCGGGGATAGTCCACCCACTCCCCTCTGAACAGCTCTCAATGCACACCCAGAGTTGTGGGCACTAGCAGATGTTCACAAAGGGAAGGAGGGTTGGAGAATGTGATAAAGAGAAAGAGATGCGGTGTCATGATTCATCTTCGTTGCATAATTTGGCTTGTTCGTGCACACAAGGAGCACAGCACAGGATTAACATTCATCAGCATGCACATGAGTATATGGGTTTTACAGTAAAGCTTACACTTAAACTTTTACTGAGCTCACCAATATAACTCCTGTTACCAGTCTGTAATGAATTGTTTGCTAAGTTCTGTAAATCTCAGCACTCCTCTAAAAGTGTCCTAAAGCAAAGAGAAGTCACCACCAAAAACCAGGCAGTTCAATGTTCCAAGTATGCTCTCAAAATCACAGTCTCAGTGTTTATATGATAGTCTTTAACTTGTTCTGTCTGTTTCTTCAAATCTTGATTTAATTTGTTTGTGCACACTAACCTTTCTCTTTTGTCTTTGCAGGGGAGGCACACTGTCGCATGGGACCAGTTTCGGTTGCAGGTTTTGACGAGGCATTTTGTCCCGAGGTGTGGGATTTGGCTACAGAATTACATTGTCGGACAGTAGAGCACTCAGCTGCAGGGTGGAGTGATACAACGATGAACATGTGCAGGTAAGTGCATGCAGGATTGCTGAGCTCGTGGAGAAGAATCTTCTTCTTGAAGTCCAGGAAGCCAAGCACCTGCTTCTAAAAGGGGCATAGTATTTACACCCGCCCTTCCAAGATGGCCGCCAGTCATGTGATCATGCTCAGAATCTCGTGAGAATTTGAGTGTCGGCACAGAAGGGACCTGACAGATTTTGGAAGAGGCAGGGGAGCAATGTGGGGGCTGCTCAAAGGTTTTTAAAACATAGGTGAGCCCAAATGGAGTCCTTTAAAGGGAACCAGGCAATGAGGCAAAAACAAAGGAATACTGTCAAGGGAGTAATCGGGGCACAAAGAGATGAATGAATCAGGCTGAGTTGTGAAGTGCACAGATTGCACAAGTTTGGTCTTGACCAGAGGTGACAGAGGTAACACCCTACAAACCTCCCAGAAACTGTACTAAAATATATATTTCTAACAGTATATAATATATATATATATATATTATTGTGTCATTTTTACACATGATAATGATATCTGTGTAAAGATGTCACCTGATTCGTACCAGTTTAACAACCAAATACAGAAATAAGCAACTGAAGGATGGCTAATGAATCCTTGCAAAAGGCCTTCCACTGCGCATGAACATGTCACCAAGTTTAGTAACTTTTGATCCATAGAAACAAATTTTGTTGTTAAAATCTACAGATTATGCAGCAGATGATGGATTATGTGGCAAATGCGGTAAAGTCATATTTATGCAAAAAAGCAGGAGCCACAGAATCACATAATTTCAGTGGCCCTCAACATAGACTAGCATTTACAAATTAAACTTACCTAAACAAAATAACAATTAAATCATTTAGATAATTAAGGAATAATAATCAATTAAATATTTAATTTACAATAAAAAATATAATTAAATTCATTATAGCCTAATTATTTCCCACCCTGTTCCCCACTAAACAATACAACCCATTACTAAAATATAAATTACCAACATAAATTTAAAAATGTAAATAAAATAATAATTAACAAATTAAAGTTAAACAATTAAAATATCAATTACACAATGTACATGGTACATAATCAATTAAATATTTACTAACAAATGAGTAACAATAAATTATACTAACAATGCTAGCAATTAACATTAATATACTAACTAATGTATACAAAATTAATTTAAAAACTATACTTATTACAACAACATTAAAGTAAACAGTATTAAATTCAACATTATTCTTAAAAATTATATTACATACCAAAAATAAAACTATTCTAACCTTGGGTATTCTGTTCCACACTATTTTGGTATTCACAATGGGCCACATGTATCAACATTTGGAATAGCGATTACCTCATCGCGATTTTCAAGTAATCGCTATTTCAAATGTATGAAACTCCAAGAGTTTCATTTAGTGATTTGTAGCGGCTCGCAAATCGACCTACCCCATTAATATTAATGAGGTAGGTCGCAATTTGCGACCCCCTAGGAATTGCTAAAATCATAGGGATGGTAGCCTGCTGAGGTCCACAGACCACCATGTCCGTGATTGCTTTTCATTAACGCAATCTTTTTTTTAATCAAAGCAGCCCGTTTTCCTTAAAGGGAAATGGGTTGCATTTAAAAAAATATATTTTTTAAGAGCAGACAGTGGTCCATGGGACCATTGCCTGCTCTTAAAAAACGTTTTCGCCACCAATCTCAAAGGGGAAGGGCTCCCTTGGAGACCCCTTCCAATTTGAGAATGGGTTACCACCAACTTGATGTTCGTGGTAAATTGTGAATGTTTTGCGACTGCATTCACGGTCACAAAACATTCATACATACCTCTGCGATTCGCAATTTGGAAGGGACGCCCTAAACACGCCCCTTCCAAATACCCAATAGCTAACCCATTTTGCGATTCGATAACAGGTTACTGAATCGCAAATTAGGGTTTGATACATGTAAAAAACCTTTTTTGCATTTGCAAACGGGCCGATTTGCAGAATCAGTCCGTTTGTGAACGCAAAATTGGTTGATACATTGGCCCAATATTTTTAATTCGACATGATATTCATGTCACATGATATTTTTAATCTGATATTTTGGTCATGGGACCCAGAGGGACCAGTCCCACCTAAAGCCCTGCTCATACTCCTTGTCAATACGAACCCATAGCTTCCTTTCTTTCAGTTCCCATCAAACTATGAATAACAATAGCTAAATAATGGTATTAGAACTTGTGATGTAAAATTGATTCTTTTAATCCTATTTACGAGCTATATATATAATTTCTACATATGTTGATTAAAACTGACAGATCAAAAAACACCTCAATTAGACCTATTGTAGTTTGCATTGAGAAGAACAATGCATATCTGTCCTAATTAATTGTTGTCATTCCATCAGTATCTAACCAGACATGTAACTTGATAATGAGTAATTTAATAAATACAGTACCATTTGTAATGATAACACCTAGCCCAACCATATACCTAATGCCAATCTGAATAATTCCAAAGGTGTGACTTGTTTTCACTTACCAGAAATGTCTCCATACAGGTGCTTCTGATTTCAAGATATGGGTCTTGGTTTAGAAGAACTAGACTGGGGCCAATATAATAGCACAATTATTATGTTGGTTGGACTTGAAACTTTTTTTAAAATGAGTCTCCTGAATTCAGTGTTAATATTTATATTTAAAAGCTGAATGGAATGATATTTACTGCACAGTACAGGCTGCCAAGTCAAAACCTTGTTAAAGATGATACTCAGGTAACCATATTAGTTGGTCTTTGTTAGTCGCACACTTAATGCAAGCCAGTTTGCCGTATTCTTTGACTAGCTAAAGGCCATAACCTGATATTATTCATAATTAATTATCCATTTAATACGATTTGCAGAGATGAACAAAGCATAAGCGCTATCAAGGATTGGACTGGGACCAAATATATTCCCGGGCACCAAAATAAAAGTGCCAATAAAATTAGTGAAACAGATAGATAAAAAAAAAAGTGTCCCAGATCTGTAAATCAGGGCAGGTTTGAACTTGTAAGGACACCCTGAGTTTTGCAAAGTATGGGATAGCACATTAAATTGTGCTTGGCGCAGGCAATGTTTGTGGCTATGTCAAGTATATCAACACGACTAAAAACCAACCCACCAGACGATAATACAGACCCACAAACATTCAAAAATTCGCCCCACACACTGATCTATCAGACAAGTTCATCTGGCTTTGCCTTACAGGCCAGTCCGACCCTGGTGCAAATCTATGAGACTCACATAGGATCAAATCACCGACATAGTAAGTACCTTCCACCCTCCGGCAATGGATTGATTGTGATTCGTGATAATTCATCTTTATACATAGAGTAAATACATGTTAAACATATTAGAACAAGAGGTAAAATACAATGCTGACACCCACCTAAGCAGCATGGAATTCTCTTAGTGAATACTGATCTCAAGTATAGGCCTCCCTGAATACATTCACCAATCCAGAGAGGGTGGTGTGTAAATGTTTATTTGAGAGAATATATTACTGCTGTCAGTCCCACTGAGACGTTTAGAAGACACTGAATGTATTTGCCACAGACAATGCACCAGAGCAGAAAGTAAGATTGTCATTAGCACCACTCCATTGTGAGCTGTCATTGCACCTTTTCACCTCATCGCAGACGGTGAAATGATATGATTCTGGAGGATCCAGCTAACGAGGTGCTAGATAATATGTTGCCAAAGAGAATGTATTTTCTAAATGTGATATGAAAGTATAACGTTTATACCTTCAAAGAGCTTAATCTGCCACATTTTGCTATGTTGGCGAAGATGGAATGCACATCAAACTATTATATATGTAGAAGAAATACGGTAAAAACAATGTTGATCACTAAGGGACCCATTAGGATGGCGGCGGACTTCAGTCTGCCCGCCACCCTAGCGGTGCTGGGACCGGCCGCCAGCGGTGCGGCGGTCCCGCACCACCAATTAGGATGCGACCGCCCTGGCGGTCGCACCTCGCATCCTTAACATTGCGCGCGGTGCCTGCCACCTTGAGCATGGCAATGCAGGGGGGTACCATAGGTACCCCCCAAGTACCCCCCAAGTGCAGCCCCCCCACCCCCCAACCCCCCGGGGGCCCACAACGGGTCCTCAAAGCAATTCCCGCCAGCCCTTCCATGGCGGCATCGCCGCCATGGAAAGGCCAGAACCGCCAGGCATCATAATATGGATGGCGGTGCCTTCCAGGCACCGCCACCATATTATGCCTGAGTTCCGCCCAGCCGGCAATCGTGACGATTGCCAACTTGCGGAAAAGCGGCAGACGGACTTTCCGTCCGCTGTGGTACCCCCCGCCATGGTAATATGGCGGGGGTAAATGTGGTTGTGGTGGCGGGCGGATCGACACCGCCGGCCGGGCGGTGGCGATCCGCCCGCCATCATAATCAACCCCTAAGTGTGGATCATTTTAAAATGCAGGAGAAAGCATTGAGGGTGGTGAAGTTGTGCAGACCGGCTGCAGTTCCGATCTTAGAATGTTTTGAACTGAAATCTTCTGTGAGCTACGGTAAAGACTTCCAGTGTCACGGCTGTCACGATAACAGACAATTGTAATAAAGCACAACATATTACATTCATAATTATGTATTACATTTAAAGTTAGAGTGAATGTATTAACAAGTTACGAAGGGATCAAAAAGAATCATACAGCTGCTGTGGAAGGACGGGTTTTCAAGCGATATGAAACATAATCCGTGCAAAAACAGTGGCAATTTATGTGCTCCCCCAGACAACATTAAAAGAAAATATTGAACACGGGGGGTGCAATTGGCATCCTGGCCCAGTGAGAGAGTTGCTGGTTTCTAATTCTCTTGTTTGGCGAAGAGTTACTCTCTAATGCATGCCTGTTTTAAGTACTTAACAAAACATACATGACAAAAATGTAAATGTTTGAGGGCTTGTGGACAAAGGGCTTAGAAGTGCTTAGATGGACTGGCAAGGGTTCAGAATGCGACCACATGCTGAGGGTACTTCTGGTCAGAGTTCATTCAACTGTTGATTCTATTTATACATCAGTGAAAACACAGCTGGCCTGAAGATGTGCTATTCGGAGACAGCTTCTCTGCACACCAATGGGCTTCTTTAACAAAGAATTATTGTGCCATGGAGACGACTTTCAGAGGCATTGGTCCAGACATAGTAATTATTAAGAGGACGTATGCAAATAGTAAGGATGGTAACCATGACCAAAATTATCATATTAGGGCAGTTTTGACTAGCAATCGCTGCCACTATCCTGTTTCTCAAAATCCCGAAGGACTGCTTTGCAATGTTGGTATCACCCATCTGTATCCTGATTTATTAAATGTAAAAATGCCTTACAGCTTTGATACTTTTAGTTTTTATTATTTTTAGTTACTTTTAGTAGCTGGGCGTGTGTGCATTTTACCAACCACTGTCTATTAACATGCAGCTGCTTACAGAATGCCTACCTCAGCCAGTCCTGCATTGAATGCACAGTCTCCTCTAACCCATGCCCGTAGGCATTGAATTCACCCCCACTGCTGTGTAGCACTCCTTGGCTCTACAGCTAGGTTTGCATCATGCAAATCCATATACATGCATACATTACAACATTCAATGGCCCATTTTCAGAGTTGTATATTCGGATGTCAAATTCAATGGTTCAATCGAGAGCTGCAAGTGTCATGTAAGGACACTCCTGCCATCCAATCAATATGATTTTGGTGAAAAGGCACCACTCTGAATGTGAAGGAACGTAAAGTTGCTCTGATTATCCCTGACAGTGAGCTTGACACCCTGGGACAAAAAGAAAGAAAACTTTATACCTACAGGTCTCCTGAGCAGCAGCTTTATCTGGTTAATGAAATTATCAGAGAGCAGCTCTCAGTATACACCAGCAATTCTTCTGATAACAGAATGAGGACAACAGGAGATTTTGAATAGTTTAGTAATTTAAAAAAAATTCTCTGCCCCAACTAGAAGGACCTATTACTGTCTCAGAACTGAGGCTGTATAGGAAGATGGATGGTGATAGCAGATAGAGGTATATGATGTTTACATATTTTTCAGATTAATTCCAAGTCAGTATTTAGGTATGACGTCAGAGTGACTCCTCCTTCTCATAGTGCATCACTCTATTCAGGAAATGTATTTTCACCTATATCACCATATAATTTGGGAGTGCACGACTGACAATAAATTCTTAATGTAACCAATAAGCTATCCTTCGCTTAAACAACTTGTGATTAAAGATTTTGTAGATTTTACTTTTTATTCATCTTCGGGTATTCAGAATAGAGTAAATTTGAGTATAGCCGGGTCTGGTGGTTTAGTGGACTACTGCCTCAACCGTAGGGGCCTGTGTTCGACCTCATGGTCCACAATAGGGACCTGTTTTCGACTTCATGGTCACAGGTTCAAATCCCAGCAGGTCCACTCAACCTTTCATCCTTCTGAGGTCGGTAAAATGAGTATCATTGAGTTGGTTAACAATGAACATTGATTATTCAGCGCCAAGATACCCTTCTGGGTGAACATGCACTTTACAAATACAAGTTATGGTGTACAGTTGATACTTTGTGGAGAATTGTGGATGTTTGTTTTCGAGAACAATAAGAAAATACCCTGGGAGAAATCAGTGTCTTTGAAATTAGAAGAGCTGAGGGAGCAGCAATAACTCAGTTTGATCTTAGGCGTAAGGTCATATTTTTAAATGGGATATATTAGTAAACTGAAGCTCACCTTTAAGTAAAACAGAAAGAAACACATATTCAATAATTGAGGCTCACCAAAACAGAAAAAATATCTATTGTTATTGAATGTACGATTAAGAAGTTCAGCTCTGGAGGAAGTTCTAAATTGTAATCTTGTGATAAATTGTCTCTGACTAGCCCCAGATGACCTTTTTTGTTATAAAGGACATACAAGTGATTTCCAACAAATTTGTGGTAACCCACTAATAATCATGAGTCACTTTTGTCTCCTGGAAATTCCTTGAAGCCATGAAAATCCCCACTCAACAACACCAGCAAGCATCTTAGTATGACTGATAGGACTCTCTTGTGACATAGATTATTGTATTTCAAATATGTCTAGTGTTAGAACTGGGGGTCTCTAGTTGGCAATGGTATACACCTTTGTCCAAATAGGGACCCTTACTTCTAAGTCAGGGAAAGGGGATTACACACCTGGATAACCCCTGCTCACCCCCTTGGTAGCTTGGCACGAGCAGGCAGGCTTATCTAAGAGGCAGTGTGTTAAGCATTTGTGAACACATACAGTAATACAGTGAAAACACTACAGATGGACACCACACAGGTTTTATAAAAATAAGTATTCTTTATATAGACTTATCACAAGACCACAAACGACAAAAATCCACAATACTGTACTCAAAATACTCTTAAAAGATGGTGAAGTTACTTATTTCAAGTTGATGATAAATGCGACACAGTTCTCACAAACAGTACCTGGATGCGTAACGCAAAATAAACAAAAGGTTCGCAGCGAAGGAGATGCGTCGGTTTCCGTACTTTGGGGGATGCGATGCGTCGCGCCTCAATGCTTGCGCAGAGTAGGGGATGCGTCCGTTCCTTACCGGAGGGGAGTAGATGCGTTGATTCTCGTGCTGCGTTCCGGTTGCGATGCGCAAGACGGCGCTGCGATGCGACACTCAGGTTGTGATGCGATCAGATGGCGCCCTTGATGCGACGATGTGAAGACGATGCGTGCACGCCGAAGGCCGTGCGGCGAACTCTGTACCTTTGGAGCCGCGACAGGCCCTGCGACACGCTTCTCCAAGTGATGCGACGGCGACCCTTGCGGTGGCGACACGCTTCTCCGGTGATGCGACACTCAGCGGCTGTTGATGAAGACACGCTTCTCTGGTGATGCGGCGGCAGCCTCTGCGGCGGCGACACGCTTCTCCGGCGATGCGACGGCAACAGCTACGCTGGCGACACGCTTCTTCTCGTTGCGTCGCGCTTCCAGCTCCCTGCGACACGCAGGTCTCAGCAGACAGAATCCCCAGCAAGGGAATTCAGGAGGGAGCTGGTGGTGAAGTCTTTTGGCCCTGAGACTTCAGCAGGAGGCAAGCACAAATTCAAGCCCTTGGAGTAATATTCTGTAAGATGATGAAAGTTCTTTAAAAGTTCCTTCTCCTTTCTTTGGCAATGAAGAAACCACTGCAGGCCAACCCAGCAAACAGCACACTTGGCAGAGGGGCAGTCCAACTCCTGCAGCTTCCTTGGTTCTTCTCCTTGGCAAAAGGGTCGTCTTGTTGTTCCAGAAGTGATCTAAAGTTCTTGGGTCTGGGTCCCAATATTTTATTATACTACTTTTCTCTTTGTTCTCTGAAGGCAGAAAGGCCTTTGCCTAGTCAAAACCAGTTCTGGTCAGTCTTGGAGCACTTTGCTGACAAGACTCCTTCTTTCCTTTCACAGTGTAGGCCAGGGACATCAGACACACCACAGGGGGTGGAGCCAGCATTGTGGAGGGAAGGCACAGCCCTATTCAGGTCCCAGGTGCAACTCCTCCCTCCCATCTGCATGCAGATCTCTCTATTCAGCCCTGTGCTGACTCACCCTGTCTCCTGGCAGCCCCCAGCCCCTGTCACTCAAACTCCAGACAAGGAATACACAACCTAGCAGAGGCAGGCTTGGATAGTTAGGCAAGAAAATACCCACTTTCTAAAAGTGGTATATTTCAAACACAGAATGTTAAAACCAACTTCACTAAAAGAAGTATTTTATCATTCTGAGTTCAGGCATACTAAACTCAAATTTCTACCTGGTTCCCTGAGTCAGTTAGGATTATAAGATGTTATATTCTAACTGCCCATTCTGGCCTATGGGGAAGAGGTAGCCTTGCAACAGTGAAAAATGAAAATGGCTGTAATTCACTATTAGGACATGCCACACACATCAGGGCAGGTCCTAACTTTTACTTACAATGCACCCTGCCCTAGGGCCTACCTTAGGGGTGACTAATATGCAGTAAAGGGAAGGTTTAGGGACTGGTAAGTGGGTGCACTTACCAAGTCGACATGGCAGTCAGACTGCACACAGGCTCTGCAATGGCAGGCCTGAGACACACTTTACAAGCTGCTTCTGTGGGTGGCACAACCAGTGCTGCAAGCCCACCAGCAGCATTTGATTTACAAGCCCTGGGCACACCTGGTGCACTATACTAGGGTCTGACAAGTAAATCAAATGATCCAATCATGGAGTCACTAATCAATGCATCAATTTAACATAGGGAGCACTTGCACTGTGGCACTGAATAGCAGTGGCACAGTGCCCAAAGCATCTAAAACCAGCAAACAGATCAAAAACAGAGGAGGCAATCAGAAAAAAAATGGAAGGGAGACTCACACCAATGATACCAGGTCTAACACGTGTCCCCTCCAGCTGAAATGTGGGGAGAACTACCCTTCCCCTAGGGAGTCCTCTTCACTAAGGCGGAAAAATCTGGACAGACCATCAGCATTGGCGTGTTCTGTACCAGGGCGGTGTTCCACCGTGAAGTCCATACCCTGTAGGGAAATGGACCACCTCAACAACTTTGGATTCTCACCCCTCATCTGCATCAGCCATCTGAGGGGCCTGTGGTCGGTCTGAACCAGGAAGTGAGTCCCAAACAAGTATGGTCTCAACTTCTTCAGTGCCCAGACCACAGCAAATGCCTCACGCTCAATTGCACTCCACCTCTGTTCCTGTGGAAGTAACCTCCTACTGATGAAGGCTACCGGTTGGTCCAGGCCTTCCTCATTAATCTGTGATAGAACAGCCCCCACACCATGCTCTGAAGCGTCTGTTTGGACAATGAATTCTTTCGAGAAGTTGGGCGCCTGAAGCACGGGTGCTGTGCACATGGCAGTCTTCAGGGCGTCAAAAGCCTTCTGACAGGTGTCAGTCCAGTTCACTTTCTTGGGCTGCTTCCTGGAAGTCAGCTCAGTCAAGGGTGCAACAATGTTGCCATACCGCTTGACAAACCTCCTCTAGTAACCCGTGAGTCCTAAAAAGGCTCTCACCTGTGTCTGAGTCTTTGGGGGTTCCCATGCCAGGATGGTATCAATCTTGGGTTGTAGGGGCGCCACCTGGCCGCTTCCTACCTGGTGCCCCAAGTACACCACAGAACCCTGCCCAATCTGGCACTTACTCGCCTTGATTGTGAGGCCTGCCTTCCGCAGCACCATCAACACTTCCCAGAGGTGGCGCAGATGTTCTTCCCAAGTGGAACTAAACACCGCAATGTCATCCAGGTCGGCGGCACTGAAATCTTCCAGTCCGTCCAACACCTGGTTCACCAACCTCTGAAAGGTGGCAGGGGCATTCTTCATCCCAAAGGGCATAACCCGGAATTGGTAGTGCCCATCTGGTGTGGAGAATGCTGACCTCTCCTTGGCCCCATCAGTTAAGGCAATCTGCCAGTACCCAGACGTCAAATCAAACGTGCTGAGGTACCGGGCAGCTCCCAACCGATCAATGAGCTCATCAGCTCTGGGGATGGGGTGCGCGTCAGTCCTGGTGACTGAATTGAGTCCTCGGTAGTCCACACAGAACCGGAGTTCGGGTGTGGCACCAGGCGCGGCAGCCTTAGGGACCAAAACCACTGGGCTGGCCCAAGGACTCAATCACCCCTAAGGCAAACATCTTGGAGACCTCCTCCTTAATGTAAGCTCTGACCCTGTCAGTCACTCTGTAAGCCTTGTGCTTCACAGGAGGACTGTCCCCAGTGTCCACATCATGGACGCACCACTCAGTGACACTAGGAACCAGGGAGAACAAATCAGGGAATTGCCCCAGCAGTTGGCGACAATCTTGCTGCTGTTCAGGGGTCAGTGTGGTAAAGAGGCCAACACCATCCACTGACCCATCTTGCTCCACTGCAGACAGGAGGTCAGGAAGAGGCTCAGTCTCCTCCTCCATTCCATCATCTGTCGCTAGGAGCATGCCCACCTCGGACCTTTCTAAGTGGGGCTTCAGGCGGTTAACATGCAGGACCCGCAAAGGGTTCCTGGGAGACCGCAAGTTCACCAGATAGGTGACCTCACTCTTGCGCTCCACCACCTCAAATGGACCGGTCCACCTGTCCTGGAGCGCCTAGGGCTCCACAGGGGCCATGACCCAAACTTTCTGTCCAGGCTGAAGCTCAATCAGAGTGGCATTCTGATCGTACCACCGCTTCATCTCTTCCTGGCTGGCTTCCAGGTTCGCCTGAGCGAGTTCTCTGAAACGCTGAGTCTGGTTCCTGAAGGCCAGCATGTAGCTATATACATCCTGGGGAGGTTTCCTGGGAGATTGCTCCCAGCCTTCCTTGACCAGACTCAAAGGTCCTCTTACCGGGTGACCATACAGCAGCTCAAAGGGGCTGAACCCTAAGGACTTCTGAGGCACCTCACGGTAAGCAAACAACAGGCATGGCAAGAGGACGTCCCTCTTACGCCTCATAGGTTCCTCAAGACCCATAATCATGCCCTTAAGGGTCCGGTTGAATCTTTCAACCAGCCCATTACCTTGGGGGTGGTAAGGAGTGGTGAACTTATAGGTAACACCACACTCCTTCCACAGGGACTTCATATAATTAGATATGAAGTTGGTACCACGGTCGGACACCACCTCTCGGGGAACCCCACATGGGAAAAACCCCCATCAGTGCACGTCCCACCACGGGGGCCGTCACTGTCCTGAGAGGGATGGCTTCCGGGTACCGGGTAGCATGGTCCACCAAGACCAGGATAAACCTGTTGCCCATGGCTGTCTTGGAGTCCAGTGGCCCCACAATGTCAATGCCCACCCGTTCAAAGGGGGTACTGACTACAGGGAAAGGTTGGAGAGGAGCCTTGTGCTTCCTTCCACTTTTCCCACTTGCCTGGCAAGTTTGGCAGGTCCTACAATGAGTATCTGAACTCTTGCGCATCTGGGGCCAATGAAAATGGGAAACAAGCCTTTCAAAGGTCTTGTTCTGCCCCAGATGTCCAGCTAAAGGAACGTCATGAGCCAACCCAAGTAGGAAGGCTCTGAAGCGCTGGGACCCACCAGCACACGGGCTGACCCAGGCTCAGCAACCTTAGGCTCGCTATACAGGAGGTCGTTCTCCCAGTAGATCCAATGTGATCCAGACTGATCACCTGCTGCCTGGTTTGTGGCCTGTTGCCTCAAACCCTCAAGAGAAGGGCACTTCCTTTGCTCCTCACAAAATTCCTCCCTGGAGGGACCTCCTTCTTGCTGCCAATGGGTCAGCTCAGGCAGGTCTCCCAGTTCAGCAACTTGTTCCCCTGTAGGTTCCAGGGCATCCCCCTCAAGGTCTGCCTCCTCCTGGACCATGGGAACTATGAGGGCTGGTTTCCCGCGCCCCCTACTTCTTCTCTTTAAGGCAGGGGTCTGGGCCATATTTTCAGGCTCCAGAACCTCCTGATCACCCTTACTGGCCGCCATGGACCGAGTGGTTACACACGCCCACTCAGGCAGACCCAACATCTCTAAATGAGACCTTCTCTCCACCTTAGCCCAAGGGGAGTCCTCTAAATCATTGCCCAACAGACAATCAACAGGCATGGCTGGCCTCACAGCAACTTGGAGAGTACCTGAGACCCCCCCCCACTCAAAGGGAACTTGAGCCACCTCACACTGGCTCTGTGAGTTGTCTGCAGCAACAACAGGGAAGAATGCATGGGGGGCAACCTGCTCTTTGGACACCAACCGACAACTGACAGCTGTCACACTTGCACCGGTGTCTCTTAGAGCTTCCACCCTATGGCCATTGATGGTCACCCACTGCCTGTACTTTTTAGTGTTATCAGGCAGCTGAGTTTTAGGGACCATCTCAAAGACTCCTAATGAGACAAGGGACATCTCTGCGGGATCCCACCCACCTTGGGCACCCATCTCCTCCCCCCCAGGGCTACACTGGCAATCTGATGGGGTGGTGCACGGGGTGGTGCTTTGGGATCTCTCATGGGACATTGAGGATCATACCAACGGTGGCCCAATTGACCACACGTAAAACATTTACAGGGGCCCCTCTGAACAGGTTTACCTGTTGGGGCCTCTTGCTTCTTCTCAGGGGGAGGCTGGGAACCCTTCCCTTGGTTCCCTTGGGAATTACTTTGGGGCCCTTTTGGAACTCCCTCTGTTTACCCTTGTCCCCCCACTCTTCTGCTGGGGACCCTGCCCACCTTTGGCGGAGTCTCCCACATGACCCTTGTGGACCCGGGTGCTTACCCAGCGGTCCGCCTCCTCAGCAAGTTTCCTAGGGTTAGTTAACTTGCTATCAATAAGGTGCTGGCGTAGCTCTGGAAAACAGTTAGCAGACAAGTGCTCCCATGCAAACAAATCATAGAGAGCTTCAAAAGTATCTACTTTGCTACCCCTTCACCCAACCATCCATAGCTCTGCAAAAGAAAGACTGATACTCCACCCAGGTAGTTGCCTCCAGTTTCTTACAATTTCTGAACCTCTGTCTATAGAGTTCTGGGGTCAAACCATACCTTGTCATAAGGGTTTCCTTCATATGGGCATAAGACATCCTATTCTCACTGGGCAGGTTTAACAAGGTATCACTCCCATCACTCACAAAGCGGCCCCACAACCCTGCTCCCCAATCCTTCTCAGGGACCCGGTGGGCCAACATTGCTATCTCATAGGCTGCAAACCACTGCCCAATATCTTCCTGTCTGTGAAACTCTTTGATGACATCTTTGGGAATATAAACGTTACCTTCTGCAGGCACAGATGGTGTGCTGCCACCAGAGGGGTTGATACCTAAGCCCTGCGCTTTCAGCTCCAACTCCCTCAACATTCTCTCATGTTCCAACCTCATTTTCTCTCTTTCCAAGGTCACCCTGCTATTTTCTAGGTCCCTCTGACCCTCCATTTTGAGCCTTGCCATCTCCAGCTTGTGCACCCTATTTCTCTCCCTGTCCTCCAACTCTCTTTGGGACAGGCCTTTGGAAGAGGCACTACTGCCAGGCGGGGACGGTGCCCCTGCCCTGACTGGAATAAATGAACCATCCATGTGCCCCTCTGCATCCCCAACTGGCTCCACCCCCAGTCCAGGGTAATTTCTTGCTTCTACCCAGGCCCTCAGCGCCTTTTGGTACTCCTCCTTCTTGGAGATACCTTGGGTAGCAACTTTCAATTTTTTGCAAAGGTGCTTGAGCTGTTTCAAATTGTAGGTTTCCACCCTCTCTTCCTCAAGCTCCAGATCCATAGAGGCAACAGATGCTGGTCTGCTCATGGCAGTAAGACATGGCAGTTCTCAGGAAAAAATAACAGTCCAAGGAAAAAATTCTATCAAAAAGGTATGTGGTTGCGTTTGGTCTGCACTCACTAGTAGTGTACACCAATCACTGTATATGAGTCACAAATGCAAAGTTCAAATCCTCACCGCTGACCACCAATGTTAGAACTGGGGGTCTCTAGTTGGCAATGGTATACACCTTTGTCCAAATAGGGACCCTTACTTCTAAGTCAGGGAAAGGGGATTACACACCTGGATAACCCCTGCTCACCCCGTTGGTAGCTTGGCACGAGCAGGCAGGCTTATCTAAGAGGCAGTGTGTTAAGCATTTGTGAACACATACAGTAATACAGTGAAAACACTACAGATGGACATCACACAGGTTTTATAAAAATAAGTATTCTTTATATAGACTTATCACAAGACCACAAACGACAAAAATCCACAATACTGTACTCAAAATACTCTTAAAAGATGGTGAAGTTACTTAGTTCAAGTTGATGATAAATGCGACACAGTTCTCACAAACAGTACCTGGATGCATAACGCAAAATAAACAAAAGGTTCGCAGGGAAGGAGATGCGTCGGTTTCCGTACTTCGGGGGATGCGATGCGTCACGCCTCAATGCTTGCGCAGAGTAGGGGATGCGTCCGTTCCTTACCGGAGGGGAGTAGATGCGTTGATTCTCGTGCTGCGTTCCGGTTGCGATGCGCAAGACGGCGCCGCGATGCGACACTCAGGTTGTGATGCGATCAGATGGCGCCCTTGATGCGACGATGTGAAGACGATGCGTGCACGCCGAAGGCCGTGCGGCGAACTCTGTACCTTTGGAGCCGCGACAGGCCCTGCGACACGCTTCTCCGGTGATGCGACGGCGACCCTTGCGGTGGCGACACGCTTCTCCGGTGATACGACACTCAGCGGCTGTTGATGAAGACACGCTTCTCTGGTGATGCGGCGGCAGCCTCTGCGGCGGCGACACGCTTCTCCGGCGATGTGACGGCAACAGCTACGCTGGCGACACGCTTCTTCTCGTTGCGTCGTGCTTCCAGCTCCCAGTGACACGCAGGTCTCAGCAGACAGAATCCCCAGCAAGGGAATTCAGGAGGGAGCTGGTGGTGAAGTCTTTGGCCCTGAGACTTCAGCAGGAGGCAAGCACAAATTCAAGCCCTTGGAGTAATATTCTGTAAGATGATGAAAGTTCTTTAAAAGTTCCTTCTCCTTTCCTTGGCAATGAAGAAACCACTGCAGGCCAACCCAGCAAACAGCACACTTGGCAGAGGGGCAGTCCAACTCCTGCAGCTTCCTTGGTTCTTCTCCTTGGCAAAAGGGTTGTCTTGTTGTTCCAGAAGTGATCTAAAGTTCTTGGGTCTGGGTCCCAATATTTATACTACTTTTCTCTTTGTTCTCTGAAGGCAGAGAGGCCTTTGCCTAGTCAAAACCAGTTCTGGTCAGTCTTGGAGCACTTTGTTGACAAGACTCCTTCTTTCCTTTCACAGTGTAGGCCAGGGACATCAGACACACCACAGGAGGTGGAGCCAGCATTGTGGAGGGAAGGCACAGCCCTATTCAGGTCCCAGGTGCAACCCCTCCCTCCCATCTGCATGCAGATCTCTCTATTCAGCCCTGTGCTGACTCACCCTTTCTCCTGGCAGCCCCCAGCCCCTGTCACTCAAACTCCAGACAAGGAATACACAACCTAGCAGAGGCAGGCTTGGATAGTTAGGCAAGAAAATACCCACTTTCTAAAAGTGGTATTTTCAAACACAGAATGTTAAAACCAACTTCACTAAAAGAAGTATTTTATCATTCTGAGTTCGGGCATACTAAACTCGAATTTCTACCTGGTTCCCTGAGTCAGTTAGGATTATAAGATGTTATATTCTAACTGCCCATTCTGGCCTATGGGGAACAGGTAGCCTTGCAACAGTGAAAAACGAAAATGGCTGTAATTCACTATTAGGACATGCCACACACATCAGGGCAGGTCCTACCCTTTACTTACAATGCACCCTGCCCTAGGGCCTACCTTAGGGGTGACTAATATGCAGAAAAGGGAAGGTTTAGGGACTGGTAAGTGGGTGCACTTACCAAGTCGACATGGCAGTCAGACTGCACACAGGCTCTGCAATGGCAGGCCTGAGACACACTTTACAAGCTGCTTCTGTGGGTGGCACAACCAGTGCTGCAAGCCCACCAGCAGCATTTGATTTACAAGCCCTGGGCACACCTGGTGCACTATACTAGGGTCTGACAAGTAAACCAAATGAGTAAACCAAATGTAAATGTAAAATGTAAAAGTAAACCAAATGATCCAATCATGGAGTCACTAATCAATGCATCAATTTAACATGGGGAGCACTTGCACTGTGGCACTGAATAGCAGTGGCACAGTGCCCAAAGCACCTAAAACCAGCAAACAGATCAAAAACAGAGGAGGCAATCAGAAATAAAATGGAAGGGAGACTCACGCCAATGATACCAGGTCTAACATCTAGTAATATATACATAATATAAAAAACTATGTATCTTACTTAAGGTTTGGCAGAAGTGGGACATCCGCCAAAAAGCAGTGAATGTACAATATCCTAATATTTCAAAGATAGTGCTTCTTTTATGCCTTGTCACATGCAGGCTTTGGTTGAATCTGGAGAGAGCATTTGTCAGATTCACATGATCCGGAAATGCTAGAACGTTCACTTGGCGTGGGTTTGTATGAGATACATTTGCATCGACGTACAAGTGAGTAAACTCTTTAAGAAGCGATCAATTTAATAACTGAGCTTGAGAGACTGTTGGCAAATAGCACCACACCATGTCCATTGCCTAAACCCCCATATATGGTCAAAGTACAGACTTTACAGAGATCAAACACATATGAAAGAATGCACAACAGTAAAAATAGTCATAATATGTTTAATAAACAATGGAGTCAGATCAACACTCTACTGTCATTAGGCTGACATGCAGTGGACATGAAATATTATTTGTTTTATTACGGTATCTGCATTTATGGAATTGTCCTTCTATTTAAAACCAGTGTGTGAGAAATTGGGTTGTTGGTTGCTTGGGGTGTTAACCCTGCTCAAGCAACAGCCACAATCCCTGTCAGGGTGAACCACAAACGTCTACTGGTAGCTTGGCACAAAAGCAGTCAGGCTTAACTTAGAGGCAATGTGTAAAGTATTTATGTGACACACAAACAGTAATAAAGTGAAAACACAACACAAGAAAAATCCCACATCACTTACAAAAATAGGCACATTTTAATAAATTATTTGACCCCAAAACATCAAGAATCCAATCAGTAGAACCTGAGTCATGAATTTTTAAAGTTTATGCTAACACTCACGCCTAAAGATAAAACTGGCAACCGGGGACATCAAGCCTGGATCAAAGTCGAAAAATATAGCATACCGTGGTGGAACGCGAGTCCGAAACAAAAAGTTGAATGGGCCTCGTCAGCTCGTATCTTCGGACTTAGAAGACATATCTGCAACAAGTCTCTTGATAAGGTAGAGGTTCAGCTGGGTAAGGCTGCAAGCAGTGTCCGAGGAGGAGGCGTCAATGTCGGTGAGCCACTGGACGAAGTCACGGTGACGATTTCCAGGTTCAGACTTAGTTTCTTTTTTGGAAGTTGAAAATCTCCTGCAGGACGAGGTTGGAGGCTGTAGCCAATGAGGGCTCCCCTTTGGCGAAGGACCTCTGAACAGGATTTGCTGCAACAGAGAAAAATGTAGCGGGAGCTGCTGTTAAGTCAGGCCGACCAGGGATGCACCTTGGGTGGAGAGATGAGCAGGTTGGTCCCGGTCTCCTCTCGGTTCTCAAAGCAGTTTTTAGCTTAAAATGTTCCAAGTCCCAAGGTTTGGATTTTGGCTATCTGGGCACCTTTATCACCACTTTCAAGGCTCTAGGACTGGGAAGGCACTTCTTGGAGGGTTAGGACTCACTCAGGCTGGGTCCAGGTGCGAGTTCAAGATGATTGGAGCCATTTCTGTCCCCGAGGCTCTGATCAGGAGGCCAGGCAAAAGCCCTTGGAGTCACTCTGGTAGTTCTGGGTTCAAGAAGTGAAACGGGGCTAAAGCAGCAGGGCTGGCCTCTGAGGGTTCAATGCAGGCTCCAGGCAGGGTTGTATGAAGGAACAGTGCAGGGAAATACTCTGCATGCCTTTACCACGCATTTTTCACCCCTCATTTTTTTAGAATGCATATGCTTTTACAACATATGCCTTTACCACGCATTGCTTATATATTTTTTTATATATATAAGCAATGTATTTGTGGGGGGAGAACCCCCCATACTCCTGAACTTACCTTAAATGTGTGGTAAAGGCATACGCGTTAAAAGCATATGCTTTCTAAAACCATGCGTGGTAAAAATGCGAGGTAAAGGTAAAAACCTTGTTGTGAAGGCTGTTTCCCCAGGCAGCAGAGCAGTTCTTCTATGTGCAGGTATAGCACAGTATATTGGTTTGCAAGTGGGGCTTTACCCAGCCCTGACACGCTATCATGCCTTGACGACCCATCTAGGCACATCTAATCCCTCTATTGTGTGGCTGTGTGGGAAGAATAAGCAAAGTACAACTGCCAACAGCACACAGCAGAACACTTTCAAAAAGAGGCATTCTTTAAATTGTAATTTAAATCTGACTTTACCATTAAAGAAGTTTTAAAATTGCAACTTGAAACACCAAACATGAAATGTACTATTCCCAATTAAAAGTTAGCACTTATAAGATGTAATAAGGCAAACCAATGTTATCCTATGGGAGAGGTAGGCCTGATAGTAGTGAAAAACAAATTTGTGAGTTTTTCCCTACCAGAACATATAAAACTTAAAAGTACATGCCCAACCTTTTAATTACAATGCACCCTACACTATGAGCTACCTAGGTCCTACCTAGGGGTGACTTATATGTAATAAAAGGGAGTTAAGGCTTGGCAACGAGGTTATTTCACATCAAATTGGCAATTTACAACTGCATTCAGGATGCAATGGCAGACCTGGGACATGTTGGTGGCATAACTGTTGCAGGCCCGCTAGTAGCATTTAATTTACTAGCTCTGGGTATATGGTATACCACTTTACTATGGACTTATAAGTAAATCAAATATGCCAATCAGGTGTGAACCAATTTTACTATGTTTTTTAGGGAGTGTGCACAAGCACTTTAGCACTGCTTAGTGGTGGTAATGTGCAGAGTCCTAAAGCCAGAAAAAACAAATACAGAAATATAGGAGGGTGAAGGCAAAAGGTTTGTGGGAAGAACACCCTAAGGCTGACAGGTCTGACACAGAGCTGCATAGATGTTTAGCTGTCTGTTGTCAAATGTCTATTTTGTAAAATTCAATACTTAGAGTAGTCTGTAGGTCAGTTCCTTGCTCATGATTGGTTAGCTTTCCTGTCTATCTCAGTTCCTTGCTCCTTATTCAATGTCTTTTCTTCATATTCTTGTGCGCCAGTGAAACATTTTCTTATTTACACTGTTTTGATTAGAAGGGTTGTATTCTTCCACTGCTGGTGAGTGGATTATTTTTTCACTTCACCTTTAGCAATCCATGTGAGTGCATTGTTTAGCTCACTCGCTTCCTCTTCTTCAAGCCCAAGTTTTATTTTTTATTTACTTTTCTTTGTGAAAGGGTAACCACTGCACGCTGGTACCGGGCTGGTCAATTTTGCCCATTGGCTTCCACATCCTCACCTTCCACCCACACCAGCCACCGCCCACTCACTGGGATTTTATAACATTTTTTACATTGTTTTTTTAGGGCTTGTCAGCTGCACACTTCTATTAGACCAGTCACCTATCCCCATTTATGTGGCATTCTGCACAAACTTCCTTTTTTAATTTACCATGCCCAAAGGGCTGTCTGCATTGGTGAGACCTATTGGCTCTGCCATTGCTTGTTTGCAAATTTATTTATTTATTTTAGAGTTCACGTTTTCTGGTTTCTACACCACAAGTTGGACTGTGATGTGCTGTGTCATCAGTGATGAAGAGATGAATGGTGTCAGGCCTGGGCTTGTTGGTCTTATAGCGACCCTTCTCCCTTACACATTTATAAATAAATCCTATACATGTGTGTACAGTGATCTCCAACACTGGAGAGGAGAATTCAGTACAGGAAAGATAGCTGAGTTGGAGGAAGAGATTTCCGGCTGGGGGTTTGTGAATTGCATTTTGGAGTACATAAAGTAGTATTTATTTTGCGTACTCTAAAAACAGGGGCATGGCCATCAACAGTGCAGCAGGTTTAGTGAAGCCGGGGCCCAGGGGTTTGAGAGTCCTACTTCATCCCAATTAGTGGCTGTTTTTTTCTAAATAACCAGCCCAAGGAGATCAGAAATTCCTTGCTTGCATTAGGATCCATGGTGCTCTGGCTACTCCAATATCCAAAAGTAGTGTTACACTCTTTCATTATGCCAGAGGTCTGAGTTGTATAACAACAAACATGAGCACGTCATTTGTCATGCATGTGCCTCATTCTGAATTCAGCTTACATCATTTGTCATGCATGTGCCTCATTCTGAATTCAGCCTACAGCAATACAGTGCACAATCTTGATGGCTGTGTGTACAAACAGGGGACAGTTACAGTATTTTGACCTGGACTCTGCTGATGCAAAGAAAGAGTACTCGACGATAGCAACGTAGTTGTCTCTACTCAAAGTAAGAACAAAAACCTTCTTTAGAAATGATCCAGGAATGTGAAACGGACCATGCTATTAATGTTCACAGCAAGACTGGCTAGGATAATATATAATTTAACTGTAAAAAAAAAAAAAAAAAAAAAAAAGGGGGAGCCACTTACACCCCTCTTTTCCTTGGCAGCAAAAGTAGCGGCCGGCGGGTGCTGTTGTATTTACCTGAAGAGGCGAGCCATACAAGAGAGTTCGAAAGAAATAATTACAAGTTTTCCACTTAATGATGCTTGGAAGAGTATTGCCTTACAATGGCGATTGAGAAATATAACTTTTCACTGAACTCCTCACCTCAACCAGAGGCATACATTTAAATCTTTTAGAGGAGAGAATTTTGGCTTGAGCTGAAGGTCACAATCAGCATTCTGTCTACTCTATCAATGCACAAAGTCTTTGCCTCGTGGAGGTTTGAACCCCAGGGGAGTTATGATGTTTTGGCCCGTGCGTGTTTTCGGTAGTTCACGTCTGCAGTGACCTCCAGCAGACCTGCGCACTTTTACGTCCTTTGCGTCTTGAGCACTTCCGCTTCAGCCAATGAAGGGAAAGCTTGGAACGCTGACAGAAAGCCTGCGGTAACTGAAGTAGAAAAGCGAGCTGTGTGCTTGGGAGACGTTTGCTGTTGATATGTAGCTTTTTATCTGCTACCAATTGTCACAAATCGTTAGTGAGAACAATTTATGGCAATTTACAGTAGTTTATGCTTTATATCTCTGGCACGTTTCATGAGTCATGATGACTGTAACCTTTTTAAGGCAGGGCCATATCAAAAGTATGCAATTACATTTCGAAGTTTTCCAGTACATATGAATTCTCAATAGGACCCCCCTTCACCCTTGCTCCTAAAGAAATAAAATGTTGTTGTTACGTTAATCAGACTATTCTCATTTGCTGAGTGACAGCTGCTTTTGCTCAAAAGTGGAATAACTTATCTCGTGTGTTTATTTTCAGAGTTTGTAATGCTATGAATTAACTTCGAAGGAGTTGTCTCGTTAAAGGTTCAGCCTTGGTTATGTCTGTGATTTGTCCAAGTGTCGGGTTTTATGCCAAAATGTCTGTATTAGTGAAGCCTGTTGATGATTTCATGGCTGTGCCTCATACTGCCTGATTTCCTCCCCCATGATGGGCTAATTAATGGCCTCTTTGCCAATGAAGCTGTACCATCTTGCCATATATGCTCAGATGTAAATTAGAACGAAGATATAAGACTGAATCAGATAGTTCTTGTATTTGTGTTTTGTAGTGCAGGTTATTGGGTATATTATGAGCTGAGCTATGTAACCTCAAGCAAAAATGCATGCATTATCGGTCAAATTAGATATTCAAATCATTTTCAACTTATTATTGAATGAGCATGTGTGAATTTTGATAAGGCACACTCTATAAGATTTATATTCTACTACCCACCAACAGTAATCAGCTATGTTAGGATGTTAGGTATTGTAAACAATTGGTTAATAACAATATATATATATATATATATATATATATATATATATATATATATATATATATATATATATATATATATAATATCCTTCACCACTTCCGGTTTCCACTGCTTCACCAGAAATACGACACCGCAAATCGAAGGTAGGTTTCCAAACGTTTATTTTGCTTGAAAGACTGCTACACGTTTCGGCAGGATCCCCTGCCTTGCTCACACAACGAGCACCATTTCATTACAACAATTTAAACTCTTTTTTTCTTTTTTTCTGACATCACATGTTGATAGACACCAACAACAGACTCTATTTGTGTCTTTTTTCTTTTTTCTCTCAGTTTTATACATGATACATTATTTTCACTGTCCTCGTTTTAAGACTACTCTTATGTTTCATACACACATATATTTATTTCATTTTGTTTTTTCCAATTTTTTCTTTTTTGTTCTTTGCTTGCGTCAGAATGGCTGTTAACTGTTTTTTATATACATTTCAAATAACTTTATTGTACCACATTATTTTCAACATATGTCGGGGATGGATCTCTTTGTGTAGCCTGAAGGTGATAGGCTGCGTATTGACTATGCAATCCCCTGCTGCCACCAGGGTCTCACTGATTGAAATAATGGTTTCAACGATGTGTGCATTACTGCATTTAGTTATCCTGTATGGGTAAATCAAAAAATGTATAGATATACATACACATATTCCCAACTCATGTTGTTGTTTTGTAATAACTCCGACCGCCTACAACTTTTATAATCGCGATGTGGGCTGGTTATAAAGTGCAAGTGCTTTGTGCAAATCTGATTGTGAATAAAGTGCCAGTGCACTAGATCACAACTTCCCAAAATAGCAGCATATTACAATTTTCTTGACCCATACAGAATCTCAATATACAGCTGTGGTACTAGGACATAACAGAAGTACTGTTATCAATTCTGCTGATATAAGTCATCTGCTTGATAATATATTTGTGCAAATTTACGCAAGGAGAATAAAGTGCCAGTGCACCTAAGTATCATAGCAGCATAATCTGATTTCACAATACTGTGCAAATTGTGCACATTTTTTGTGCAAATTGTGCAAATATTTTGTAAAGTGCAAGTGCTGTAGAGTATACCTTTATTCCCTCTTGGGATGAAGTTTCTTCAACAGATACCCCTAGGCTACCTGTGCAAATTGCACAAATATGCTCTAATATATATTAAAGTGCAAGTGCTTGTTATCTCAGCAGGTTTCGTCCTTTGAGCCGGACTACTCACTAATTATCAGTCTTTTAACAACACATCCATTTAACACTGTCCATTTTGGTGCTGTCAATACTTTACCTATCATCGTCTATGTAGGTGACATCCCTTGGATCCATTCATTTAATGAGATGACCCTTATACATTATTTGCGGCACTAATAAATATCTTGAAAAAAATCTTTTATAAAAATATGTCAACTAGCCTACCTAGAGTTCATACTTCATCCTCGTCTTATATCTTGCACTAACAAATTTCTTAGGAGAACTGCTTAAAATCTTAAGGGGGAGGACTTACATAACTGGGCACCTTTTTGTTTACAAATCTTTAAGTCAAATGAACATACAGTTCTTCGTCACTGTTCAGCCCATTCGGGGTTTTGCAGTCAAACATCAAGATATATCTTGATTCTAGTTCCCTTAGATTAACTTCTCTGTTCCCACCTCTTCTTCGTCTTGGGACCGAGTCTACTAGATAAAATATCAAATCCTCCACATTGCCCCCATGCACCTCATTTATATGCCTTGCAACAGGGTATGATTGATCTTTATTCTTTACTGCCCTTAAATGTTGCAAAATTCTAATGTGTTGCATGTGGATTGTACTTCCCACTTATATTAAAGGGCAAGTACATTGCAACACATATATATATATATTAGGGAGGGGATGTCATGAGGACTACTACTGTGTATCGCGTGCATCAGGCAATTCATGTCATCACGTAACTGAGGCTTCACCCTTAAAGGGACTGAAATTTATCATACAGTATTAACAGGGTAAAATATATTTAACATTACCTAAATATTCAAACTCAAAACCCAATGATGATGCATTATAGAAACCAAGGCTACAGTAGCATACCTATTATTTTATTGATAGTATCTAAGAACCTGTGTAGCAATGAGGTGACTTCCCATTCACATGGGAGTGGATGGTGAATAATGACTTCAAACATATTGTATCACCATCACACCATGGTCGAAATATTGTGACTACAAAAAATATAGACTAAGAAAATGTTGAAAAGAAAGTATATTGTTCTTTTAACATCGCACATTGATATTTAAAACATTGTTTACTTATATATCACAACATATACTATTGTTAAAGGTTTTTTATTTTGCATATGTTTTTGTTATATTTCCTTTTATAAATGTATGTTAAAAGACTGTTAATATTATACATCACATATATTTAATTTTGTTTTATTTGTGTAGGTTATTGGAGTATTGGGTGGGTGTTTTTTTGGATATACTTATTAAATCCTAATACATATATATTTGCCTAGTTATGATAATTATTTTAATTACTTGTACTTGTTTTAATTATGATTAAACATATTATGATATATTATTTTTTGACATTTGTGGGATTAGGTGGTGGATTTGGAGTGTAATGGTTTATTTAAAATGATATCAATTACAACATATTATATTTCAAATATATCATTGATTTAAATTGCTAATTTGATTTAAGTAAACTATACATAATGTAATCAACTTTATTTAAATCATTCTGATCTTCATTTTATATTTTTTTAGTTTCAGACAAAATGGTTTATCTTTTTACTTAGTTCTAAATTATTTAAAAAGATTGTTGTAAAACAAGTGAAATTAGCTATATTTTCATTATATATATATATATGTATATATATATATTTACAAATGTAAATATATATTTCTACGGAAAAAAATATATATAAACAGCCTTATAATGGTTTTGTAAAACATATTAGGATAGAAATAACATTTATTGTTTAAAATGTTAAGATTATTTTATATAGGATTAATGATATATATGATAATATATAATAATTTTGTCTGCACTTGTAATACATCTACTTAATCAATAATCAAATTCCAAATAAAAAATGTTTGTTCTAAAAATAGTAACTGTAACACCCCCAGATATATGTGCTTTTCTAAATGTTTCTTAAATCAGAGTTGGAGAGGGAATACCACATTTAGCTCATCCTCACCCCATCCCACAGATGCATGCACTTTCCTCTATTTATAGTGTACTGGAGTTACAATAGTAAATCTGACACTTCCACCACTGCTTAATAAATTTGAGCCAATGGTTGCAGATGAGGCCCATCGTGACTCATTTTTGAGGGCCAGCACTTAGTTTTCCTCATCAGACTTTGACCCAAAGCAAGAGAGACAAACCCAAGAGGAGAAAAGATGGAGAAAGAGAGAGATAGAAAAACATTGATAACAAAAGAAATCAGGGATGAAAAAGAACCTGGAACAGTGAATAAAGGGGCAAGGAGTGTCTGTTGGTGGGTGGATGAAAGAGGCATGAGGTAAAATTAAGACTAAGCAGCATTGGTATACGGCACCTGCAAAATTTTATAGTGGCGGCCACAGACTCCTGAGCAAATCCTTGGTCACAGGAATTTATTCTTTTGCATATTAAGCACCACCCACCACCAAATTTTCTTTTTCTCTCCAAATGTTAGTATGACTAGGGTTAGAAGAATACCCTTGATCCAGTTATTTTTTAGACCTGGCATCATTGGCGTGGGTTTCCCCTGTATTTTTTGCCTTTGCCTCCTGTTATTTTGCTGTGTGTTGGACTTAGTTTTTGCTGGTCTAGACACTTTGGGCACTTTGCCACTGCTGTTCAGTGCCAAAGTGCAAGTGCTCCCTGTAAATTGTTGTTATGGATTAGTGATTCCATGATTGGCATATTTGATTTACTAGTCAGTCCCTAGTACAGTGCACTGTGTGTGCCCAGGGCCTGTAAATCAAATGCTGCTAGTGGGCGTGCAGCACTGATTGTGCCACCCACATAAGTAGCCTGTAAATGTAACTCAGATCTCCCACTGCAGTATCTGTGCGTAGTTTGTTACTGCCATGTCGACTTGGCAAGTGCACCCACTTGCCAGGCCCTACCCTTCCCTTTTCTTACATGTTAGTCACCCCTAAGGTAGGCCCAAGGTACCCCTGTGGGCAGGGTGCAGTGTATGTGAAAGGTAGGACATGCCCTGGTATGTGTGGCATGTCCTGATAGTGAAATACTGCCAAATTAATTTTTCACTATTGTAAGGCTATCTGTTCCTATAGGATAGAATGGAGAGGTTGCTTATAACATCTTATAAGCATAACCACCCCTGGGAACCAGGTAGGAAAATAAAGTTTAGTATGCCTGAACTCAGAATGTTAAGATGCATCTTTTAGTGAGGGTTATTTTTACATTCTGTGTTTGAAAATACCACTTTTAGAAAGTGGGTATTTTCTTGCTTAGCCATCCAGTGTGCCTCTGCTAGGATGTGTATTGACTGTCTGGCTCTGCAGTGACAGGGGTTGGGAATGTGCATTCTGTTCAGACAGCCACTTGAGGGGGTTAGGTGTGTCCTGCCTTTCCATGGTGAGTCAGGGCTGGGCTGAATAGACCTGGGCTGCATTTAGAGTAGGGAAAGAGATTTCCTTTCACCTGAATGGGCCTGGTCTGCCTTACACAATGCTGTCTCCACCTCCTGCCAGGAAGCTGCACCAGAGAGGACACAACTGGTTTTGACTGGGCACAGGGCTTCTCTGCCACCAGAGAACAAAGGATTTTGCTGTATAAATATTGGGGCCCAGACCCCAGAACTTTAGATCACTTTTGAACTTCAAGAGGAACCTCTGCCAAGGAGAAGAGGTGGAGAAACTGGAGAATACTGCCCCTTTGCTGTGTGCTGTCTGGGGTTGACCTGCAGTGGCTGTTTCTGCCAAGGAAAGGAACTGCGTGTGCATCCTGCTTGAGAAAGTATCTCCAAGGGTTTGAAGTGGAGCTTGCCCCCTGTTCAAGAGGTCTCAGGAACAGCAAAGACCTCACCTTCCTTCTGGGCACCATCTCTGGTTCCGCTGGTTCCAGTCGCCACAGAAGAAAAGAGCAGCCGACTCCGTCACAGAGTCCGTCGCAGACTTCGTGTCCTGAAGGCACCGTAGAGAGCACCGCCTCGCTTCCAACGCAACCCTGGTCTCACCGACTCCGTCAACAATCCACAGCTTGCACCGCGTCCTGTGGGCACCACACTCCTCACCGCTTCGCCACACGCTGCACAGACGTCACCGACTCCGTCGCTGCCCGACTCAAACATCAACCTGCTCCGTTGCCGCACCGTGACCTGCCAGCACCGCATTGAGCACCGTCTCACTCTGCAACACAAGCCTTGGTCTCACCGACACCGTCAACGAGCTGCTGCCTGCACCAAGCCGTGAGGACACCGCACGCTTCCAGCTCACATCGCAACCGTGACGGTTGCCCCGACCGACTCGCATCGGCGCGTTGGCCACAACAAGAAAGGTACTGTCTCCAAGTCTGTCGACGCTTTAGCTGACTCGTACCGACGCGGTTGGCTGGAATTGTTAGACTCTGTCGTGTTCAGTATCGTGGTAGCCCCGAACGGAGCTACTGAGTCGGAGGAACTGTGTTTTCACATATTCCTGCAATGTAAAGGTTATTTTGCACAGTAACTATTTATACAGTATTGTATATTGGATTTTTATGTCGTTTTTGGTCTTGTTGGTTTAGATAAAGTTTTGCCTTTTTTTCTAAACTGGTGTGGTGTCCATTTGCAGTGTTTTCGCTGTGTTACTGTATGCATGCACAAATGCTTTACACACTGCCTCTGAGATAAGCCTGTCTGATCATGCCAAGCTACCAAGGGGGTGAGCAGGGGTTATTTTAGAAGTGCATCCCCCCTTACCCTGACTAGAAAGAAGGGTCCCTACTTGGACAAAGGTACCTACCTCTGCCAACTAGGGACCCCCATTTCTAACAGTTATCAATTATGTGTACTTTACCCAATGTTTGTTGGGCTGGATGTATTATAGTAAATCTGCGCCCACCCTCGAATGAATGTGGTTTCCCCAATGCTTGAAGGACTGTAGTTAGAATCATACCTCCTGAAATCGTAGGCACTGGCCCTTACTAATGGTGTGCTTGAGTTAAAATAGTAAATCTGCCCTCTTCCCCAAAATATATACACTTAGGTCAACATTTGTAGTCAGGCATTAGATTAGTAACTCTGATCTTACCCCTCCCCCAATATATGCGCTTTCATCAATATTTGAGGGATTGAAGTAATTATAATTTATTTACATTACATTGTTTATATGTTTTAGAATTATTATAAGGATTGAATGATTAAAAATATAGCAGTACACTTTAGAAATTATACTTCTAGATGATATTTCAGAGAAGAATGAAGACGACGTGTTGGAAATTGAGGGGCTGATTCACAAAATCATTTATGAGGATGGAAGTAGTACTACATGAGTACACTTGTATGCCCTCTTGCACACCTTTGTGAAGCAGCTCCAAAACATCCAACCTCCTATTAGTAAAATTTCAAAGCTGGCACAGTCCTTTACATTCGTACTAATTATATATCAATATTTTAATTCCCATTTTAGGTGTTGTGAATCAATTCACAAAAGCATATAAGAGTATGTACACAAGTCCTACAGAAGTAATATTTTACATTATCTTTCATGACTTTGGGACTTGGTCCCCTAAGGTTTAATGTTTACAAGAAACAATGGGGATGATTCACAAAAGATTCTAGGATTACGAAAACTAGTACAGGAGGACTCTATTATGTACTCCTACGTCCTTTTACAAAGAGGGCACGGTACCTTCTATTTGCACTAAATGTATATTTATACTCCTGAATATTCAAATTTTACTCCAATTTTGGATATTCTGTGGGGCCAATTCAAAAAACGAATGTAATAATACATAAAAGAATACTGCAAAAGAACCACCAAAAACCTTCGTGAAAATGCCCCTAATAGATTTAACGTTATTGATGCATTTAAAGCTAATGTAGATAATAGCTTAGCTGCTTTTGAGGATGCTGCCAAACTCCCGGGCCAGGTCCTCCCTGAACCAGAGCATAAGCAACTGGGTCCTTTTGCATGCTCACCCCCATTTTTGAATGAAGTTTATTTGTCTTTTGACTCTGTCTACTGGAACACATGTGCTCTGACCCTAAAAACTTGTTGAATTGATTACAAATCCTAATTGGCACATTTAACTTATCTACACGTCTCTAGTATATGGTACCCAGTGTAACCAGGGTCTGTAAGTTAAATGTCACTAGTGCACTGTAGAACCTATTGTGCTACCACTAATGTGACAATGCAAAATACATCTTCAGGCCTCCCACTGTAGCCTGAGTGTGTAGTTTTCAAATTCAACCTGGCAAAAAAAATGCCTGTTCTAAGCGTTCCTTTTGATACTTAGAAGTCACCCCTAAGGTAGTCTCCAACTGCATATATGGCAAGGTATATAAAAGTAGGACACTTGTACTTATGTTTGACATATCCTGGGAGTAGAAAATCTACAAAGTTGTTTTTCACTGTGGCAAGGCTGAATCTCCCATGGAAAGGCATTAGGTTATAGTATAACATCCTATAAGGAATTACATCAGTTTGAGAACAGCTAGAACCATGATTCAAGGACTCAAATATTAGCTATGTAAAATCCAATCTAATGGTTGTTAGATTTTGAATGACTATTTTGAAAATGCTTCTTGATAAAGCCTTTAGTAGCCTTTTCAGGCTTAATCCCCAACTGGCAGTCTGCTGGCCACATGCAAGGAGGTGTGAAAGAGAACAAAAGGGCCTTACCTAGGAAATGACAGAATTAGGGAGTGGGCAGGAGTTTTCCCCACCCACAGGCTGGCACTGAGCATAAATGTGGCACCTACAGTATGCTCTTCAGAACACCTCTGGACCTGTGGAAGACAGAAGAAGGACTGCATCTGCTGCTGAACCTGTGGAGGGAAACCACAATCGTTGACCTGATCCCCATTTGTACCCATGACAGAAGAGTGGACTCTAAGGGCTTGTTTGCCAGCTTCCTGTTCAGTTCCTGGAACAGAAAAGCTGTAAGAAGCCCAAATCTCTGCTGAGCCAAGCTGGCCAGTTCCACCTGGATTTGCCCTGGACCTTGCTGGTGGCCCCAAGTGATGCTTAAAAGGTTCTGGGCCCTTGTCTGTTGTTAGAGTGTACTCATTCGTGGTACAAAAGTGCAGGACGGAATACTTGGAAACTTTTTCTGACCTTCTGCACAATGAACCAGAGGCTACCACCGGCCTGCTGCCAAGCTGCCGCTGTCGACATTGAACTGCCGTCGGACTCAAATTGCTGATTTGTCCTGCTCAAAGGATCCATACTTATGGAAATGTTTCTAAATCTGAACATAGAGGATTTTGCTGGGACCAACGCAGAGCAGCACACTGACTATGACAACACCTTCCTGGGCCCAGACTTCGTAATTTGCCTGCTCCGAGCTTTCCCCACTCAACTTCGAGAGCCTTAAACTTCCAGCCAGACCTGAGGGTCCCACTGAGGTCCAGTGCTTCAGTGAGTTTCAGTTGACAAGTCCATCTTTGTATCCTGCTGGAAACCCGACCTACCGCCGACCTTGTTGATGAAGACATTTCTCCAGAAAAAACAGTCAGAAGGCAATCTTTCCACTGGGCCAAACCTGATTCTTGTATCTGACCCATGCTCCATTAATTAGCAATCCTAGTGGGTCACAAATCAACCCACCTCAGAAATATTAATGAGGCAGGTCGCAATTTGTGAACAATTAGGAATGACAATCATCACAGGGATGGTGGTCTGCTAAAGTCAGCAGACCACAATCTCTCTGTTTGGGTTTAATTATAGCATGCTTTTTTTTTAAATGCAACTCGTTTTCCTTAAAAGGACCGCTGCCTACTCTTAAAAATATTTTTGTCACAGGGGACCCATTCCCGTTTGCGAATGGCTTACCAGCTCCTTTGAGGAGGTGGTAAAGTATTACTGTTTTGTGACCGGAATTCGGTCGCAAAACATTAATACATACCATAAAAAATCGCTGTTTTAAAGCGATACCTTGAACATTCCCCTTCCAAATAGTGATTCCTTATAATTTCTTAAACCCACTTAGCGATTTTGTAATATGTTACTAAATCGCTAAATGGGTTTAGTACATTTGTATAAGACATTTAGCGGTCACAAATCTTGTGATTTAGGAAATCGCAGGCTTTATGACTGCTAAATAGCTTCGTACATCAGGCCCGAAATTATTAATGGTCTGGGTTTGTAGTAATCATATGTTCTATCTCTGTCTCTCAGCATCCATTCAAGCTTATTCTTGTATTTAAAATGTGTTTAACAAACAATACATTATCATCATCACATCATCATGTTTTGCCCACCCCCATCTAAAAATAGTGAAAATGCAATACCTATCTCCAAGGGCATAATCACAAACAATTTCTTCGTTAATTTTAATATCTTTTATTGCAAAAGCACAGAGGTGAGGCTTTCCCATTTTTATCAATAATCTAAGGCAAAAAGTGAATATTATAATTCATTGGCAATGTAAAAACTGTGCTTAGTTTTTTATGTGTTCATATTGCACCCATTTCATTTTGGCATTTGGATCGATTTGAACGACAGTCATGAAACAACCAGCTGTTCCACTATTGCTATCCATTCTAAAATAAATACATTCTACTTCATTATTGAAATATGCAGCCACTTAGAAGAGTACAGTTGCACAGTTTTTAAGAGAAATACAAATAACTAATAGCAAGCAAATTAAACACATAGGCCCTTAACAATATTTTTTTTCTTTAAATGATGGAAAGCACAGATGTCCAGCCGTTTTAGCAGAGCATTGCAAAAATTGTTTTTCACCATCCTGTCCTTCAGTTTGAGTCCCAGCATATTCTAGAATAAACCATTCTTTTCAGAAGTCTTTTGTTGCAAGATCTCTACTTCCTAAACATATATAAATGTATATGATCATTGTTAGGATGAATGAAATCCTACTAGTGTCCTACAATAAACACAAATGTTATTCTAAAATCATTCTCAATAGATGGTGGGGCATAGCACTTCATGAGTGTCACACAGAACCCGGAATACCAAGATCTAAACACAGATTCCTCTACAAAAAGAGCATCTGAACAATATTCAGGATAGCTTATAATCATTAATAAACTTCACAGTGCAGATATCCATGTCTTTTTGTTTCTTAATATAATTATGTGCTTTGTTCTCTGGGGAAAATATTTGTATTAGAGTCTAAGCAAAAATCAGCAAAACAAAAAGAAAAGCAAAACTCATAACATTGATTGCATGATAAAGTTCAATTAAAACCCAATTTATGTACACAGGAAGTTTATTCAACATATCTTTTGAGCCTGTCAGTATTTGCAGAAATATTTTCCAAGTTGAATAAATCTTCTTGAACACAACAGTAAGTAATACTCACTATTTTAGTGTAGATCATGCATTTAAAATAAACATTGGATTTAACAAGGTATAACTCCTACCATTGTAAAATGATAAGTTGAACTTCTCGAAATCAGATGTGCCATTTTCTTCAAGCTCACTTTCAGAGATCTTAAAATTGGGTGTGCTCTTTAGCTTGTCCCAGTTGAAACTGGTTTAGACTTGTTACTGACTCTACCCAGTGCTTCATGCACTTCAAATTCCATGGAGGCTAAACCTCAGTACCTCTCATTTTTGCATCCATTTTTTTGTAGAAATGTCAGGTTATCATTTACCATAATATTTTTCAAAATAATTATTGACCAGTAAAGAGTTAAGGAAATTGCATATTCACCATAGTGTTTTTGCTATCCTAAAAGAATTATGACCAAGGCCTGGGTTCCAGTTTTGACTTCATGAGAACTTCAGGGTTCTTTAACAATATTTGTGTTGCTTGGATGGAACATTGTTGAGTTTTTTTAAGCAGCGCGAGTATTGTATACGCCTATTGTCTGGATCATGTCATATTGTTTGGTGGTTCAGGGAGCTCTTAGTGGCATATATTGCTGGCAGTCTTTTTTGTGTCTCATATTTCTAGGTTTTTCAGCCCAGAGCAGAGTGTTCCATTTTGTGATAATTGAAGCTTTATTTTAGTTGGTCCTTTTAACGATTTAATGCATATGTTCCAGGGCTTTAAGAAATTGGTCCAGATTAACTATTGTTTAGCATGAGCACTTGTATAACTTAAGTGACACTTCACAGGGCAAACATCTATGTTTATGAGTATTTGTATGCAAAATGATTTTTTTGTACTGAAGGTTAGCATGAGCACAGCTCCAAAGGATATAGCATCACATAGCATGAAACCTCTGATAATGTTCCCAAAGAGGGTGCAATGGTAAGGGAACAGTGCTAACATCCCTTATATTCCATGCAGCCCCAGATCTACTAATGTAGTACAAAAGTATGAATTATTCTTGCCAAATTAAACCAGACCTAAACAGTGGCCAAGTGGTGTATCATGGATAATTTTTGTGAAATTACATATTTTACAGGTTTTTCTCCTGGGTGGTTTTCTTCAAGTAAACATTTGCACTAGAGAGTGTCCCCCAAGGACATTTCACCCAATACACAATCCTCTCACCTTTACGCTGCAATTTAGTATTGCGTTAACACAACATTTTATGTGCCACCACAGCCAAGGATATCAGTAGACAAATACACTACTGCACAATAGTCCTCCATTTGTGTAATGCACTGGCGGTCCGACTGCTTCATTATAAGTTGGGTGGTTGGACCTCCCTGGGAGTGCCAACACCGCCAGTGAACCACCATTCCCTGGAGGTGACATGGTGGCGGTCAAAGGGCGCAATATGCTTGGCGGGACCGCTGCGGTCCCACCAAGCATATTACGAGTTTCCTCTCCGCCGGTAATGACATGGAGGTTTCTACTCCATGTCAACCCTGACGGAGAGGAAACAAAGGGGGTCCTAGCCTTCTCTGCTTGTACATGCACACAGGGGGCCATAACATGTGCCCCCCTGTGTGCATGCACAAGAGTTTCTGCATGGCATGGACTTTTCAGTCCATGCCGGAATCTTGTGAGGCGTGCCTATTGCAGTGCCTTTTTCAAAGGCACCGTGGCCTTTGAAATAGGCTCCGCCCCGAGAATGGTACGCTGCCTGCCAAACTACAAATATCTTGTAATCTGGCGGGCCGGCACCGGAGAGTCTCAGCGGTGCGAGGTGTGGCGGTGGAGTATCGACCGCCCCCGCACCACCAAAACTCATAATCGGGCCCTAAGCAGCTTGTGAGTACATGCTTTTTCTGATCGGGTAGTGTGTACTGACTATAACAAATGTGTTTTGCTGTTTCTGTCTCAACATTGGAATGGATTGTTGTCATACCTAAAATGTTATACTGGAAAAGCATGGTATATGTTTCCATTGAATTGTGGTTCAGTTGAAGTAAACCAGGACTACAATTACTAGAAAGCAATAGTTTTAGGAATGAAAGCCAAAGATAAGAGTATGGTACCCCACTGGCATGGAGCCCAAAGGGTGACTCTAGTGGGCCTATTCACAAAGGTTAATTTACACATGCAAGTTTACTTATGGGTAAAACTTACAACTTCCCCTAATAGAAACTTTACACTTTTTTGCTGGTCAATATTTCCCATGTAAATGTACAGCTCGGAGCAGACTTACTTGTCTTCACTACCTCATAATTGGGTAGGGAGCCTGCTAAAACAGGATTTACAAGCGTAAAGTTACTTCTGTTAACTTTTCACATGTAGGCAGAGGGTGATCATCACCAGCGCGCAGTGAAAATAATAATGTATAATAATTATTAAAAATATAAAAATTATTTTAATGAAAAATAAGAATGGTAATTAACTTAGAATAATTATTATGAAACTCAGCATTACAAGAGTGTTACAGCATATTAACTCAATTCTTATGTTGAATAATTAATTTATTAAATAAAATACATTAATTTCATTTATAAATATTATTATTTCAAAATAAGTTTTGAAAAAACCCTCTATCATTATAGTCTTCATATTTAATTATTATTTCATACAGTTTGTTGGAACTTATTTAAGTCATATTAATAAATTTGAATTATTTATAAAAAAAATAAAGTTGTATTTAATTATTTGTAAACACAGCATTAAATGTTATCTTACTTATTTGAAAACATAATTGTAAATGTAATACAACATGCAACACTTAAAAGAAATATTTATGAATTCATATACATGTAATTTAAAATGACTCCATTATTTTCAATAGGAGTGTGAATAGTACCTGTGAGTGGTGCTGGAATTACTCCATGGCTGGGCTGGAGTACATTTTCTACTACCAATCAACAACCATGGTGTTGAAGCAAGGGTGCGTTCTTGCCCCCTCTTGTTTAATCTGTATATCTCTGACCCCTCAAGTGTCCTCAACAATGTGTCCTCTCGTGCCGCATGCCTGGGAGGTAATCTCTTATCGAATCTTCTTTATGCGGATGAGTCAAACCTGTGTCGGGTTGCCAATATTAATAAATAAACTCTCCAGGTACACAACAGACAACCTCCTTGAATTCAGTCTTAATAAGATGAAAGTGATGCTCATCACTGGTCAGGTACGGTGGCTGCTATACAGACAGCCTATAGAAGAAGTAACCACCTACAAATAGCTGGGAGTTAAACTAGACTCCCAGGCCTCCTTCGCCACTCAGAAAAAAAAATCAAGGAACAAGCCACAGCCTTGAACTTTGCATTTATAGCACACTCAAACAAACTATAGGGCCACCTTTTGAAGCCACTCTTAGCCGTGATTAAAGCTAAACTTTTACCAACAATAGCATATGGCAGTGAACTGATGCTTAGGTGTGATGCAAACTGCTAGACTCCCTTCAGATCAGAATATACAAGTTGGTGTTCCACCTGCCTAGACCAGCCTCCCCAGCTCAAGTAAGGCTTGAGTTCGCCCTGGCAAAACAAACCCTGGCCAGGGGAGGTGTCCTCTTGAAATTCTGCCATAAGGCTCGTACTACCACAAGTGAATCCCTGGATCACTATGTTTGGGCTGAAATAAATTCACAGTCAGGTAAAGCGTGTTTTAAGAACTATCTAGAGGAATCCATTGAAATCCTGGGATTCGGGGAGTTGTGGTGAGTGTCAATAACCCAGGCTGTATTCAAAAAAACAATTTATAAATGTATTCAGATGGAAAACTGACTGGAGGATAAAAGTGATCTTGCAAAGCGGCCTCACGGGTGGCTGGTCCTAAACTCCTATACTAATATGTTGGAGCAGCCATATTTGGGGGCCAGCTACTCAATTCACATTAAAAGAAAGTTTGTGGCTTTGAGGCTAGGGTCTTTCCCAACGCTAGACTATACCTAAAAGTGGATGGAAACGGGAGTTGCTATGAGCAAAAAATGTCGACTATGCAACTCTGCTGATGAAACCCTGATACAAGTTTTTTTGCATCTGCCCGTGCTTGTTGAACCACAGAAGGGTCCTGCTCCATAAAGAACTAAGGGGTCTGGAAATTCAGAGTTGCAGACAAGCGCTCATTAAATCACTGTGCCCACGAAACCTCATACTGAATATTGGCATAGTCCAATTCCTTGGCATCTGTAAGAGGGAGATACCAGCCACTGCACAGACCACCGGGTAAGGCTGCAGGGGGTATCCTGAGGAGAATGTCGTCCATTCACTTTGTTTGTGTCGGGACTCTTAAGAGAAAAGAAGGAATTTGCTCAGAGCACTATGGAACCAATGGTGCACTCGTTCCCGTAGATTGACAGTCATAGCATGATCTGAATTGATTAACGCAATCCCGAACTCGTACAATCAGAACTCCTTAACCCTCACAGCCCATAAACCGAAGGATACAGTATAAATGCAATCTCTTTGGTTTTAACGGTTTTATGTAGATTCACTGAGTCAGCTATATATATAATATGACTTTTAATAATAATTTGTGTAATAGATATATACCAATCCTATGTTATCAAGCAGCTATTTTAGCACTTTATTACTATCTTAAGGCTTCTTTTTAGGAATAAATGAGAAATAGTCATGCAATGACTAGACTGTTTTGAAAGTGTAGAATTTGATATATTTGCACAAAGGCACAATTTCTGATCTTTTATGAGCACTCTAGTATTGTATTCCTATGTTAAGGTTTCTGTGATGATAACAAATGTGAAATCTTTATGCAAATGATAAGACTGTTTTGAAAATGTTGTATCTATTGTTAATAATGTGATTTTATTAGCAATGTAGTGGTTTTAATCACCAATGCAATTTATAAATTAACTGAACTGAAACTGCTAGCAATGGGCCTACTCTTTTGTGTGTGGGTGTTTGTATTTGCATTTCCTCCCTAAAGCCACTCTTACCCCTCCCTGTGTCACTCCTTACCTCTATCTAATAGCCTCCCACTTAGTAGTAAGTATTCCAAATTTTCCAGCCACTTTCCCTGTTGCATGCCACATTTACTACTAAAACGCATACCTATATGTGCAGACATCTCAGCAGATGTGTGGGAAGCCTCCGCACATAGCTTCGTAAATCTCATTTTGTATTTGTGAGTTTTAACTTTGTAGTACTGTGGGAGCCTGAACCGCCAAAGATTCACTGAACCCCAATATTTTGAACACCCCTGAATTTACCTCTGGCTATTCAGCTCCAGCACCCTTGATCTAGCAATTAGAAGTCACCATCCTCCACAATATGAGGCCAACAAAATTTGCAGAGTGAATCAATAACTGAGTTCTAGATCGATAAAAAGTTAAAGAGTTTTATTACAACAATCTTAAAAAGGTGATACAGGAGAATGCATTAATGTCATAAAGGTCCAGATTCAGAGTACATAGTCAGAAGTCATTAAAAAATGAATAAGCAGTAAAGTCTCTCTAAAATCATGTCAGTCTCATAATAAATACTGACAGCATCTTTCAGGAAAAGAAAAATCTCTAAAAAAAATTGGGCAGAGTTCTTGGAAGAAAACAAAAATTCTCCTCCATGTTAGGCCTTACCCTTTTTGCAGTTTTATCCCTAAACTTTTTGCCTTTTGCCTCCTATTTTTCTGACCTTGCTTTTGTTGGCTGTAGGATTATGGGCACTTTACCACTGACGATCGGTGCTACAGTGCATATGCTGTCTGTGTAAATTGTGACTCTGTCTGGTTATCCATGATTGGCATATTTGATTTGCTGGCAAGTCCCTTTAAAGTGTGCAGTGTATACCAGGGCCTGTAAATCAAATGCTACTAGTGGGCTTGCAGCACTGGTTGTGCCACGCACATGAGTAGCCTTGTAAATGTGCCTCAGACCTACCACTGTAGTGTCTGCATGCACAGTTTTAAACTGTCTTGTTCACCTGACAATTGCACCCTCTTGCCAGGCCCTAACCTTTCCTTTTCTTACATGTAAGGCACCCATCAGGTAGGCCCAGGGAACCATGGGCAGGGTGCAGTGTATGTGAAAGGTAGGACATGTACTGGTGTGTGTGACATGTCGTGATAGTGAAATACTGTGTTTTTCGTTTTTCACTGTTGAAAGGCTGTCTGTCCCCTAGGCTATCATTGGGGCTGCACTGTAACATTTTACATGTGTAACTTTCAATTGGGACAAGATAGAAAAATAAAGTTTAGACTCTCTGAACTCAGAATTTACTAACACACCCTTTAGTAAAGGTGGGATATATTTTAGGGTCCTCGCCCACAGGTACCACCTATGGCTTGCTTCATCATCGGACCCTCGTCCCACTCACCTAGTGTGGGGGGATGGGCTCAACACGTTTGTAAGTGGAGTACCTTGGCTATGTGGTTTTAGGGATTTTGAGAAGAAATTAAAATTGCCTCCCGGATCCCACTACTTTTTTAATGGTTGGTCCCTTGGCAAGGTTAAAAACAGTGGGATGTCATAGGGGAGTAGTGACCCTAAACATCTGAGGTCGACATGTTTCAGCCGGTAGAATCGCCCGTGTGCGTCTGACGGTTTTCTTCAGGACCTTATTTTTGCGCTAATCCCTATAAGTGTAACTGGCCTTTATCGCCGTGTATATCTGTCTTTTTTAAAAAGTTTTTAAGAAAGGCATGCACGCAAATCATACAGACCAGCATTTTGGATGGAAGACAGAGCCTGGGTGTGGGCAGGGCCAAGGGAAGCAGCAGCCTCCCAGCTGAACCAGGCTGACATCAGCAAGATGCGAAGAGCCTCGCGCCCTTCACATCAAATACCCGAAGAGGGCTCCCAAAGCTGTGGTGGTGCTCCGCCTCTCCCGCCTACAGATCAGCAGCGGGGGCATTGAGCTTCATTGCCATCCGGCCGCCTTGTTGAGTAAGGTACGGGCTGGCAGACCCTTCCACAGCATGAGTGCACCAGGACAGTGCGCTTGCGACCGGTCAGCGCCGCAGTGGTAGTCCCAAGGGAGAGAACCTTTTGGCTGCTTCACTTCCCCACAGTTAGCCGAGCCGGCAGGAATCCTCAACAGAATCCTCAACAGAGGTTTCCCTAGGCCCACTGTTTATTTCAATCACCTCTCCTTGCTCACTATGTAGGTGGGCAGGCATTGTTGGGGTTGGGTGCACGAGACCGGGAGAGGTCTCCTACGTGTTTGTGGGACATTACCTGCAGCTGCACAGGGCAATCGCGGGCAGCTGCCGTTCACATAGATTACCGTATAACCTGTAGAAACAGTGCAGGAGCACTGTGACCTCATGTTCACGAGGCACACTGGTAATTCATGTGTATTATGATATTCACCTACATTTCTATGCCTTAATGTAATGAAATATCTGGATGATGTGATGTACACAGTGCAGGTGTTTTTCATGATGGTCTTAGGACATGTGCAACTTATAAGTAATTACTTTATTGCACTAAAAGTGTTATGACAATTGCCTAGTTGGCAAAGTGATTTATGATCTCTGTATTGTTATGACAATTGCATAGTTGGTGGAGTGATTTATGTGATTATGGTCTAATATGTTTTATATACAATACAAAGGATATTTGTAGATAACCTTGTGGGGAGTCTCTTTTGTGGTGGGCCTAGTGCGTCACTGGTGTGTGTGTTGCACGAACCGCTTTACACATTGCGTCTAGGAGAAGCCTTACTGCTCTGCCAAGCTAACAAGGGGGTGAGCTGGGGTTATCTGGGATATGTAACTCCCTTACCCTGACTAGAGTGGTGGGTCCTGCGTACCCTAGCCAACCAGAAACTCCATTTCTAACACTTCATAACAGTCAGTATCACAAAAGAAACGTTGGCATCAGAACTTCCAGCGGACGTGTCCTTCAGTAAGATACTTTGGGAACACGATGGAAACTTTCATTGACAATACATGCTCTCTAAGGAAAATAACAAATTGGATCATAGTGTGCTGTGCTGCACGAAAACTGTAGGGAGAGAACACTCGCAGGGGAACATTGAATAGGAGGGGGGATGAGCAGAAGCAGGATGGGCTAAAAACTTGAAACTGCATCCATTTTAATCTAAAATGGTGTCTTCACAAAAATGATGCATACCTAAACTATGTTAATAAACACACTTCTAACGAACATAATTAGATTGTTTTAAGTGCAACATCAATAATTCATCTGTTATGACTATATTCGTCATAAAAATCATTAGTATGCACAAATTATTTTCTACACAAAATTGCACATTTGAAAAAACTTTAACAGTACTACTAAACATACTACAAAGTGCAGTTTGTTTATAGGCCCATATGTTTGGAAGAAAGTCCTTGACCTGCTGTTTCGATTTCCTCCACAGTGGATGAGGACTTCACTTTGTGTAATATGAATGTTTTTCATATGAAAGGTTTAGCTGCCCCTTCCTCCTTATGCTTTGTTTAAGCCCCCTATCTGTGATTAGAATCCTAATCTGATAAAAGAAAAAAGCAAGACATCCTGTTTCAGTCCAAAATTTTCCACCTTCTCTAGAAAGAAGACCGAATAATCAGTAAGCCTGATCTCATATGAATAACGAAACCACTCTTTTAGGGTGTAGGTTCAAAAGTCCTTTGTGCAGTCTCACTGTCCCACCTTCTACTGATTTCATCATTTTCTGACATACCCAATATGTTTCCTGACATGATGCCCCATGTAATTTTTGGCAAAGATAGTTGCCTTTCAGCAGAGTAACATACTGGGTTTTAAAAAAGTCGAACCCCTTTCGAATGGGTAACTCCTGCCCCAATCAAAGGACATAGTATGGCTAATGGTTAGTGGTGGATGGTGATATATACTCATGTGGGTTTTGTGAACTGCTCAGTGACGGCTTTGTGTTCACAAAATAATGTTGTACCTCTGCCCTTCAGTGGGAGCTACATACCTGATGAAATATGAAAGTAGCTGTAAGAAGTTTATTAGATCTTGTTTTCTTGATAAAAATCAAAATGAAAATCACAAGTTCAGTCACTTGGGCACAAAGATCATCTTAAACATATTTTGCATGATTACATTGACATTTGTGGCTGTGAACATACATATACTGCCACAAATATGTGTTTGGGTGCATAACAAGTGTATATCCATTATTAACCCCGCAGAATTGTACTCCCCAAATGCATATATTTACACAGGTGCAAATCCTGCACTAGCAGTGGGAAGTAGCTGTTGCAAGTTGTGATTAGCCTTATGATTCTGTGAACAATCATGTCAATTTGTGAGAACTGTTTTCCAACCCTTCCCCACCAAGGAAATTGTTAGATATTTGCTTCAACCAAGAGCTTGAGTAAATCCCTTTCCAGGGTGGTGAGTGAAACAAACCACCACAAACTTGGTGGAGGTGTTGGGAAAGGTGTATTGCCGTGGAGAAAAATGCTTTGCCTTGGAGAAAGAAATGTGTAATTGCACTTTGGCTCTGGCAGTTTCCAATGCAGAACTGTATTGTGCGTAACTCTGCATTGGGAAAATGTATATGCCAGAAATAGTCACAAGACTCTTCCAGCAATTTGCCTGAAAGTCTTCAACTGCTACAGTTTTTTAGGTATACTCCTTGAAAAGTTGTTTCAAAAATGTTAAAATACAAATAGACCAGGCAGATGACCAAACATTTACTTGTACACTTTTTTAGGGCTATGTGGCATTCATAATATACTACATAATACAAACAACAAGTAATAATACCCACAAATGGATGGACCAAATGAGTTAGCCATTAGGAGAAACATGGACATGGTTGTATATTGAGACTTCTGGGGATTATCAACTCTCCCTACACTCTTTTTAGTGCTAATAGTTGCCTTTGCATTGCATAAATTTGTATATGTCAGAGACTATTGCTCAAGTCTATTCCAGTGTGTTACTATGGCAGCAGTTAGCCGACCTGTCTTGTGAATCAAAAGTTACAGTGGGGTTCCTGGCAGGACTTGGCCATGGTCTTACATAATTAGGAGTTTTCTGTTGAAAGACATATTCTATTGGACAAGGCTGATCTTCAGCATGTCTGCTGCCTTCAATGACTCTGTTTGAATACTCAATTTTTCTACCCCATTATAGACCGTGTGCAAATAAGCTATATTGTACCTCGTCTGTAACTTGTGCCGTTGTTTGTGGTAGAGCATCATCAACTATATAATTAGAGTGCATCTGATGCGATGTACTAGTGTAAATGTAAAGTATGAGTGGTGAAAATAGGGCATAAATATGCAGTCTGGAATGCGTATGTGCAGTCTACTCATTTGGCAGAACATAGTGGGGTCTTTAAATTCTCACAGAGACGCAAATACACTGCCTGTGCCCAGCATGGCTGCATCAAGTCACACACCTAGGAGTAATTTGAAATATGCAGTGAAGCTTAGTTTGGCATCACATACCAACTCGGTTTTGAGGATGGTGTACCCATTGGAGTTAAAGAAGAGAAAGTGGTGCTGGTGGAGCTTTTTTGTGGCAATATATCTATAATTGACAGTCACTATTGCACCGGTCATCAGATGTGTCCATCAATGTTCATTGACAGTATGTGGACACATTTGGCAGCCAATCCCATATGTGACTGAACCTAGGCCTTATGACAGATTAACATCTGATAAATCACTTTCCTGAAATGGAACTATAACGCTCGGTGCCTTGAGAAAGTTTAGAGGGATGTTTCTTGAACGAAATACATATTGGTTGATTGCATTATTGATAGACTACACTGTAGTAAAGTGCCCTGTTTGTTTGGTCACCCCCACACTTTTCCCCCCAATGCTGATAGTTTTCAGTCTGAAAGTGCACTGGGGCCTGCTAACCAGACCCCAATGCCAGTGCTGTCTCCCTAAAATATGAAGCATGTGAATTGATATCCCAAGTTGGCAAGGATTTTAACATCCTTATAAGTCCCTAGTAAGTGGTACCAGTAGTACCCAGGGCATGGAAGATAAAGGGTCACCAGGGCCTGCAGCACTTATTGTGCCTCCCTTAGTGATGCAAGTAAAGAGATGACAGAAGACCTGCCATTGCAGACTGAAGGAGCAGTGCAAACTGCTCAAACTCGACTTTGCCCTCACCATGAGTGGCAAGATCACAGCACTATTTTTTAATATATGTCAGTTACCCCTAAGGTAGGCCTCCTGAGCCCAGGAGGCCGGGTGCATTATATGAAAGGTGTGGACATATAAGTGTAAGCCTATATGTTTCTAAAGTAGCCTCCTTCCATTAGGAACTACTGTAAGTGGTCAGAAGGCCATATGACAACATGTGCTGGCACCCGGGCAGTCTGAGTTTGCCAGCTCTATTATGGTCCCACTGAAAAATGTCATGTTTGGTATCAAACAACTTGTCCCCTCAAACCTGACTTGTTCCCATGTCAGATATGATTTGCCATGCAGCCAGGTGATTACCTTATAGGTTGCCCACCTGGTTGCCCTGAACCCCTGCCAGGAGGTGTGAACACTCCCAGGAGTCAGAAACAAAGGCCTGCCTGGACAGGAGGTGTCACCTCACTCCGTGACAGAATGGCCAGTGAAGTAGCACATCAAGGGGGTGAGCTTCAAAGCTCCCACCGCCTCTGATATACACGCAGGCTGCCTCCCAAAGATTGAAACAGCCAACCCCCTGCGCCAGGCACATTTGCAACCCGAGAAAGCAGGAAAATTAGTTAGCCAGGAGGCATACACACCCAGAAGGCTAGCCGCACCCCTAGGGTGTGCTACCTGGTCTGTACAGCCGAGGAAGGGTTAGTTTTAAAAGGCATTTTTAAAAGTGATAGAATGGAGGCTTCTGGGTAGAAAAAGTGTCACACTCCACAGGAAATGGTCACCTTAGGGATGGATTAGCACCTGGGCTAGTTGCCAATTGGCTACTAGTGCCCCTAAATCTAAGATTTAAGGGTCTTCCCTGGTGCCAGAACCTCAGATCTGATCAACTTGTAACTAAGAACAAAGGAGAGACCCAAGTCTGCGACTTCAGGACCAGCACATAGCCAAGGCGCAATAACCTGCACCTTTGGCAACCATTCTGCAACTTCACAACTGCGACTCATCTCAGACCAGAGACTGGTTCCAAAAGAAAGAAGAACCACTCTGCAAGCTGAAGGCAACTCCAGAACTGCCTTGGACTAGAGGTACTAGTACCCTGAAGCCCGCAGGTAAAGCGCACTTCTGGAACCACCCAAAAGTAAATGGTCTAGTGCATTGTGGGAAAAATAGTACTGACCTCCAGCAAGTTTCAGGTGACTACTGTTTTCCTCCAGATTCCAGGATGTTGAAATACTCAAAGGCTGGGTTTGCTGTTACCAAGGCTTGTTGGTGGTTAGTCAGGCTACTACTACCTTTGTTTGAAGCTTTGCTTCAAAGCACCCCCGCGGCAGCTTTAACCCAATGCCTCAGGGGCCCCGTTTACAAGATTTCTCACCCCTTTTCTCACCCGCACCATCTAAAGAGCAAAACCAGCAACCGCGGCTCCGGTGTTCAGCCAGGACAGCTCTGCACCCGGGTCCTACGAGCCAAGCAAAATTCAACTGACTGTCGGACCCTGGTGCTGGGACCCGCATCACTTAACCACTCAGTGGTTTCCACTGAACTCGACCTGCAAGTGACCTAGTGTCAATAGTGTCGTTTCTCATTTACTGCAACGTTATCGTTTTGCAGGAGTGAAATGCATTGATTTATTTTTCCTTTAAAAATCCATAACTCCGGTTATACTCATCCATTTGTCTTCATTTTGGTTGTCAAAAAGTATATAAAATCTGCTTTGTTTTTATAAAGTGTGTTGGATTTCTTTTGAGCTATGCCAATTATCTCTAGTCCATGTTGGTTCTATGAAATGCTTAACACATATTCCTGTAGTAAAGCTTGACTGCTCTGTGCCACACTACAAGGACTGAGCTAGGGATTTAGTAGTGTGAATCCAAAAGACCTAGTTGGGGTAACTTGAAGGTATTGCATAGTGAAGCCTAACCAGCCTTACTACACAATACCCCACTTTCCTACATACACTTTATGCCTTCACTAGCAAGGTGCTTGCACATAAATAAAAATCAACACATCTGTTGCAAACTCTTCTTTATTATTATTTTATTATAAACAGTACAAGGAAAAGCTAAATGAAGAAGGCAGGAGTTCTTATTTTGTTACCAGTTTTTCCAGTTATTAATTTGGAGTGTCATCCCTAGAAGGGCAACCTAGCACCTACAGAATCCATTTGATACATCTTCACCCAGATGCCACAAAGCTGTCCCAGCAATTCCCCAACACACAAGACCCTCGGTTTGCTGCATCCTCAAACAAAATGACAACTCTAAATGACAGAGGTTGACTAAGTTCTCACGCACTTCTTTCTGTCCCAGATCTTATCAACAACAGTTGACTGTGTTTAATTTAGACAAACCACAACCACTTGATGGGAAATTTGTTCAGACACCCCAAATAAGACCCAGAGCTGTATTTGATTTTTTTTTAAATAGACCCCTTGCCTGAAGGTGCCTCCATTCTTATAATGTCGCTTAAGATATGAGTTATGATATATCCCAGAGGCTAAACATACTCATTGTCCAAAAGATGCGGTCAGTTTCCAAAATATGCGGCAACACAGAACCATGCAAAATTCGAGAGGAGCAGATTTAACAGATGATATATTTGCAGTGCCTAAAAACAACCTGCAGTGTCATGTCACACAGCAAGCAAAGCTGAATTCTTCACCCGAATAAAGAAAGTAGAAATAATCTACTACTCCTGACTAATGGAAGATCATAACTTTACTGAAGGCGATCTAGGGCTTCTGCTATGGGCATCTATTCAAGTCAGAGAATCAAGGAAATTTGTAGAAAGGACTTGTTTAAAACGTAACATCATATAATAGCAATGTGAGCAAGGTGAATGAATCTAAATGCAATTCAGTAGTTACATATTTAGGAGAAATCCATTTATCAGTTTCGATGTTTATCACTGTTTATGTACACAACCCCATACACTCCTGGCCAGTTTTACCCCACACAAATGTCACTCAGTCCTAATTTTTGCATTAAGGACAACCTTTGGGTTTTCAGAAAGAGTTTATTTTATAGTGCCCCACATTCAAAATGGAGACCCCCCCTTGGTCTGGAAGGGGGGAGTGGGGATGGAATGAGTGACCTGTCCCATGCAAATCAGGGAAATTCTGCATTTTCTTGCTCACCTTTCCATTGTGGAAAATGCACTGTGCTTTACCACCTCCGCAGAGAGGCAGTTTATGTAATCCACTCAGGAGATTATTTGTGTTTGGGCCCCGTCAATGGGGTCTTTAAGGAGGATGCAAGGAAAGTGCAGCCTGGAAATGCACGGGGGAGCCAGCTACCCAGCCTTGATGGGGACTATGTGGTACCCCTTAAGAGTGGGTATAGATAGGTACTCTATCCGCTAAAGAAGATATCAAGACCGGACACCCCAACAACAAAAGCAGGTGGCTACACTAACGTCAAGATGGACGCCACGTGAGAATGTCGACTGTGCAGTAATGCTTATACAATCCAAGATGGTCCCGTTTTGCACATGGCACGTGCATTGTGAAGCTGTGTAGACTGGTGCACGTGCTCTGGTTTCTATAAACAGTCCTTGCTCGCCTTCTAAAAGCAGATGCTTTACAAAGTAGACCAAAGTGCTAATTATTTTGTCTACTTGCTTTGGGAAAGCCAAAAATGTTCGTAGTTTGTGTCTCCAGGCAGACGGGATGTGTGAAAAAATCCAGATTCTCCTGTTCATAACAAATGAAGATGAAGTCTGTGGACTGTTGTTTTAAACAGAAATATGATATTGTGTTCTTTGAAAAGGTTACTTAAGGACAGAGAATGGACGTCTGTGCGATACTAAAGAACAAAGTAGGTTGCTTGGAAAAAGCATACTACAATGCTGCTCGATTTATTTAACGCTGGTGCTCGAGAATGATACCCCTTATTTCTATTAAATTATTATCATATACAATTCTTGTTTCTGACACTTATATTAATAACACGGATGTGAAATGTAAAAACAATACTAGACTTTAAAAATGGAATTAGTTCCAATTAATCCCTTTTCGATGCTTAGACCTGTATTTAAATGTTAGAAACAATGTTGCCTCTGAATATCATGGCACTTGGATGACTTATTTTCTCTGACGTGGTTATTTAAAGCCAAGCTTTACTTTATTTGCCCCCTACCTTCCTTATTACACCTGCTGAGTTTCTTTAAAAGCAAACAAGTACACTATTAAACTTCAAAAAGATGCATGTATCACACATTTGGCCCTTGTGAGAGTGCATACCTCAAGCTCAGAGCTGGGGGCTGTGTTTGTGTTAGTAAGTGGTCTCGGTGCCCACCGACCACAGGATGTGGTGTATCCTGTTCAAAGAGGCGCTTTTGCACGTGTTTACCTTGGCTGCCTTCTAACCAGGCCCGCTACGACACAGCTGCGCATAAAATGAACAATCAGGGTGCGGGTCTGATACCAAAAATGACTCCGTGCATTAAAGCACATTCCTCGCCGAGCCAAAACATCACAAGAACGGGTCTTGCAAGTTTGCGAACTCGAGCTCTAAATATAGATGTCGATCCGGGGGCCACTAAATGTCATAAAAATACTGCCACAAACATCAGGCTCTCACATTGATTAGCGGTTTTCATTGGTGCCTATGCGTTAGAGCGTACACGTGAGTATCTGGGATTTATTTTTACTTAGAGAGTGTCAGGCCATAGGAAAAAACAAAATTGTTTTCTCAATTAATTTTCCTGGCAGTGTGAAGAAAGTTGTTTTAGAAAGTTGTGTTTTAAAGCAAACTTAAAATAGACATGTATTTAAAGTAAGCTCCTGCTGCGGTCTAAATGGAGTAGGTAATGTGCAGCTGCGTCTTTCCTCACACTTTCCTCAGCATTACATGGTTAAATATTGTGATGTATGCTGTGAAATGATTGGAGCACGTGTCTGTATCTTACGCACCTCAACCAACATTTCCCATCTAGGTCACTCTACGTCCAGCACCCCTCAAGCCATGCACTCTGAAAGGGTGCCAGAGCGCTTCACTGCCTCAACAGGGGTAGGAAGCGCTATACAAATGTAACAATACAATACAACTGCCGTAAGCAATGCAAGGTTGGCTATATTATACACACAGTCCATCCAAGAATGCAGGGTTGTATTATGCTAAATGCGTTGTTTTTGCTCTATATTACGCTCACCACTGAGGCACAACTTTAACACATCTCTATTTTTTCTTTCCTCAAGCGTGCATAATTCTGGTTATTCTGTTCATTCTTCTTAGCTTCTGATTTATCCCATGCCAATGCATGATATTAATTACAGCCTGGCAATTTTAGTGGAGCTTATCTGGGCCCAGCCACAAGATGCTAACAGAGGCCTTTCTATGCTGTTAGGCATTGCATCCTCAGCACTGAGGGCAACGCCCTGACAAACTCCCTGCAGGAATGACAAAGCCTTCAGTCCATACCAACCACAAATGCTTCTGGTGCTCTGCGGACCAGTCTGGCGCGTGTTGCTGTGACGTGGATGGCAGATCTGTCTTTTACAGATGATTCATTGGGCTTAGCATCTGCAGCGTTCTCATATCCTCGTGGATTTACACGTTCTCATATCCTGACGGACTTAGGAAATTGTGATCAAACCTGAGATTTAGCTGCAGTACATAAAGCATCAACCATATTTCCTTTGCACGCGCCCACATAACTACATTTGATGGCATTCTTGTCTCTCTTGCCAACACTAAATACCTTCAGAGGTGTATCATATCCCTACTTCTCCCCTCACTCATTTGTGTGCAAGCTTGTGTTTTGGTGCTAAAACTCTTTGCTTTACCCTTTAAATGTGTCATACTTATTTAAAGATATGTGAACAAAAATAACATACTTATACCGAAATACGTGTAGGTTTCCCTTCCTTCAGTTAACTGAGTTCCAAGGCCTTAATAAAGTGGATTCCTTCACTACTTGGAAAAAAACTCAGATGTACTAAGAATGTTAAGGCATGCTCATATATGCAGGCCTATTGCATAGTAAATTCCACTGTGAGAGAACCAAATGTTTCACTTTCAGAAACTATTGAACAAGAAATTTTTGTGCATGTGTGAGATTTAAATATTGTCTGGGTTATTAACTCAATGTGAGGTTTTGGTGAATGTGCCTGTGTTACCAATGCAACGAGCTCATTTAAGCTTATGGCCCTCTACTGTTTGTCATGATTTCTTCTTTACCACCATGGTTGGATGTCTCTGTATTAAATAACAGCGTGAAGTTTCGAGGAAGCTGCATCGTGTATTGTCACTACTGTGCTTCCAAAGCATAGCACATACTTCTAAGGGAGAGGCAGAGAAAGCCATTGCACTGCTGGTACTAATATCCTAACACTTATAAATCATTAAGTATTGTGATGCACTTTTCGTCAACAAATTGTTTAGCTGTTTGTTTAAATACACCATTTTCACACCAGCAATTGCTATGTTCATAACCGTTGTTAGGGCATAACATTTTGTGCCATGCAAATGTATTTTTGCCATGAATATGCCTCCTCTGGCAAAGAGTTCAATTGTCGTCAACAGTGACACCATTTCTAGAAGCCATTGTCTTTCAAGACTGTCCTGTCACAGTAGGTCAATCAAGTGGCCCTTGTGTTGACATTGTTGCAAGAAACAAAGTGCATTGGGCTGTAATGAATAAATTGTGTTCCCCCGCGTAAGTGTCCTCAAACAGACTTCCACAGTATCAAATGGCAGTTAGAGTGTTTTTAATAAATAAGAAATAAGAGAGAGAGAGGAGAGGCTGCAGTCAGCTTGCATTGACCTTTGTTTTGCAGTAGGAGAGAAAATGTGGCTTTTAATATTACATGAATGAGTTTCCTAAATGCATGTTTCGGTTCTATGTTTCTCCTTTTCAGAAAATACGTGAAAAATAATTCATTTTGTGGTCATGTTCATCAGCTAAGATTAAATGTGTTAATTTGTGTTCCTCAAGAAGGAAGCCATGTGCTGAATGTTCTTGTAGTTGCAACATATTCAAGTTCCTTGGTTGGCTCTGCTCTAAGCTGTTGTACTGTGTGTTGTTTTCTCTTGTTGTATAAATGTCACATTATTTTTCTCATTTCATATGTATATTTATACAAAGGAAGTGTTGCAATATGTTTCTTATTTGATGTATCAATTTTTCCTGTTTACTGTTGGTTAATGTAATTGGGCCTTGTTTATTTGCAAATTTGTTGATCCCTGAGTGCTGGATCAGTTTTGGTAGCAGAGGATGGTTATTGATTAATATTGATTAGTTTGGCAATAATTATTGATTATTGATTTTTGGTTATTAATATGAAAAGTTAGTGTTCGTTTTGTTTCATGTAGTCTGGAAATACGGGTACGGAGTTGCCTAAGATCCCGGGATGATGATGTTATTTTAGCCTTAAGGGGGGCAGAGGAATAGTGTGGAAAGGTATCACACTGGAGATGTACTTTGTCTGTTGTCGTAATATCAAACAGTGAGATGCTGTTGATGTTATTTTAGGGATTTATTCTGTTGAGAAAAAGTTGTGTGAAATAGAGGAAAGTCCAGTTCCGAAATTTTGGCTTTACATCCCCAAAGGAGTACCAAGACTTTTTTCACTCAAAAAGCCTCTTCCGAAACTTTGGCTAGTATCCCCAGAAGAGTACCAAGACACCTTTTCACTTGATTGGAAGTAGAGTAGCGCTGGTCGTTATTTTACTAGAAGTAAAAGAAATCTCTTCGAATGATCGAACTATCTCTTTATTTAGTGGAGCAGACAAAGTAGCATTGATTTGTGTTGTTTCTAACAAGAATTTAATTAAGAAAAACCTTGTAGTACATTGCCATATTATTTTGTAAAGGGAGGGTCAGTAGCAGGAGTTATACTGACGTCACAAAAAGCCACGCTGGCATTGTTCGAGACAGTGGGCGCGTAGTGAGCCATGATTGGTTGGTTGGTGTGAGCTGTGCTGGCATTGGTCGAGATAGTGGGTGTGTAGTGAGCCGTGATTGGTTGGTTGGTGTGAGTCGCGCTGGTATTGGTTGAGATTCAGCGAATAAAGTGAGAGGATTTACGGAAGGTTTCCCTTGTTTGTTTTTGGTTTATTTAGCGAGAAAAAGAGAGTTTAAAATGAAGATGGTAAAAAGAATACAAGATTTCTTTAAAAAGGATAAGCTGATAGTTACTAGGGAGGGGCTTCCTGTACCTCCTTCAAGATCACCTTCTTTCATGATGTTAGAGCGTGGATATCATACGTGTACATGGTTAGAGAATTGGATGGGTTACACAGAAGATGATGGAGTTTTAGCTTTTCCAAAGCATGGTACTTTTAATGTGAGGATATTGGAAAATTTTCAAAATGGTCAGGTACCTAAAATGAATGGTGTATTAAATGGTGGAAAAGGTAAAAGTAAGAATAATAGAGAAGAAATGAAAAATAAATATCCTTGTCATGCGTGCGGAAAGTTAGGGCATTGGAAGAACGAGTGTAAGTCCTTGCTAGGAAATAATGAAATGATTCAAAATTTCAATCCGCAGATGCAGAATGAAGCGGTTGTGAATCAACAACAGCTGCAACAGCAACAGGTTCAACAAATACAAGTACCTCAAGCTCCTATGCCAAATAATGTGAATGCTCAGGTAAAGAGATACAGTGCGAATGCTGGATTTCACTCGAGTGAACAAGTTGGTAAGAATTAAAATGTACAACAATATTGGTTGCAGTGTCCTGAGAGTGATTCAGATTCATCTCAATGACGGTGTCTGAGGGGGGAGGAAGAGTGCGTGCTTGGTGCATCTCTAGTGGTAGATCAATCAGGTCCTTTTGTTGATGGGAAAGTGGAAGGTAATAATATTACATTCCTTGTGGACACTGGTGCTACCCGTTCTACTGTAAGAGCAGCAGAAATTCCAAACCTACCCCTCTCGGGAGAAACTATCCAAGTTGTAGGAGTTACAAATAAATATATTAGAACTCCAGTGACCAAACCAAATGGAGGTTCATATTGGAGAATTCAGAGATATGCATCGTTTTGTGGTATGTGACACGAGTCTAGTGAATCTTTTAGGTAGGGATTTACTTTGCAAGATGAATTGTACCATCTATTGTACACTGGATGGTATTGCTTTTCAGACACCAGATGAAGATGTTGCTTTTAAAATGATGTTAGCAAAGCAAGGGACAGAAGTGAATAATTTATATTCATTACTCACATTTGAGGATTTGCCCGGTGAGTTGAGAGACACAGTAAGAACTGATGTGTGGGATTTTACAGGAAAAGAAATTGGACTGATGAAAGGTGTTGACCCTATTCAAATTACAGTAAAACAAGGTGCAGAGTTTCCAAAAACACCACCATTTAAGATGAGTCCTGAGACAAAACAGGAGTTATTCCTGTAATAGAGCAAATGATTGAACAAGGCATTCTGAAAGAAATATTGGGCAGTCCTTGCAATTCACCTATTATGGGAATTAAGAAACCAAGTGGAAAATACAGAATAGTGCAAGATTTGCGAAAAGTCAATAAAATTGTGGTACTTTGCTGTCCAATAGTGCCAAACCCAGCAGGGATTCTTTACCAAATTCCTTGTGATGCGGAATGGTATACAGTGATTGAATTGTGTCAAGCATTTTTCTCGATACCTTTACATCCGGATAGCCAATATTTATTTGCTTTCTGGTTCGGAGACCGTGTTTTGGCATGGTGCTGAGTTCCTCAAGGGTATACAGAGAGTCCTTCAATTTTTAATCAGATTTTGAAAAAATGTCTAGAGTCATTGGTTATGCCAGAGAATTCAGTGTTAGTGCAGTATATTGATGACCTACTGGTGGCATCAAAAACACGAGAGGCATGTGTGACAGATACAATTGCTCTTCTGAAACATTTGGCAGAAGGTGGGCATAAAGTGTCACCAGCAAAATTACAATTTTGTCAGAAAGAAGTTCAATATCTGAGACACAAAATTGAAAAAGGAGTTAGAAGAGTGTTACAGGATCGAATCAATGTGATTTTGCAAATGGAACCTCCTAAAACACAGAAAGAAGTTTGAATGTTTTTGGACATGGTAGGATATTGCAGGCAGTGGATTGGTGGATTCTCACTGATTGCCAAACCTTTACAGAGGTTGACTCATAAAGATGGGACTGATCCGATTGAATTGGATGAACAAAGCATGAAAGCATTCATTGAGCTGCGAGATAGTCTTTGTCGAGCACCTACGTTGGGAATGCAAGATTATACGAAAGACTTTGCATTGTTCTGTTGTGAGAGAGATGGGTGTGCGCTTTCAGTTTTGACACAAACACATGGAATGGCATGTCGACCAGTGGCATATTTTTCTGCTACTTTGGACTCAGTGGCTGCAGCATTACCAGGTTGTTTGAAAGCAGTGGCTGCTACTTGTGTGAGTCATGAGCAGAGTGAGTCAATTGTTATGGGACATCCAGTGAAAGTATATGTGCCACACTCTGTTGAGATCCTATTAACTCGCACACGAACACAGTATATGACGTACAGTCGTTTGACTAAATATGAGAGAGTGATTCTGGGTGCTGAGAATGTGACAGTAACAAGATGTACAACATTGAATCCAGCAACTTTGTTGCCGAGTTCAAGTTGTGAAGAAGTGAGAGACAAAGCAGATCATGATTGTCTGGATGTGACAGAGTTGTGTACAAAACCAAGACCTGACATAAAAGATACACCACTGGAAGAATCAGATTGTGTGATGTTTGTGGATGGATCTTGCCTGAGAGATGAAAAAGGTGCATTGAGTGCTTCATATGCTGTGTGTACAGTGGCTGTGATTCTTGAAGCATCCTGTCCAAGAGGGATAAATTCAGCACACATTTCTGAGTTGATTGCACTGACTAGAGCGTGCATAATTGGCAAAAATCTGAGAGTAACCATATTCACTGATAGTCAATATGGTTTTGGGGTTGTGCACGATTTTGGTCAGTTGTGGATGCAATGTGGATTTCTGACTTCTTCAGGATCACCAATAAGAAATAGTAAACATGTAAAAGATTTACTGAATGCATTACAATTGCCTAAAAAGATTGCAGTGGTTAAATGTTCAGCACATAAGTCAGGAAATGATTATGTGACCAATGGGAACAGATACGCAGACCAAGTGGCTTGTTTCTGTGCACAAAATTCAATTTCAATAAACAGAGGAAAAGAGAAAAATAATACAAATTGTCACTTGATGTTCTCTGCAATAGAAACATGGGATGAAATTAAACAGTTGCAGGAAGAAGCTAGTGATGAGGAAAAATAAATTTGGATCAAATCAGGATGTAAAAAGAGATCTGATGATGAAGTATGGGTGTATGTAGACGAGAGACCAGTAATGCAAGACTGATTACTTTCGCAGATGGCAAGGATGTACCATGGCTTAACACATGTTGGGATAGATGCTATGATTAGACTTTTCAAACAGTCATGGTATAACCCAAAGTTCAGGGGCATTGCAGAGAGTCTATGACAAAGATGTACAGTGGGTCAGCAGCAAAATCCAGGTAGATAAACAGTTGTTAGTTGGGGCAGAGTTGGGAAAGCTGCAGGACCTTTTACTAGGTTGCAGGCAGACTTCATAGAATTCCCTCCTTGTAATGGACTAAAATATGTGTTGGTTGTTGTGTGTCTGTTTTCTCGTTGGGTGGAAGCTTATCCAACAAGAAGGAACGATAGCTTGACTGTTCCTAAATTGCTGTTAAGAGAAATAATTCCTAGATTTGGATTTCCAGTCTCTTTAGAAACAGATAGAGGAACTCATTTTAATAATGAAATAATTCGGATGATTTGTGCAGCGTTACAAATTGAACAAAAGCTGCATTGTGCCTATCGACCAGAAGCATCAGGAGTGGTCGAGCAAATTAATGGCACTATCAAATCAAGACTGTCAAAAGTTTGTGCATCTACAGCACTGAAATGGCCAGATGCTTTACCCTTGGTATTGATGAGTCTGAGAAGTATTCCTGATAAAAAGACTGGATTATCCCCACACGAAATAATAATGGGGAGAGCAATGAGACAGCCAATTGTACCAGCAAATCAACTGATGAATATTACTGATGATCTGGTGCTTGATTATTGCAAAGGATTGGCTGATGTAGGGTGTTCTGTGTCTCAACAGGTTGGAGAAATTGCAACTATAACTCAGCAAGAACAAGCACATGATCTAAGTCCAGGAGAGTGGGTCCTGGTGAAGAAACATGTGAGAAAATCGTGTTTGGAACCTAGATGGCACGGCCCTTACCAGGTGATACTGGTGATAACGACAGCAGTAAAGTGTGGTGGCTTACCAAATTGGATACATGCAAGCCACACGAGAAGAGTCCCAAGTCCACTTGAAAGACAAGAACAAGCAGAAAGTGGAGAAAATGAAGTTGTAGAGTCTGAAGTTGAACAAGGAACAAGTCGAATATAGTGGGCACCAGCTACTGGGTCTCAAAAGACTGCTGTTGAGAAAGAAAAAGAGAAAGTGAATCAAGAGCAAGTACAACAGAGAAAAGGACTGAATAAAAGAACTTGCGATCTTGACAACGAAGCAACGGAAGCTGTGCAAGCAAAGAAAGCAAGAAAAGGTGATGTGTGGCCAGAAGGAGTGAAAAGACTGAAATACACTCTGAAACAAAGATCACCTGACACAATAATTGAAGTTTCAGATCAGACTGAGCAAAGTGAGTCTGAAGAAGAATCGGTTCGTAAAACAAAAAGTGTGAGGGTTCCAAATAAGAAATACATAGCACCAGAATGGACATATGTGGTGTTGGAAGAAATTGAAAACACAGATCAGATCAAAGAAAACACTGGTACAGAGCAAAGTGAAGGAGACAGTTTTGAATCACCTTAAAGAACTGTGAAAATTAAGGTGCAACAATTCTGAGAAAAATTATTCTGAATCATTCAAAAGACTTGAAGAAGAAGAAGAAGATATAAAAAAAAAAGAAAAGAAAAAGAGGGGTAAAGAAGAAAAGCCATTAGTGTGAGGATACACTACTTTGGATAGATATTATTTTTGGATAGATACTTTTTATAGATTTAATATTTTTTGATTCTAAGTTAGATTTTTTAGTTTTTCTTAGTTTTTTAGTTTTTTTAAAATTGCTACAAATTTATTTAAAAATGGCAAATACAGCAGAGACTGGACATCAAAATCATAGTTTTAAACGTAAATGTATTAATGCTTGCTTATTTAGTACATTTCTACTAATGATAGTATGGTTAACACTAATTGTTATTGTGCCTGTCTTAATGGTAACTAATCAAAAGAATAACACTAATACTAATGGTGTGATGAGTGAAAAAGTAGATACTAAAGGTTTAGAGGAAGACTCACTTACTAAAATGGAAAAGATGAAAGATGACAGTATCTATCATCATGATAAATCAATTAATGATTTTTCGTTAAATGTCTTTACCAAATTATTATATGAGTATGTTGACGTAATGGACACAAGAGATTGTTATGTGTGCATGCAATTACCGTTTTCAGTCTCAGAGGGGGTGACATATCATCACCTAACTTTAACATATTGTGTGTCTTGTAGTGTCTTAACGAGTTTATTTTATGAGAGGGAAAGTCTCCAATATTTCTACTCTAACATGGATTTAGTATTCTTGGAAATTCCTATTAGAAGGAATATGAATAAAATAAATAGTGCTAGAAATGCAGAATATATGGGAGAATTTTTTCATTCTACACAAACAATAGATATAGTACATGCACATAGACATAACCTAACTTGTAGATTACGATTTGAAGAAATAGAATTCATTAACATGGTTGAAGATAGAAGACAAGAATTTCAGAGAAAGGCTGCTGAGCAAAAGTCTCATGTACCTCCATGGGCTTTCAGAGAGGGAGATTACAAGAAGGGCGAGACTTACGCTGCCATGACCCTAGACTGATATCATAGAGGGAAGATTTGTTTACTTAGACAAAAGACTGACTATAATAATTATTTCATTGGTTCTAGTGAATGTGATCATACTTTTCTAGTTACGGGAGGATGGGGATTGAAGGGAGGAACTGATCCCATCTTTCCGGGAATCTATTATGTGTGTGGTAAGAATGCCTACTATAGGTTGCCTGCACATTGGTACGGATGTTGTTATTTAGCAATAGTATTTCCAAAGATTTACCACATGGATAAGAAACATAGAATCAATGAAATAACAAATGGATTAATACGTAATAAGAGAGCGAGTTTTTCAGAAATTATAGGGGATATTTTTGGAGCATTGATACCTTCAGTTGGAGTTATACTAAATTCGCACAAAATTAGAAAATTGTCCACAGTGGTGGATCGTTTATCAACAGACACTTCTGGTGGGTTTTTAATGGTTGATACTGAGATGGTTGCAATTAGATCTATGGTCTTACAGAATCGACTTGCCCTTGATGTATTATTGGCTAAAGAGGGTGGAGTCTGCAATATGTGGAAAGTACAACAATGTTGTACTTATATCCCTGACAAGAGTAAAAATCTTGAGGGGTATATTAAGAATATTACAAATCTTCATCAAGATTTATCCGAATTGAAGGTTGATGGTGCTTGGGAGAAACTTGGTAAAAGTTTTTCCTCTGTAGGAAATTGGTTTTCTACATTTGGGAATAGTCTATTAGGGAGAATATTAACACCTATTATTGCAGTGGCTACAGTGGTATTAATGATTTTCTTGTTTTATAAATGTTGCAAATGTAAGAAAGAGACATCTGATAACAAAAGAAGAGCAAGAAAAAGAAAGAGAGAAGAAATAGACCTAGAGGATAGAAGAGGAAACTATTATGAAATGGTGAGGGATCTAGACGGAATAATGATAAAACGAGAGAGAACAACAGCTTTTTAAGTGACAAATTGTATTGGTGGGTATTTGGTGATGGCTCAAAGACGCCATCAAAGGGGGGATAGATGGAGCAGGGTTTCCGAAAAATGAAACCTGCTCGGATTGAGACCCCTAATAACATTTTCTAATTTTTCTAATAGTGTGCAGTGAAAAACGTGTGGTTTTAATAACTAACATGAGGGAAAATAATACTGCGCAACCGCGTACTAAAGTACTGAACTAGGCCGCAAATGCTTGACTAATGAAAATAAAGAGACTAATGCTGCTTTTTGTGCACGTTATTAACATTTGTGAAGAAAATCTTAACATGGGTTGCGCATGGTTAGATGCAGCATTTGGGAGGGTGCGTAAAGAAAAGCATTTCAAAATGAGTAATTATATTTGTTTTATTTTCCGTAGAAGCATGGGTTAAGCAAAATAAAGAATTATTAACAGAAAAAGCAAAAGAGAATGTGGAGGGAAGGCAAAGGTGAGCGACCTTCGAATTTATGTGTGCCTGACAAAAGTTAAACATGAAGACGAAAAACAATCGACAAGTGATGAACGTTTCCTCTGGAAGCGGACGAGTGGCACAAGAAGTAACAGAACTGAAACATTTGTGGCGAGAGAAGGAAACTGAAGTCTGATATTGTATACTTGTATTTCCTGGGATGATGTAGTAGTGATGTTGAAAAAACAAAACAATAGAACATTGAGTAATATGGACATGCCGATTGTGGTGTGACAGTACACCCCCTTCCTTAACCAATCACCATGTAGTTTTGTCCCAGATTTGAAACAAGTGTGGGTTGGACATTTGGGTTTTAGGGTATAATTGAGGTGCCCTGGTGGGAGGGGTCACGTCTCTTTAGGTTGGTGATACTGATGGCATTAGGTGTGATCGTCGCTGTCGTCGGTTTGCTGTAGAGGCCTACCTGTTTTTTGCTGTTCCTGATTCCTGACTTAGACTTTGCCCTTACAAATCTTCTTGAGGGGCCCTGCTGTTCCCCTGGCCAGGGAGCAGATTTTCTGATTCCTTCTGGGTTAGTATAGATAGAAACCTGAATTTGCATAATCATTTGCAAATGTATTTTGTCTCTGAAACTTTTCTCCCTTCGCCTTTCCACTCCTTCAATGCACTGTCGATGTGATGCAATTTGTCATTTTCTCTTTGCTAATTGTTTATTCAGTGATATTTCATGGTTTTGAACTGTGTATTGGTACTTGATGAGCATTTATTTCACATTATTTAGATAAAACATTATAAATATACACTCTGTGTTCGTCTTTATTTAGAGAGTGTCATTAATTGTTGCCATCAACTATTTACCTATAAAAAGATGCCATTGTCACAATATTTTCTATGAGTAAATCAGGTTCGGTTGGAGATTGGTAAGTTAGGTCTGAACTTTGCACTTTACACTGAACCCAGTGCGAAGGGACTTTGTTGGGTAATGTAATTGGGCCTTGTTTATTTGCAAATGTATTGATCCCTGAGCGCTGGATCACACTCACATGGAGTGTTGAAGACAAAAGAAAAAGGTAGTTCCCTTAATGTAAGCAGTGAAATGGCACAAGTTGTCTCATCCGAATTATGGTAAAGAAGCTATGCTCCAGGGGAGGAACACACACAAGAAGAGGAATCAAAGCCATCAAATCGGAAGCATGCAAAGGAGATTGACTAGAAAGCCAACCAACAATAGGGAATGTCTGACCCAAACCAACGGTAAGTATTTGTGCTGGGATGGGATTGTCCCCAGCAGGGTGTACAAATACATCTCCTGCCCTCCATGCAAAACTGAGAGCATCTGGTATCACAGTTAGTGGATTTTTGGGCAACAATTCATGCTAACCTTACACGTGTGCAAAGGCGTTTGTCTACATGTGACATGCAACTGGTCTTGGACCCATCCTGGACCTAGAGGGATGCATCAAACAAGATTTGTCACAGGCTCAAGCATGTAGCATGGTATTTCCAGCATAAACACTATGGGGTCGATTCCGATCTTGGTCGGAGGCGCACCCAACACTATTCGGCCGGAAAAAAAGCCAGGCGAATGCCTGTTTCCCGACCGATTCACACATTCTTCCAAACGAGCAAGTACGATGCGCACAACTGCATAGATTCCGACCCAGTCGTACTCACCCAATCCAGGTCCTGTTCTCCGACCGAGCCGGATCCGTAAACGCAGAATCGAGTCGCACGGAAGCCAAAATGCAGCCCCGTCCGGCCGGACAAGTACGATGCGCTTACCGTACGCGCCGAACCCGTCGCTACGCACGGCACATCAAAGCATCCGGGAGAGGCGCACATAAGCTCCGATTCGCGCCACAACACGATCCACGGCTACGAGACGAACACGCCAGTGACGAGGACGAGGCGAAGCAAAGAGAAAGACGAACGAGACGAACCAACTATGAATCCCATCGTGCCGATCCTACCAATATTCTACATCTACTACCGGAACAGGCACGGACGCGTACGGCGCAGAAGGTAAGTCAGACACCAACCACAAAAACAAACTACACATACCCGACATATCACACACACACACAGAGGGATGCAGAAATTACTTACACCAGCAACAGCAGCACCATAGGGGCGGGATGGCCATCACCAATGCCACATATACACATAGGGGCCTGGATGCCCACCACCACTACCACCCCTACTCAGGGGTGCCAGATGCCTGTCACTACTCCCACCTCTACCCAGGGGTGCCAGATGCCTACCACTACTCCCACCCTCCCCAGGGGTGCCAGATGCCTACCACTACTACCACCCTCCCCAGGGGGTGCCAGATGCCTACCACTACTACCACCTCTACCCATGGGGGGCTGGATGCCTGTCACTACTCCCACCTCTACCCAGGGGGTGCCAGATGCCTACCACTACTCCCACCCCTCCCCAGGGGGTGCCAGATGCCTACCACTACTACCACCTCTACCCATGGGGGGCTGGATGCCTGTCACTACTACCACCTCTACCCATGGGGGGCTGGATGCCTGTCACCACAACCACCCCTACCCATCGGGGGCTGGATGCCTACCACCACTACCACCCCTACCCAGGGGGTGCCAGATGCCTACCACTACCACCACCTCTACCCATGAGGGGCTGGATGCCTACCACCACTACCACACCTACCCAGGGGGTGCCAGATGCCTACCACTACTACCACCTCTACCCATGGGGGGCTGGATGCCTACCACCTCTACCACCCCAACCCAGGGGGTGCCAGATGCCTACCACTACTAACACCTCTACCAATGGGGGGCTGGATGCCTGTCACTACTACCACCCCTACTCAGGGGGTGCTAGATGCCTACCACTACCACCACCTCTACCCATGGGGGGCTGGATGCCTGTCACTACTACCACCTCTACCCATGGGGGCTGGATGCCTGTCACCACAACCACCCCTACCCATGGGGGGCTGGATGCCTACCACCACTACCACCCCTACCCAGGGGTGCCAGATGCCTACCACTACCACCACCTCTACCCATGGGGGCTGGATGCCTACCACCAATCACCACCCCTACCCAGGGGGTGCCAGATGCCTACCACTACTACCACTTCTACCCATGGGGGGCTGGATGCCTGTCACTACTACCACCTCTACCCATGGGGGGCTGGATGCCTGTCACTACTACCACCTCTACCCATGGGGGCCTGGATGCCTGTCACCACAACCACCCCTACCCATGGGGGGCTGGATGCCTACCACCACTACCACCCCTACCCAGGGGGTGCCAGATGCCTACCACTACCACCACTTCTACCCATGGGGGGCTGGATGCCTACCACCACTACCACCCCTACCCAGGGGGTGCCAGATGCCTACCACTACTACCACCTCTACCCATGGGGGGCTGGATGCCTGTCACTACTCCCACCTCTACCCAGGGGGTGCCAGATGCCTACCACTACTCCCACCCCTCCCCAGGGGGTGCCAGATGCCTACCACTACTCCCACCCCTCCCCAGGGGGTGCCAGATGCCTACCACTACTCCCACCCTCCCCAGGGGGTCCCAGATGCCTACCACTACTACCACCCCTCCCCAGGGGGTGCCAGATGCCTACCGCTACTCCCACCCTCCCCAGGGGGTGCCAGATGCCTACCACTACTACCACCCCTCCCAGGGGGTGCCAGATGCCTACCACTACCACCACCTCTACCCATGGGGGGCTGGATGCCTACCACCACTACCACCCCTACCCAGGGGGTGCCAGATGCCTACCACCTCTACCCATGGGGGGCTGGATGCCTGTCACTACTCCCACCTCTACCCAGGGGGTGCCAGATGCCTACAACTACTACCACCCCCACTCACAGGATGGCTAATACATGACACAACAAGCACACACCAACATAAACAATGCAACATAAAGACATCCCCCCCAACACCATGACAAGCGTGTGTAGACTGTGTCAAATGGCTACAACACTGAACATGACTTTGAACATACAATGTGACCCCCTATCACATGTGCCACACATAAATGTGTGTGGCCCCCACAATGCAAGCAGACCATGACCACTGTGGCAATGGGGTCCAACCCCCATCATCACAGTGACCAAAATGTAAGTGTGGGGCCCATAGCTGAAGCACATCTTGAACATTGTGGCAATGGGGTTCAAACCCCCATCATCACAGTGACCAAAATGTAAGTGTGGGGCCCATAGCTGAAGCACATCTTGAACATTGTGGCAATGGGGTTCAAACCCCCATCATCACAGTGACCAAAATGTAAGTGTGGGGCCCATAGCTGAAGCACATCTTGAACATTGTGGCAATGGGGTACAAACCCCCATCATCACAGTGACCAAAAGGTAAGTGTGGGGCCCATAGCTGAAGCACATCTTGAACATTGTGGCAATGGGGTACAAACCCCCATCATCACGTTGACCAAAAGGTAAGTGTGGGGCCCATAGCTGAAGCACATCTTGAACATTGTGGCAATGGGGTTCAAACCCCCATCATCACAGTGACCAAAATGTAAGTGTTGACATTGAAAAAGCTGCAACTGCCAAACTGCATGGATGATTCCTGGTCACAGAACAACAAACACATCAGTGGCAAAGTAGTGCTTGTGTCCCATAGCAACATAGATTGGGGGAGGCAAACACTGCAGTGCAAATAAGACATACCTTTGGCCATGTGCAGACAAACATCACCCATGGGGCTGACACTGTCAACATTCATCAATGACACAATGACAGAAGTGACCATGATAATGCAGACCCACATATTTGCACCAATGGGCACACAAATGCAGATACCCTGTGGAGACTGTAGATGTGAGGTGAACAGATACCATACCATGGCAGCAATGGGACACACAAACAATGATCATTGTGCTGACTGATGACCTAGGAGTCCCAGGGACAGCAGGGGAAACCCACCAAACAACATACAGCCAATGGCACACTAAAGACATGCCAATGCAGTGGTGCAGATGCACAAACACAAACAGGCAGACCCACACTGCACATCAAACACAACAGGTGAGGGGGGGGGTGCCAGTGTCCCCAGGCAACCACACAACACATGATGAGGCCTGAATACCAATTACACAGATGTGCATACAGTGCCACACAAAGGTAACTCATGGATCCAAATCCCCTATGTGGGCAATCAGGCATTGTTAGATGAGAGGGAGCACAAATCACACATGTCACACAAGCATGTAGGAACAGCAACTGACACAGCAAGACACAGAGACACCACAGCACTACCCCCAGGGTCCCCACAATGTGGTGACCCTGGGCTGCATTACAATCCCACTGTGATGACAAAGCTAGATGTCGTTCACACTGTGAACCACAGTCATGTGTCCTGAGCAACAAACTACCATCACACCTACACAAGCACAAATCAATCAGCACGGCCAGTAAGCCAAGGCCAACATGGAGGCAGGGGTCTAGCCGTGCAACAACTCTCATCTGCACACACTCAACACCACACACCTCGACCTCCAACAATGTGCAGCAGTGAAGCTCACATGCACTGGTGACATTGCACATGCACCCATGACAATCCCATGGGTGGTGGTGGGAACCAAGGTGCAGAAACACATCACACATGGCCACTCAACAAGACTCTTGAATGTCTGACACACTGCACACTACGCTGTACAATACCACACCAACCAATGGGATCCCAGCCACAGTCCCACACCAATGAAGAAGCCAAGGTCACCCACAAAGAACACACATAGACAACTGCCAACATTGCAGCCCTGACCCTGAGGAGTGCCAGCTGTCACTCACACAACGTGTCACAATCACTGAAAGCTAACACAAACTGGAAATCACGTGACAGGTGTAAACAACAAGTGCCAAGGGGAATCCTGACTGTGACCCATCTGCGTCTGCCCACAAACTCAGCCCTCACAGCCAACACACCTATGGGTGACACCCTGATGACCAGTAATGTGCCATGCACCCACATCACAGAGAACCCAGGGAGAAGACTTTGGGGAACATAGGTCAACTCAGCAAGCATCACAAACAGGAACACCACTAGGGATCCCAGCATGCACAGCAAAATGGAAGTGAACACACAGACATGCTCATACAACACACACCTTGGGCGCAGGCGATGTCACAGGAGTACACACTGCCATGAGGGGACTCCACTCCTGTGTGAGGAAAGCTGTGCCATATGTTGCCACAGTAGGGCTCCATCATGTCAGCAGAACACTTGGTCACACAGTCAACAATTTGCACCAAATGAAGGCTCCCGTCACATCAGCCTGGTCATGGGAGTGTCAACGAAATCATCAGCACAGATCCAACACACATGTATAGCAAGTTGCACTGACAACACAGATGAGTCCTTCCCCATTGATGCCCAAACCTGCATGTCCAGTGGAGATGGCCACACGGTCAGGGAAGTAGAATAATTGAACAATGGCAAGCACAACAGATGTGCAGGGGTGGAAGCCACAGATGTGACATTGCTAATGTAAGTAGGAAATCCCATTGCCAAATATTGAAAACATGACACCCTCAGATGCTGCTAAGGATGACATGGATATACCACAGGATAGGACACATTCCCCCTGGACCACATGGGTTCCTGAACAGTAACACTTCATTTTCATGAGACCAAATATCACCATCACTGCAGCAAGGGCATGGTTAGCATCATCAACATCATGTACATCAGAAGCAAAAGCACTAGAGAACAGAAAGTCGCTTTATTCAGCATATGTGGGTTCAAAAGTTGAAGTCCAGTAAAAAGAAACAAAGGCCAATGGCCAGTCCATCCTGAAAGTCAAAACAGGGTGACAGTGGCAGATGTCACCCTACGCATGCCTGCACTGATAAAAACCAGGGACAATCCCCTCGGAGGGGTATACGGGGGGGCAGGCCAGGCACCGCAGGGACAGGATCAGGGCTCACCAGAAGGAGGCAGGGAAGGGGTGGTGGGTGCTGAAGAGCCACTGACAACTGCAGTGGAGGTGTCTGACATGGTGTGTGCCGGCAAAACTGGGGGCATGACTCTGATGGTGTGGGTGCCGGCACGACTGCAGTGGACCGTGCAGATGGAGTGGACAGGTTCCCCACTGCAGTGCCCAAGTCAGACAGGGTGGTAGTGGACTCCACTGCAGTGCCTACCTCCAGGGGAGGAGAATGGGGATCAGGTAAGGTGGGCAGGACAGAGGGGGAGGACACCGTCTCCACACCAGTGGCACAGACAAGCGCAGTGAGGGGTGTGGGGCCGGAAGAGCAAGTGGCAGGGGGAGAAGGCCGGATCTTTTTGGGGATGGTGTATCTGTGGGTGGGGAACCTGGGGCAGGGTGTGGTGGTGGCACCTGTGGAGTGGGGGCCTGAGGGATGGAGGAAGGAGACTTGGTGGCTGAGCTGCAGGGCGGCGGCGGGGTCTTGCTCTTCCGGGTCCGGGGGACTTGCGGATGGGGGCGTCAGTCGGTCTGCTCCTGGGGGAGGGTGTCCGGGGGCGAGGGGCACTCCGCTCCGTGTGGGTGGGCTTCCTCTTCCCCCTGAATGCTGGATCAGCTGGATCGGAGGGGAAGAGGCCGAGGTCACTGAGGAAGAGCCGCTGTGTCTTTGGGGTTGCAGGTGAGGCAAGGGAGGGGGCTTTGGAGGGAGAGGCAACTGAGGACTGCGCAGTGCTCGTGGATGCGTGTGTGTGTGCCTGGGCCCCATCCCCTGTGAGTGTGGTTTCAGTCCCCTGACTGTGCGTGCGTGTGCGTCTTGTTTGTGGTGTGTGTGTCTGTGTGCTGCTCGTGTCTATGCTGGTGTGTGCCTGTGCCGGTGTGTGTGTGCTTGGGACAGGTAAGGTGCTGGGGAGTGTGGATGGGGCAGAGGCAGGAGGGGTGAGGGACTGTTGGAGGAGGGACACTGCTGCCGTCAGGGAGGAGTCCATGGACCTATTGCCCCTCTGTAGGGCAGACATGCCCGATGAGATGCCCTCCATGAACGACACCAGCTGAGTCAACAGAGTGGTGTGTGCATGGAGGACACTCAGCATCGCTGTCTGCCCTACATGGAGCTGGCGAAGGAGGTACACAGACTCCTCACTCAGGGCAGCAGGGGACACAGGGGCAGGGGGTGCGGTGCCTGGCCCGAAGGAGACACGCTCCCGAACATGGGAGCCTCCACGGACCTCAGGAATGGGAGCCGATGGGAGGGCGGTGGTGGTGGCGGGGATTACAGCAACACTAGCTGGGGTGTGGTGGCTGCTGACACCCGCATCCACAAGGGAGTCATCCTCCGAGCTGCTGTGGTCCTCAGCTGAGGTGGATGGTGCTGAGGACTCCTCGGTGTGGCTCCCCTCGCCCTCCGTGCCACTGGGTCCCTCCGACCACTCCTCGGCTGCTGACCCAGTCTGGCTCTGCGGCTCCTCCTGGTCCGTGGAGCTGTCCCCTCCTGTGGCTGTGGATGTATCTGCAAACAATAGGGAAATAGACAGACATCAGTCACCTGCACCGAACACACACACCACAGTAAGTACAGCACATTACAGAGCAAGCCCTGGCATCCTTAGTTGAACATTGCCAAAAGTGCCCAAACAGAATAGGAGTAGCCAATTGTCAGTCTGATGGTCAACCATGGCACTCACATCCCTCCTGGCCTTGCACCCATCTGTCTGGTGTCTGTTGGATGGCAATACCCCAGTGTGGACACATGCACCACCTACACAGTAGTTGGACAGTGCAGAAAACACGGTGAAGCATGTGAACATGCACACATCACAACTCTTGCCACTGAGTCAGTACAGGTGTCAGCATGAAAGGGATGCCCAGAGTCAAATATGAAATGCATGTGATGCATACCAGCGACAGACACCATGATGCACCCATGTCCTGATAGCCATTGCCACAATGGTGTGCATGTAGCACATGTCACTCCCCTGCAGGATCACTCATAGGAAGTTACATGCCATGGCACAGGCATGCCTGCTAAGTCATACATCACTGTCTCCAGTCACATGGGCAGGGCAGCCAGACAACAACAGTCTGCACTGTGTCACAATAGTAGGTCATGGGGAATGCAAGTCCTGGAGCTGAACAAGTGCACATGTACATCCCCCACACACCACATCATCTGAACCCTTATCTGTCCAAGTCATACCGATTGGACATATGGGAGACCTGTAACACAACCCTCTGAACCTGAGCACCTCACAATCTGCTGTGAATGGGAAACAGCTGCCTGAACTTCACATTCGCATACCCCAGTCTGCACGGTCAGGTGATCAAACACCTATGTGTCACCCAAGTATCGTCTCCTATGGTCACATCTCCGGTGGCATGCTGAGCCCCAACCGAGAGACACCCCAGCAGTCATGACAACGAAGCCACAGCACACTGACACAGAGGCAGACACCTGAGGGGACATATCACTGAGCACAACGTGTCAGCTGATACACGGGAGTGGGAGTACAGAGTGTATTGTATGGCCTGGAGTAGGCATGACTGTCCTGCCCCACATGAATGAGGGATGAGCCCTGGACAGTAGGCAGCTGGCTAAGTGTGTGTGACACACGTAATATACACACTCCTGGGGCCCAAGCACTGTTCCCACCCGCAGCATGGGTGTGTGCCAGATACCCCAGGCACATGTGGTGGATCAGCTCAGCAATTGGACCACATATCAAAGTAACACGCAGATTACATGTCAGAACACAGGCATTGTGTAAGCAAAGGACCCACCCATGATGCCCACCACAGAGTTAGGGGAACAGATGCTGTCCCCCACCTTGAGTCAAGCAAACTGCAAGGACACAGTACTCAAGTGACACAATTCCCTGACTGCAAGGGCCACACCTGGGTATCAGATGAGGAGTGGGCAGTGCACAATCGAGGGACATGGGTCCTGGACCACATGACTGATGTACTGTGGAAGTTCAACCAGGCCAGAGGAGGGCACATAGCATGGCAGACAAAGTTCACAATGCAGTCATGGACTCACCCCCTCCTTGCTGCTCTCTAGCCTTCAGCTGCCCATCCAGATCAGGGAAGACCACCGCCAGGATCCTGAGCATGTGGGGGGTCAGGGTCCGGTGTCCGCCCCTCCTGCGAGGAGGCGACAGCTTCAGCTGGACCCGTGCGATCCTCCGGGTCCAGCCCCGAAGGTCCTGCCACCTCTTCTGGCAGTTGCGGATCTGGCGCCTGTAGTCCCCCACGGATCTCACTGCCCGGACGATGGTCATCCATATCTTCTGCTTCTGGTGGGCATCAACCTGTGAGGATGACAAAGTGAGAATGCCATTACTACACATGCAACATATCCATGCATTACACAGTTGGATATACATCTCTCAATCACAGGGGCACATGATGTACACAGGCAGTGCAACGATGGCTATGGACAGTATGCCAGCAGTTACTACATGGTATCATTGCCTGGGAAGTAAAACCTTGTTTAAATGCACTGTCACTGCACTATACCTGTTCAGTGCATGTAACTACACACTATGGGGGGTGACAACTACTCAGTGAGCCTGCTAGCCAGTGGCGTGCAGACTGTTAGCCTTGCTAGTCAGACAACATGCACATTTAGTAAGGCAGTGGACAGCACACTCACCTGCTCCCCTGGTTTCCCATACAGCTTGCTGTACTGTGGAAGGAGGCTGTCCAGCAGGGCCTGGTTCTCCTCTGTGCTGAAGGCTGGGGCTCTCTCCACAGTACGTGCCATTGCAGGGTCCAGAGGGTGCAGATACAGCAGCAGTGGTGGTGGCAGATGTCGTCCTGGAGCATGTAGTGCAGGCAAGTGAGCTCTCAGGGGAACAGCCAGCATTATATGTGTGCTGCAGAGGCAGATACTATCCCATGTGTCCAAAGTGATAGGTCCAAGTCTTTAGCATCTTCTGAATCTGGCCAATCCATGGAATTGCACCACTTACACATGCCCACAGCATCCTTCAAAAGTTCAACTTCATGACACCCATGAATTTGCAACATTGTTGTGGGTGACCAACTGAATTTCCAGCATCAGACTCGTTCAAGATTTGAAAACGCGTCCGTTGCCAGGCCAGGCCATAGCCAATGGGTGCGCACCGATCGGTCCATTGCTGTTCAACGCGTATTGCGGATACAACGCGTACCCGCTCACATTGAATGCAATGGGCCGGCCGGGCACACCGATCGGTCCATTGCTGTTCAACGCGCACTCGGGATACAACGTGTACCCGCTACATTGAATGCAATGGGCCGGCCGCGCACACCGATCGGTCCATTGCTGTTCAACGCGTATTGCGGATACAACGCGTACTCGCTCACATTGAATGCAATGGGCCGGCCGGGCACACCGATCGGTCCATTGCTGTTCAACGCGTACTCGGGATACAATGCGTACCCGCCACATTGAATGCAATGGGCCGGCCGGGCACACCGATCGGTCCATTGCTGTTCAACGTGTATTGCGGATACAACGCGTACTCGCTCACATTGAATGCAATGGGCCGGCCGGGCACACCGATCGGTCCATTGCTGTTCAACGCGCACTCGGATACAACGCTGCACTCGCTCACATTGAATGCAATGGGCCGGCCGGGCACACCGATCGGTCCATTGCTGTTCAACGCGCATTCGGATACAACGCGTATCCGCTCACATTGAATGCAATGGGCCGGCCGGGCACACCGATCGGTCCATTGCTGTTCAACGCTGTACTCGGATACAACGCTGTACTCGCTCACATTGAATGCAATGGCCAATGTGTGCGCACCGATCGGTCCATTGCTGTTCAACGCGTATTGCGGATACAACGCGTACCCGCTCACATTGAATGCAATGGCCAATGTGTGCGCACCGATCGATCCATTGCTGTTCAACGCGTACCCGGGATACAACGCGTACCCGCTCACATTGAATGCAATGGCCAATGTGTGCGCACCGATCGGTCCATTGCTGTCCAACGCGTATTGCGAATACAACGCGTACCCGCTCACATTGAATGCAATGGCCAATGTGTGCGCACCGATCGGTCCATTGCTGTCCAACGCGTATTGCGAATACAACGCGTACCCGCTCACATTGAATGCAATGGCCAATGTGTGCGCACCGATCGGTCCATTGCTGTCCAACGCGTCCCTGTACAAGTCACTGGCATATGTCACCATGCCTGTCACAGGTGAATATATGCCAGCAACATATACTTCCCAGGGAGTGAGGGGCACACCTACAACACCACACCCTGTCCACACTGTATCCTGAGGCATGTAAGGCTGCATTACCTATTCCGTGTATGGGGGTGAACATGTGGTTCTGTGGGTGGCACTTGGGGGCAGCCACTCCCAGGCTGTGCACGTGTTCATGGGGACAGAATCCTTGGTGTTTCATGTACATGACCACTGTGATGTGCAACTGTTCATTTCTGTGCATGTGGCATGGTCACATTTCACGGTGGTGTATGTGTATGTCATGTCACATACCCCTGAGTCCCATGTGTGACGGTATGTACGTCCCAGGGTGACCCATTGCCACAATAGTGATGGTCCTCCACAGTCTGTGTGCATGTTGTGTTTACAATGTCTCTGATTCCATGTGCACAATGGGAGACAGTCTCCACATCCACGTTGTTTGTGCATGGACTTTGATGTTGTACGTGTGTTTGTCACAGACGTCCATGTCTGTCCTGCAGAGGCAACAGGGACCACTACCTGTGGGGGTCATGGTTGTTTTGCTGTGGTGTATTCATGATACACCATGTCATGCCAGTGTCCATGTGGCAATACAGGGTCCCTGGGAATCTACCTGTCGTTGAGCTGTGATGCCTGGGGCACATCTGTCCTCACATGTCACTGTGGGGTGTGTTTGGAACGTGGCAGCAGGAGATGGGAACTGTGACACGGCCTCATGATATCCCATGGCACAACGTGGGACTTGTTGATGCCACTTGTTGAACTGTGATGTTAGATGTTGGCCATGTATGTGCCATACATGTCCTTACGGAACTGCACACATCATGTACTTGTGCCTCATAATGATGTATCATGTGATATTGAGTATGGTCAATGCCACATATGTGGGGTGACTGACAATCTTTCTTTCTTCACCTATGCACTGCAGGGCACCAGCTGTCCATAGACCATTCCCTGACCTTGCAACCATGGTGGAACGGGACTGCATCCGACGGTACCGCTTCACCAGGCCGCTGATTGAGGTGTTGACGGTGCGGTTGGCCCCACATTTGCAAGCTGGCCGGACATACCCTACAGCGCTGACCCCCAAGGTGAAGGTGATGGCAGCCCTACACTTCTTAGCCACCGGTACCTTTCAACACACTGTGGCGACTGCTGGTGGGATGTCACAGACCATGTTCAGCCGTGTGCTCCGCGATGTTTTGGAGGCTATGTTGATTTACCTGAACCAGTACATCTATTTCCCTAGACTCCAACAACTCACTGACATGAAGAGTGACTTCTATGCCCTGGGGAGGATGCCGCATGTCATTGGCTCCATTGATGGGACACATGTTGCTTTGGTACCACCACAGGCCCAAGAGCAGGCATACAGGAACCGCAAACACTACCACTCGGTCAATGCACTGGTGGTATGTCTTGCAGATATGAGCATCTCACACGTCTGTGCCCGTTTCCCCGGTTCTGCACACGATGCCTACATGATGAGGAGTAGTCGCATCCCGAGGATGATGTCACAGATGCGGAACCAGCGTGCCTGGCTTGTTGGTGTGTACTGACTTAGTACCATTGTGTGTGTTCTGCAATGTAGTGTTCCACCCTCTTTTCCAACTCAGCTAATTTGCAATTGTCTGTATGTAGGTGACTCCGGATACCCCAACATGCCGTGGTTGCTGACGCCCCTCAGGAACCCTGTGACACCAGGCCAGATGCGCTACAATGAGGCACATGGTCGGACCAGGAGAGTGATTGAGCGGACATTTGGTCTCCTGAAGAGCCGCTTCCGCTGCCTGGACAAGACAGGAGGGGCCCTCCCATATGCCCCAGCAAAGGTGTGCAAGATTGTCATCGTCTGCTGCATGCTACACAACCTGGCAGTGCGGAAGGAGTTGCCTCTCATCCTGGATGACGATGACCAACATCCGCCACCTGTGGAGGATCCTGGCCTGGACCACGATGCCAGTGATGATGATGATGATGATGATGATGATGGTGATGTCCGCACACAGCTCATCACCAACTTCTTCAGCTGAATGTGAGTATCCAGAGATGTCATATCAATGATGTGAGTATGCATGATATGTGTTGGTGGTGCTCTGGTGCTGTTTGAGTGTGTCCATGTGCTACATGACTGTATGCGTGTAGCGATGTGTCCTTACAGGTAGTCTGTACTCCCCAACAGTGTTGACATGCTAACTTGGTTCTGGGTGGGTATCTTGTGAAATGTATTGGGCATGAGTATTGCAGTTCTGTCCTGTTCTTCAGTGCTTTTGACTGTGTTTCATTTCTGTCCTTCACAGGGTACTTTCAGAGTGGTTTGGTCAACTGTGATCCCCGACACCGTGATTCGACTTCCAGGGTGGTAGCTGTCGTGTCCCTACAGGTGATGTGCGCCACACCCATGGACTTCCTTCCTTCTACACTTGTTGACTGTGTGCCCCCTGCCAGGTGGGATTGCCTTGCATCTGTAGTGGTTACAACATGTTGCAAATGTGTAATAAACCTGTGCTTCACTTTGTGATGTGCGTTGTCTGTGGTCACACATCTGACTGACATTTGCTTACTGCACCAGTGGGCTAGTTGACAGAGACTGTGAATAGGTGTTGTGTCTGTGCATTGCACCGTATTTCCTGGCAACATCAGTGTAGGCGATGAGTCAGATGGGCTAGGTGTGTATATGTTGTGTAGCCCTGGTGGTGTGTCTCCCTCATATGTGTCACGTTGCCATGACTCACATGCCTGTGTTGGACTTGCTGTAGCAGTTAGCATGCACAGTGTAATTTCGCAGGTCATCATCTCCATGACAGGAACCAGGTTGGAATCACAACAGAGGCAGGTATGGTGTATTAGTGTGTTTATTGTCATACATGTATGTGTATAGTGCACAGGATGGTGGGTGCTGTACATTTTGATTGCAATCCAAAGTTCCTAGATGAATTGGAAGTCCTGGTAGCAGATATGTCCAGAATAAAGTCCACAGTCATCTGATACATTGGTCCAACTTGTACTCCCCATGTCATGTGGGGGAGTTGTGTTGCAGTCAACAGGGTGAACAGTTTGCACACAAAGGTGATTATCCAGTACTGCCATGTGCTTCCTGGGGGTTGCACATGGCCATCGGCCTCTCACTTGCCCCTCCTCGGACGACCCCTCTTCTTTGGGGGGGACCCTCAAGTGCAGGCTGCTGCGGTGCAGGGGACTCTCCGCCAGAGTCACCCTCCCTCCCTGTGGCAGTTGCAGTTGTTTCAGCACCAGATGTTGTGGGGACACAGGGAGGTGTTGACTGGTTGCTGCTCATCTGGCGGAGGCATTGTAATATGTCCCTATGCACCGCCGTCATCTCTTGCAGTGTGTCCCACTTGGACTCCACGCGGGACATGTGCGAGTCCAAGCGGGCATGATGGGCAGCCTGCTGCTGTTTAATGTCCCTGAGGAGCCCCACTACCTGGCTGAGCTCTCCGGTGCTGGACTGGTACGCATCGGCTATGCGTACCAGTTGTGGGTCATCATGCAGTCCAGACCCTCTGCGATCAGTGACCTATGTCTCCCACCCCTCCCACCACCCCTGGTGACACGTGCAGTACCTGAGGTGGCACGCACAGGTGACCCTGGGCCCCCTTGGGGGTTGTTGGTGGTGTTGGTGTCCATAGCCCCACGTTGGTCCAGGGTCCCTGTGCTGGTGGTGGTGGTGCTCCTTGGTCTGTCCGTGTCAGCAGGGGTGGTATGTGTGTTGACAGTCGTTGGAGGGGTGGGTGCAGGGGTGCAGCTGGTGGTCCTGCTGGTGCTGCATGATGACTTGCTCCGGAGGTGCCAGGTAGGTCTTCGTCATCCGAGGAGGGCAGAGGCTGTTCCACACCAGTGAGCTCCGTTTCCCCTTGAGCCTGGGACAGGGACTCCTCAGCGTCTGCTGCTGTGTCCCCATCATCACCTGTTTTTGGGAGACACACACAATGTATGTTATGTTTCTGCAGGCATGAATGGTTGACACACATGACAGTTGTGACTGTACCTCTGGATGCGGGCCTGTACATTGCATTGTCCTAAGTTGTCACAGTCAGAGGTTGATATTGGTGTAGCACATTGTCCTGCAAACTTTGGGCATTTCTATATGAATGTTGGGGTGTGTACATGGTCTGCATTGGTTGTATTTGGTTGACATCCGGCCCTCCTTCCCACCCAGCCAGATATTCCACCATGGAACGTGCTTCCATTGCAGGGAGTGCAAGTTGTCTTTCAGGATGTCAGTCAGTGGTGTCCTGCTGTTGGTTGGTGCACAGTTGCCAGCAGGGCCCTGTGCTCCCCACAGCAGTACCCAGTGTCAGCCATCTTGTCAGTTCTTTTCCACTCCCTGTGATGTGCGCATGGTTCAGGGTGGTGTTGATGGGACAGTTGTGGGGTGACCAATATCTGTGACTACCACTCCCATCATGCTATTGCCTCCACCCCACTTCCCAGCATGCCCATACTTACTTGCTTTTGGGTGGACTTCACTGTGTGTGAGTGTGAGAGCAATGGCAAGATGGCTGACAGTGGTGTCCTGCTGTTGGTTGGTGCCCAGTTCCCAGCGGGGCCATGTGCTCCCCACAACTGAGCACCAGTGCCAGCCATCTTTGAAGTGGCTTTTGACTCCCTGTGAGGTGTGCATGCTTGGGTGTGAGCTTGCTGGACCATGTGGGTGGGGGATGTTGGGCTGTGACTACCACGCCCATCATGCTATTGCCTCCACCCCACTTCCCAGCATGCCCATACTTACTTGCTTTTGGGTGGACTTCACTGTGTGTGAGAGCAATGGCAAGATGGCTGACAGTGGTGTCCTGCTGTTGGTTGGTGCCCAGTTCCCAGCAGGGCCATGTGCTCCCCACAACTGAGCACCAGTGTCAGCCATCTTTGAAGTGGCTTTTGACTCCCTGTGAGGTGTGCATGCTTGGGTGTGAGCTAGCTGGGCCATGTGGGTGGGGGATGTTGGGCTGTGACTACCACTCCCATCATGCTATTGCCTCCACCCCAGTTCCCAGCATGCCCATGCTTCCTTCCTTTTGATTCTGCTTCCCTGTGGGGTTGTGTGCCTGTGCTGACAAGATGGCTGACAGTGTTATCCTGGGGTTAGTTTTGCTGCAAGTCACATGTGTGTCCCTGTGCTTCACACTGCATGACCCAGGGTTGTGGTTCTTTGTGGGATATTTGATTAGAGTGTGAGGCAATGCATTCTCCCAGGTGAGTTGTGTGGAGTTTGTGTTAGGGGGATGTGTGAGTGGAGCTGCTGGTATCTATGGTCAGTGCTGTCAGTCCTCCTTCCCACCCAGCCAGATATTCCACCATGGAACGTGCTTCCATTGCAGGGAGTGCAAGTTGTCTTTCAGGATGTCAGTCAGTGGTGTCCTGCTGTTGGTTGGTGCACAGTTGCCAGCAGGGCCTTGTGCTCCCCACAGCAGTACCCAGTGTCAGCCATCTTGTCAGTTCTTTTCCACTCCCTGTGATGTGCGCATGGTTCAGGGTGGTGTTGATGGGACAGTTGTGGGGGTGACCAATATCTGTGACTACCACTCCCATCATGCTATTGCCTCCACCCCACTTCCCAGCATGCCCATACTTACTTGCTTTTGGGTGGACTTCACTGTGTGTGAGTGTGAGAGCAATGGCAAGATGGCTGACAGTGGTGTCCTGCTGTTGGTTGGTGCCCAGTTCCCAGCAGGGCCATGTGCTCCCCACAACTGAGCACCAGTGTCAGCCATCTTTGAAGTGGCTTTTGACTCCATGTGAGGTGTGCATGCTTGGGTGTGAGCTTGCTGGGCCATGTGGGTGGGGGATGTTGGGCTGTTACTACCACTCCCATCATGCTATTGCCTCCACCCCACTTCCCAGCATGCCCATGCTTCCTTCCTTTTGATTCTGCTTCCCTGTGGGGTTGTGTGCCTGTGCTGACAAGATGGCTGACAGTGTTATCCTGGGGTTAGTTTTGCTGCAAGTCACATGTGTGTCCCTGTGCTTCACACTGCATGACCCAGGGTTGTGGTTCTTTGTGGGATATTTGATTAGAATGTGAGGCAATGCATTCTCCCAGGTGAGTTGTGTGGAGTTTGTGTTAGGGGGGTGTGTGAGTGGAGCTGCTGGTAACTATGGTCAGTGCTGTCAGTCCTCCTTCCCACCCAGCCAGATTTTCCACCATGGAACGTGCTTCCGTTGCAGGGAGTGCAAGTTGTCTTTCAGGATGTCAGTCAGTGGTGTCCTGCTGTTGGTTGGTGCACAGTTGCCAGCAGGGCCTTGTGCTCCCCACAGCAGTAGCCAGTGTCAGCCATCTTGTCAGTTGTTTTCCACTCCCTGTGATGTGAGCATGGTTCATGGTGGTGTTGATGTGCGCATTGTGAGGGTGTGCAATGTCTGTGACTACAACTCCCATGATGCTATTGGCTACACTGACTTGACCAGCATACACAGGATTCCTTCCTTTCAGTGGGCTTCAGTGTGAGGTGGTGTTGTAGTGGTGCCTACATGTCTGGATGTGTTTGTTAGTTATATTACTGCCACTGCCTAGCTGTAGTTGTAGTTGTGTTTGTACATGTGATGACACAGTTACATATCACTATGAGATGGCATGTGTTGTGTTTATCTGACTGACATACACAATTTGGGATGATTCTGTTCTGGTTGGTGTGTATTTGCTAAGGGTGCATGGTTTGACTCTCCCCTTGACAGTGATGTGTGTGTATTGTCGCACAATATTGTGTACATTTGTTATGTACTCACCAGGCTCTGGGATGTTTTCTAGTCCATATACGCTCACTGGTGGTAGGATGGCCCGCACCTTCTCCTCCCAGGGCCTGAGGTATACTGGTTTGGCAGGAGTGCCGGTGTGTTGGCTCAAGAGGTAGTCCTTCTTCAACAGCTCCCTGACCCTCCTGCGAACACGTCATACCACCTGTTCTGGATGTCTCTCTTTGTGCGCAAACATGGTGATTGTGCGTTCACCCTGTCGACAATCCTCTCCCACATCTTGGTTTTCTGCGACATGGGTGTCTGTTGGACCAGTGTACCAAACAGCTGTGGCTCTACCCTGAGTATCTCATCTACCAGGACTTCCAATTCACTATCTAGGAACTTATGATTCTTCTTTGGGGGCATGGTGATGGGTGGTGATGGTGAGTGATGTGTGTGTTGGTGTGCAGGTGAGGGTGTGTGAGTGTGTGTTTAGCTGGGTGTATGTGAGTGTGCTATTTGTTGAGGTGCTGATGGTGTGTGGCTTGTGTGATGGATGAGCTGTGGGTGGGTGTGTGGTTGCTGTCTGTTCAGTGCTGGCAGGTAGTTTGAATTTGCAAAAGATCATGGTAGGGATTTGTGTCCTTTATATGGGTGGAGTTGTGGGTGTGTCTTTGTTCCCTGTCCCCCCAGTATTTATTGGCTTTGTAATTGGTTGTTTGGCCTTTTTTTGTGTGTTTTTCCCTTTGTACTTTTTGTGCATGTAGGAGACGTTCTTGTGACCGAGTCGGACCCTGCAGTTGTCTCGTACGAGCTTCTCCGAGTCGTTCACGCTGGGTTTGTGCTGTTTTCTATGCTGCGTACGCGTCGGTCGCGGTGTATTGGGTTGCTTCTGCTCGCAGTTTTGTATGCGTGTCGGTCGTACGGCTTGGGCTCCATGCGACTCGGTCGTGTTTTCCACGCGTTGCATCGTACTTGGCGGGTAGGAGGTCGCGGGTACGTTTCGTTCGGGTTCATTCCTGGTGCGTGTCGGTCGGTTCGATTCGCGTGGTTTTCCGGCCGGATGGCTGTTTTCCGCGCGGCTCGGTCGTTCGGCTTGTGTTCCGTACGAGTCGGTCGGATTTTGCATGCTTCTCATCGTACTTTGCGGGTCGGCCTGCACCTGTACGTGTCGGTCGGAATTAATTCCGGCTCCGAGTCGGTCGGTACGTTTTCCGGTCCGAATCGGAATCAGCCCCTATATCTTTTTGGACTCATTCTAGCGTGACCAGGCCTTTTTTTACTGTGTGATGTGAGTGAATGGCTACTAGCCCATTCATATAAATTTCCCCTGCTAACGATGAACCCAGAGTCCAGGCACTGAGATCACAAGGGCTTGGATGAAAGTGTGTTTGTATGAGAAACCTTATATACAGCAAATGTGTTTGAGCAAACCACATTTACAGGGGCCTGTGGGTTTCATTTTTCATGCACACAAGATAGAGGTGAGCTTGCTTTCCTAGACTGTGGAAGTGTTTTGCTGACCCATGCACTGAAGGCAGGAGAGAGGAGACACGCTTTCCCTTAGTAATTTAGTTAGCTCCTTTCTGAAAGGGGGGTGGCTGCTGATTAGTCTTCCGGAAACTGCCATTTGATGGATGGCAGGGATGAAGAGTTCGACTGCAGTTCTTGCTGGTCAAGCATAAAGGATCTTTTAGAAGGGAAGCACCACTTTATCACTTTCTGATCACTGCCAGGTGTTGCTGTTGATAGTCAGGTGCAGATGGGTCACTCTTTGTGCTTGTTGTGGGTGCCCTGGCCTAAATACAATCCTGTAGTGAAAAGCATCACTCAAGGCAAAGGCTGAGTATGGAAGACATCCTGTGAAGGACACATGAAAAGAGAACCGACCCAAACAGGTTCTGAAAGAGCATACAGAGAACCCACTTCCCTGTTTTGCTATCCCTGTATAAGAGAGGGAGCTAATGATTCACTTATCGTTTCAGTTCAAGGGTCTCTCCCACCAACGACTTGCCTCTCTACAGGATGCCCAGAGGACTATTGCACAAACAAAGCTGGTGTCTGCCTACTGGCAGCTTCACAGACGTGAGGCCAGATCACACAGAGTTTGATCTTGCGGAAGAACTGCCATCTTGTTCTGGCAGCCTAAAGAGTCCTGTGTGAGTGTAGGCGAAGGAGCAAGCGAACACTGTAGGATGAGCTGAGTGTTGATGTGGACAGAAGTGGTTGACCCTGGTCCTCTGATCCGTCCACCAGGGACTCACAACCCATGTGATTGGCTTTTTGTATTCTGGGAGTCAGTCCCATATCTCTTCAGAGGAACTGCTGCACTTCCAAAGAATGCCCGAGAAGTCTCCTCTTGCGACATAGCAGTGGCAAGTGCCATGTGTGCCCAATCCCTCTGCCCGACTTAAGCCAAGATCGATGTTGCCCGCGGCACCTACTGTGTGCCCCTGGATTAACATCATATCGACTACAGCACTCTCTGTAGTGCTCAACAGTCCTGCCACCTCAAAGGAAGAATCCTACAAACTGTGATGCATACCCCTGACTACTCCAAAAACCAGCATGAGTGGCTAGTCTTGCACTGATCCACAGTATGCCAAGCAGACTATGCTCTTTCGAAGTATTAAGCTTCTGCTCCAAGGCACTCTGTGCCGAAGTACTGCTTGGCTGCAGTAGCGCTAGCAAATTATGCACCTGATGGGACTTGCCCACCATGCCCCACAGCACCTCAAAGCTATTAAGTCACCTCCAGAACAGCGACGGATCCACATCCCAGGGAGGCACCAGCACTTCCAGAACAGAGGAACTGGGCCTACTGATACTGTGAGGCCTGTCTGCTGCCGACACCACCTGAGCCCAGAAGAGGGCCACTGTCGGAAGCCAGCTGCTGCTGCCTTCAGAATCTTTCTGCATGACATGCACCTACCCGACTCGGCGGAGGCCCAGCATACATCTGGTATGCCAGACTGTAAGCTGAAGGCCTACCACGGGCCTCTGCAGAGAAGCAGATGAGAAACTGTTTGGCTGCCCAAAACCAGAAAGAGACTGTGTGCTAAAACAGTGGAAGAGAGCTGCACCTGTACTAGTAACTGTGCCACCAGGCCCTAGACCAGAAAGGGGAAGAGGATTGCAGAGGGGGCCCACCTTGAAGCATACTGGATTTGTATCTGTACATTGAGTATCTGGTAAATGTTTGTGATTTGTGATATTGTCCATTACTGTAGAATAAAATACATTGCCTTTCTAAAAGAGAAGCAGTATGCTGGACAGTCATCTTGTTTCGTTGCTAGGCAACTTATTGAGTTCTTAGACTGTTGTACCTCCACAATAACCTCCCTGAGAAGCCTCTGACTGCTCGCCATCACTGCCACTGACAGTCAAGTGCTGAAGGGGTTGCACTTGGCTCAGTTTTACAGAGCTATAGTAGGACGAACCCAAGGAAACCATGAATAAAAGACCTCAGCTCCCACATCTGGTTAGCAGTAGCCCCTGCCTACCTCGTGCCCCCCCCCCCCAAAGGTGGTGACGATTGGTATTGTCTACAATAGATAATTTGGCAACAGTAGGAAAGATATATATTCTCCAACTGTAGATCCACATACTAAAATATCTGTTACATTTTCGTGCTCTGTGATGTTGCTCTTTCATGAATATTAGGCAATACACAATTATAGTCTTTTTCTAAGTATTTCTACATTTTGTCTGAAAGATCTGCATGAAAATGTATCAGTTGAAGTATTCCTGCCCAGAGTGCATTCATGTACATTGTTTTCTTCATTGTATCAGTTATAACATGCGTAGTACAATTGCTATTTAAGAAACATTACGTTTCCAGCTTTTTAAGTATACCATGCAACTGTAAATTATTTTTTAACATTTCTAAATACAATTTTTTCCGTTTTTTTCTTTCATGCAACTAAAACCATTGTCTCAGAGCAACTTATATTTGGTAAGGCATTTGAAAGCAGTTTGTAAACAGTTTTTAGTATGTGTTGCAATAACACTTTTTTTTATTGGAACGCCTCAACTTCGAATTCATTTTTTGTTCCTCAAATTTAAGGTTGGGTATGTTAATCCTGTTATAAAAGAAGCAGTTTGCTAAAAATAGTCTTCCCTCTTGAGCAATTAGAGCAGCTCGATTTTTGCCTGCTTAATACTAGCAGCACACGAACCCTGGGGGTGCAGTTGAATGTGGTTTTAGGTCAATTTCACTGAAGTTGAATCAACATCAGGGGTGTCTGAGACAAGGATGTGGGAGGATGCCAGACAAGGGTGTGGGTCTGGCTCGATTGCACTTTGAAGGAAATCGGCACAAGCTGGAAAGGGGCAGCAGTAGTGAAGAGTCAGTTCAAAACGTGCAGGCATGGAAACACCGAGGGCTACAGGGAAACAGACGTCTTTCAGGGAATGACATATTGCCGTGGGTGGGGCCGAGGAGCGAGTAATCAGAGGTGATGGAAGACGGGGAGCCACTCAGAAAAAGCGAAAAGAGGAGAAACACGATCTGTGGAGCTGGAATGTTGGAATGCAAGGGTGTTGGCAACTTCTTTAATCGTAGCCATTTTTAAAACTAACATTCCATCTGGTTAATGTCTTTCAAATCCTCTGACCGTTTCGTATTTCTAGCATGTTTTTAGGTTAGACCAAAGTAAAGGAAATAGGTGGATTTCGTTTTCTTTTGCACTGGTTTATAAAAAAAAAATCTACGTCACTAGAGAAAAAAATATGTGCAATATCCACAAGTTGAAACCAGCATCACCTTTCACACTGCCATTGTTTTTATGTTTTTTAAATGTTTTGCCAGATGCTTCCTGCGATTTCAGTTTGAATGGGTTCTAAATCGCTGACTACGGGGTTCAACATCCTTGTTCAATTTGTGCAACTAGTGGACGTTTATCAATGGCATGAAGCCGTAATTTTTATAGAAATTGTATACACCAGGTTCAAAACAAGGAAAATTGAACATGAAAGAAGGGCACATGAATGTGCATTTGCAGATGCTCGCCCGCTTGTGCAAGGTGAATTGTGGCAACCTTCCATCTGCGGCAAGTCTACTTGACAGAAGTGAGACGACAGAACACACACACACTGCACATTGATGCCCGTATTGATCTCTGGACTGTGTTTGAGCTCTAGTCCTGGTGAACTCCATCCGGAAGTTAGACAACAGGTGTCATGGAAAGAGTGGCTCAAGTTTGCTGATGGTGGGAATTGTGATACAGCCATACCTGGCGGTCATTGCATTGCATTTTGTATACCGACTCGTGCATTCCTGTGTTGTACCAATTTATTCACAACTAAAGTATCATCAACGCTGGCTTGAAAGATGCTTGCTTGTTGGTGAGCCTCCGTTCTGTGCACCAGATACAGCTGTTCCTTTGTGGCTCAAGTACATTTGTTAGTGAATCATTGCAAGGTCCCTGTTTTATCTAAGCCCAATAATTTGTCTTTCACTTCCATGCTCCTTTGTTGCCTTTTACTCGGGAAAGAATCTTCTCTGTCCTGGACTTATCAAGGTTGTGGGGTAGATTTGGGCAATGGCCTCTAAGCGGAAGTGGGTGCTAAGGGGGGCAAGAAATGTACAAACGCTTCAGTGACTGAGTTCTCAATATTTTTCAGAGTTCAAATGATTTTTATTAAGCGTTTTTAGAAAATAAACAGAGTACAATACATAATTGTCTGTAAATTGGTGACGTTACACAACAATAACAGGTTCTAATGGTATGATCTAATGCTAGCAGTAAAAATAAGAGAAACATTTACAAACAGATAGCAGATGATAATACAAAAACTATACAAAACGAAATAATACAAATCAAACAATAGCTGGCCTGAAGGTCTGTGAATCGGTTAAGGTGCGAGTAAGTGTACAGACATAAAAAGATGGAGAGCAGGGTTAAGCAAGTGCGGATTACTTTCCCAAGCATGATTTATATATGAGCATACGTGTGATCCGGCGTAAGTAGAATTAAGAGAGAAAAGACAACCCATGAGTGTTAGTGGTTGTAAGGGTCATATTGTGAGTGAGGATAAACCAGTTAAAACGACTCCAAGAGCATATCAAGAATTCTCAATATTTTTTATCTGGTTTGGGCATTATCACTGATTCGTGCCTGTCATAATTAGATTTCTTTGGGTATGTGATTTGACTGGTGTATATCTTCTAGGCATTCTGGTTTATTCTTTTTTTTAAGGACACATTTTGAAGGGATATGAATAAAGAAAAGTCTGCTAGTGACACCTGCTGCAAATTAATGTACCCGTTTTTAAGGAGGGTGATGATTTAATTATTATTCTTTTTTAGGTTCATTGGACGATGGGGATCATTTTGGATGTTGAGCAATGTTCAAATACATCATTGTTCTGTTGGATTTCTGGTGGTTTTCACTTACTACATCCAGTGAATGTATTTATTCAATAATTCTTGTATGCATGTATTTATATATATGTATGTATGCATATATGTGATATGTCTGTAAGTATGTGATATTTGTGTAGCACAACGGCAGCAGAGGGTTAAAACAGGGTCAAACACAAGGATACAGTCAACAAGTGGTTGAAGAGGAAGGAGGTCTGTGGACTGTTACTTTGTCATGAGATAGTGTTCTTAAACAAGGTGAGTGTTCAAATCTTTCCTGAACTGAAGGAGGCTTCAGGTGATACTGATTGTTACGGGGATGTTATTCTAGGTCCTGGGTGCATAGATGGAAAACACATGTTGTTAGACATGGGATTCCTGGTTGGCTGAGGTATGCACCCAGGCCAGGCAGGAACCACCACTCTAGTCAGGGTAAGCTAGATACACACTAAAATATAACCTATGCTCAGCCTCTGGTAGATTGGCACAGAGCAAACAGGCTTATCTAAAGAGGCAATGTGTAAAGTATTTGTGCCACACACACACAGTGACACAATGAATACACTACAAAAAGACTTCACACAGGTTTAGAAAAATTATTATATTCTGATAATACATCAGACCAAAATGACAAAATCCAATGTATGGAAGTTGAGATATTGAATTTTAAAGGAACAAATGGAGTAAAGTGCTTAGAAGCAAGTAGCGCTAAAAGGTTATTTTAGGTCGGCCTAAACCGGGGCAAAGTCGATGCATCAGAGTCGAGGCCTGCAGGTGCAGGATGCGTTGGTTTTCTCCACGCAGTGAAGGCAATGAAGGCAATCCAGTAGTGTCTGATTTTAGGGGTCAGAGACCCAGTACTTATACCAAAAAGTTACTTTGATGTGGAGTTGACTTCAAAGCAGCTCTCTTAAGTGCACAAATATCTCTTTCAACCCAGTCCTGTCTGCCAGGCTATCTGTCTTCATCAGACCAGATTTCTACCAATATTTGGTGGTGTGGAGATGGCATCTTAGAGAACTGAACCCAGTTTTCTCCAAACTTGGGGCCACTGCTTTCCTGCTTGAGCCTGCAAATTTGAGAATTTTTTGTAAGGGGCAGACTTTTTTTGTCGGGTTCTGGCTAAACCTCAAGAACTTTTGAAAGCCTGGGGACAGTATAAACAGTCTGATACATAATCTGACATTGTCTGGTTTTGTCTTTTCAATCAGTCAATCAATTAGGGTCTTGTATGGCGTGACTACTCACCCGAGAGGGTCTCAAGGTGCTGGGGGAGGGGGGCTGCTGGTCGGACTGGGTAGAGGATTATTCAAAGAGCCAGGTCTTGAGGTCCTTCCTCAATTGGGTCAGCGACACAGATTGCCTGAGGTGGAGGGGCAGGGTGTTCCAAGTCTTGACGGCGAGGTGGGAGAAAGACCTTCCTCCGGTTTTGGTCTTGTGGATCCTGGGGACGGAGGCAAGGGCGAGTTGGGAGGATCTGAGTTGTCTGGTGGGTATGTAGGCTCTAAGGCTCTCTTTTCAGTGCTTTTTCCCTTTTGTCTGTAGATATATGGTTTCTTTCAGGGGGTTGCGGCTTATTTCTGTAAGACTGTATGACTGCAAGACTGTAAGCGGCTGGGGGAAAAAAAAAAAGGGGAGCTGGGAAATCCTGCTTCTTTTTTCTTCTCATCTCCGTGCTGTGTAGTCTTTTCAGATTTTCTTCTTATCTGTGTTTGTAAGCTTTGGGCTAGACTGGTGGGGTTCATTGGGGGCTTAGTGCCAGCTCTGACCAGCTCCGATCAGACTTTATCCAAAATCTGAAATACACCTTTTGGAGGGATAGTAGGGTGATGGGGGCAGAAGATCCCCTTTTCCCTTGGGAAACCAGGATAGGTATGGGTGTGGTTGAGGGGCTGAGTTGAAGGTGGGCTGTGGTACTGGGTAAGGTTAAGGTGGTGTTTTGGTAGGAGTTTCTCAAGGTTTCCTTTGAGAGGGTGCTGCAGGGGTTAGAAAACGGAAAAGTATCAATGAGTTTGTTCAAAGGTATTGTCATACAGAAGGCAGTGACTATGATGTCTATACATGGTAGATAAGGATAGGGATAGTGTTCAGGTCATGAAAATACTCAGCTTGAATGTAAATGGTTTGAGAACGGTGGCCCAAGCTTCGATATGTTAGGGAAGAACTCATGACACTTAAACCACAGCTTCCTTGCCTACAAGAAACCCATTTAAATTTGCTATAGACTGACTTGTTGAATAGCTTAGGCTATAATAGTCTTTCTCTGTCGGGTGGGGAGGGCCCTTACAGGGAGGAGCTGTGGCAAAAAATAATGGACGGAATGCTGAATAAAATCAAACATTCACCCCCAGGCCAGAGATCTGAGTGAAATACATCATTCTTTTGCACACTATGCCACCCCAGTTCTGACCCAGACATATGCAAATCAGACTTGACCCTGCTCCTATTGGGAACAGTCCAGCCCGAACTGACAAGCCGGGTCCTCTCTGGACCGGAAACAAGCATCCTAGAACTGGTTTCGGGGTATCACCCTCATCAGCCAGGCTAGCTTGAATCCAGTGGCACAGTGAGCAAGGGACCCACGTCTGGGAATACCCATCCCACTTAGTGCGAAAAGTGCAGCAGCAAAAAATGATGGATGGAATGCTGATTAAATCAACCATTCACCCCCAGTCAAGAGATATGGGTTAAATCCATCTTTCTGTTGCTCACTACGCCACCCCAGTTTGGACCCAACCATATGCAAATCAGTCTTAACCCTGCTCCTCATGGGAAAAGTCCAGCCCGAACTGCCAAGCCTGGTCCTCTCTGGACCAGAAACAAGCATCCTAGGACCAGTTTCGGGGTATCACCCCTCATCAGCCAGGCTAGCTTGAATCCAGTGGCACGGCGAGCAAAGGTACCTACATCTGGGTATACCCAACTCACTTAGGGCGAAAAGTTCAGCGTCAAGAAATGATGGACGGAATGCTGAATAAATCAAACATTCACCCCAAGTCAAGAGATATGGGTTAAATCTATTGTTCTTTTGCTCACTACCCCACCTCAATTTGGACCCAGCCATATGTAAATCAGTCTTGACACTGCTCTTCATGGGAACAGTCCAGCCTGAATTGCCAAGCGTGTCCTACCTTAACCGGAAAGGAGCATCCTATGACCAGTTTCGGAGTATCACCCCATATCAGCCAGGCTAGCTTGAATCCAATGGCACGGGACCCACGTCTGGACATACCCATCCCACTTAGGGCATAAAGTGCTACAGCAAAAAAGTATGGACGGAATGCTGAATAAATCAAACATTCACCCCCAGTCAAGAGATCTGGGTTAAATCCATTGTTCTTTTCCTCACTACACCACCCCAGTTTGGACCCAGCCACATACAAGTCAGTCTTGACCCAGCTCCTCATAGGAACAGTCCAGCATGAACTGCCAAGCTGGGTCCTCGCTGGACTTGAAACAAGCATCTAGGACCTGTTTTGGGGTGTCACCCCTCATTAGTCAGGCTAGCTTGAATCCAGTGGCACAGCAAGAAAGCAAAAGAAAGAAGAAACAATATTTTAGTGACATCCCTACACAACAAAATTCAAACAGAATAGTGTTAGCCCAGTCTTGCTGCTACCTTGTATAACAAAGTAACATTGCATTAGTCCCTTCAGGAAGAAATACAATTTACTCTTTCACTCTCCTTTTCTATTCTTTTGAATGGCATTTAGTTTGTGGTGTGCAAGTGTTTATCAGTGTTTATATGTTTACACTGGTAAGGGTTATTTCCCTTTCTGTGGGGGTTTATAGGTTATTATAGGTTTAAACTTAAAACAGGATAGCCTAATCATACCCAATGATAAAAATGTGGCATTCATGGTTACATGTTATGTGTTGATATTTGATTTATTAGGGACACACTTTCCTCGCATGATACCAAAGTCTTTTAGTCAGTGAAACCTATGTAGAATGTTCAAATGTTTAACTCTGAATCTGCTTGAACCTGATCACATAAGCTTCCTTGTACTTTCTTTGTCTTCTATTCTGTTTGCTACCTTGTTACTTCACTACTGGTTCGCTGAAGCTAATGAATTCAATCTCCTGTTGATGGCAGTTTTATTGCCTGTCAACACTTTCTCTGCAATAGATGGGTAAATAACTTGAGCGTGTTAAAAAATCTCATATTTACTTGGTGCTTTTCATACGTTTTGGCCTTTCATGCAAAATAATCTTTGTTATGTCAAACTGAGGTGGTTGTGCTTTGTCACAGTTTAGAACTCATACAGCATGGTCACTTGTTCTTCTCACGTTTGCTATCAGGGCCAACATTAAAATAATTTGGCTGATCTTGCTTTTAAAATCACTCACAAGTATTCTGATCTTCCCTGGTTGTGTTGTGACCTAATTATTGAATACCACTGGTCCACCGAACAGGAGGCGAGATTCTCTTTGTCACTGCAAGATGGGGCATGCAATTGGCTCTCTACAAACGATGTGGTATTCCTGAGGAAAATCCAAAATGGCCTCCTGATTTGGGAAAGTCGTGCAATGTCTTGATAAGAGATCCTTGAGTCCTACTCAGCCAAACCACAAAGGACCATTAGGGATTATTTTCAAGCTGGTGCCAAGGCCATACTCCTTGCCCATTGAAATCCTTCAAATGGCCCAAGGTGAGCCAGCTTCCCTACACTGTTCCTCAATGCCCACACTCACTACCACCAGGAGGAAGAAATGACATTTCAAATGCACCAACACCCGCACCATGTCGTGAACCCTGAGAGAGCAACAAGCCTATCGGCACCATGGTAATGACAGCAGCATCTTGGAGGTTTTTTGTGCATTTGGACCTTTTCTTAATGGTACTGTCAGGCACTACTTTCCAGAGTTCACCATGTCTATAACAAGTGTCACAGCCAGAGAAGACAGTGTGGTTTCTGGAAGGTATCATCTTTTCCTCAGAGCCTTTAAGAAAAAGGTTTAGGATGAATAACTACATCTACATTTTGAACAGGTTGCAATGCCAAAGACTTCCTGGTCTGTGTGACTCTCTAAATCTACATTCCAAGTCTGTTGTATACAATCCAGCAGCATCAACCTCAGATTCAGACTCAGCAGATTGAAAATGCTGCTTTATGGCAAACCTTAGCCACACATCCAATGCTGGTCTTGTCTATGGTCCCAGAAATTCAGTGGAGATCCCCTGAAGGTGAGATAATGCCCCCTTAGTTCAGTTTGTCTTACGTTCAAACCATTTACTCTCAATCATTCCAATGTGGGTTACTTTATTGGCATAGCCTTACTCTGGGCTACACCCGTAGTGATCTCTGTCTGGATGATTACGCTACCATATTATCAATTTTTAAATGCATTTTTGTTTGCCCTGATGCTGAAGCTTCTGAAGAAGAAGCACTTCGTGTTCTTCAGCAAAGCACTATGGATGCCATAGCATCGGACACCTGGTTTAAGCATCTAGTCACAGAGATCGTGTGGGTTGAAAGTACCAAAATGTTCTTCCCAGAAGCGGTCTTTGTGAAGAAATCATGGATGAATTAGCATGACTGTCCAGTCCCGCTTCCTTGACTTAACTGACTGACCTAATCTTGCAGATAGCACACAGGATCAGTGAAAGAAGAATAGGGAAGAACAAGCATTTTCAAAGCAAAGACATCTGGCATTGGCTACCAACCTTTTGCCTTTGGCAATTCTTGTTTTGTTCCATCATGATTTTTGCAACACATTATTGTTGGGGGAGCTGCTGGACCCTCATCAATCTAAAAAAATATTGGGTAAACAAAAAAAGAATTTTGGGATCCAAAAAGGCACACATTCCCATAGAAGTCAATGGCACTAAAGGGAACTATTTTGTGTGTGGATGTGTGGCTTGGCAAAGGGAAGCAGATGGTAACTCAGAGTGAAGTCAGACAATGGCTGAAGTAGGCTGTGGGTGGAAGAAAAATGTGAATGACACAATGTTAGAAACTGGGTTTCTCGTTGGCAGAGGTATGCACCCTGCCCAAGCAGGAACCACAATCCTAGTCAGGGTAAGTCAGTTACCCACCATAAATTAACCTGTACTCACCCATTGGTAGCTTGGCACAGAGTAGTCAGGCTTAACTTAAGAGGCAATGTGTAAAGTCTTTGTGCAATACTTCAAACAGTAAAACTTTGAAAACACCAGAAAAAGATACCACACCTTGTTAGAAATATAGAGTTTAATTTAATGAACAAAACAAAACCAAAACAACAAAAATCCAATACGTACAACTGGAGTAATGAATTTTTAAAGAATACACTGAAATATAGTGGGCTATTTGGTCACATTAGACCGGGTCAAATCCAAAAGTTCAAGCCGACGGCAATGGAGCATGGGTCGGATATAGGGACCAGCGCTGTCCAGCTGCAAAGTACCTTAGTTGCATCATCGTCGAAGACAAGATGTGGGGTGCAGATGAGGCGATGCGTCACCGTTGGTCCACAGAAGAAGGTGGTGCATCAGCAGAGTCAATCCGCACAATGGCGGTGATGTGTCAGTAGTGGAGGAGATGCGCCTGTTTGGAGTCCTTTGCATCGACAGCAATTCTTGGATTCTGCTGGAGCAGCACTTCAAACCCACTTCCAAGGGCCCAGGACTGGATTGGCACTACTTGGCAGGGCAGACTCTCAGATGGCAGAGTCCCAGTGCTGCGGCAGGTGAGTTGAAAGTCTTTTATGTCCCTGATACTTCAATCAGGAGGCAAGCCAGCAAGCCCTTGGAGTCACTCTGGTTCTGGGTTCAAGCAATGTGGGTCCAGCCTTTCTCAATCAGGCAAGAAGGGCAGCAGGCAGCATGTCAGCACAGCAAGAAAGCAGTTCTTCCAGAGCAGCAGTCCAGCAGAGTGGCAGTCCTTCAGCAGCACCGCAGTCCTTCTTTCTATGAGAGTATCCACAGGTCGAGACATGTGCTGAAGTGGTAGGGGTAGAAGTCCATTTCTTATACCCAGTAGTGCCATTGAATTGGTGGAGACTTCAAGGAAGGGCTTTGAAGTGCACAGAGGTCCTCCCTTCCTACCCTGGCTCCAGACTCACTATAGGGGCTTAAGCAGTCCTTTGTGTGGGGGACAGAAGACAGCTTATTAAGGTGTAAGTGTGAGGCTGTGTCCAGCTCCTCCCTTCCATCCTGCCCAGGATGGCCTGTTAGGATGTGGATGGCCCATCAAGTCACACCTAATCTTCCTTTGTGTGTGGCTGTCTAGAGGGAATGCACAGAGCCCAGCTGTCACCCACCCCAGACATGTACTGGAGACAGGCTGAAGGCACACAGGACTAAGAGCAAAAAAATGCCATCTTTCTAAAAGGTGGCATTTTTTAAATTGTAATGATAAATTTGGCCTTACCTTTAAAGAGGATTTGTCATTACAGTTCCATAGGCACTAAACATGACAGCTCTACCTTCTTCCAATTGGGAATTACAACGTATTAGACAAGAAATACCTATTGTTAACCTATGGGAAGGGTAGGCCTCATAGTAGTGAAAACTAATTTGGGAGTTTTTACTACCAGGACATGTAAAATTTAAAAGTACATGTCCTACGTTTTAGTTGCATAGCACCCTGCCTTATGGTCTACCTAGGGCCTACCTTAGGGGTGACTTATCTGTAATAAAAGGGGAGTTTAAGGCTTGGCAAGTGGTTTTAAGTGCCAAGTCGACATGGTAGTGTAAACTGCACACACAGGTTCTGCGATGGCAGGCCTGAGATATGTTTAAAGGGTTACTTAAGTGGGTGGCACAATCAGTGCTGCAGGCCTACTAGTAGCATCTATATACAGGCCCTGGGCACATGTACTGCACGTTACTAGGGGCTTATAAGTAATTTAAATATGCCAAATGTGGATAAGTCAATCAAACCATGTTTAGGGGAGTAATCACAAGAACGTTAGCATTGGTTAGCAGTGCACAGAGTCCAAAGGCCAACAAAAGCAAAATCAGCAAAATTGAAGGCAAGCAGGCAAAAAGGTTGGGAGAAGACCACCCTAAGGCTAACAGATGTAACACACAACAATAGTCTTATGGAGGAAGTCTGGCTAAAAACCCCTAAAAGTAATTATGTTATGCACATAATTTTAATAAAATCAAAAGGTCAAACTGGCACCAGATATATAGATAGATAGATAGATAGATAGACAGATAGACCTGCAAAGATATATTGAATGATAGACTTGTAAGAATAGATGGATCAATAGATAGATAAGTGAAATGATAGGCTTGCAAAGATAGATAGAAGTAGCAATAGATAGATAGACAGATAGATAGATAGATAGATAGATAGACAGATGGGTAGACAGATGGATAGACAGACAGATAGGCAGACAGGTAGGTAGACAGACAGTCGATAGAGAAACAGGTTGATAGGTAGATAGAAAGGTAGATATATACACAGACAGGTAGAAAGACACACAGATAGACAGAGAGATAGGATTGCAAACAGGGTCAGACTGGGACACAATATAGGCCTGGGCACCAAAATAAAAGTATCCCCCATTGGCGAACCAACTACCAAAAATTGTAGCCCACATTTCCAAATCAGGCCAGTTTTGAACTTGTAAAGACAAGTTGTATGGGTGTTTGCGAGGCATGAGAGACTGAATGCATTTGTGTTTGCTGCAGGCAATGTTTGTGATAATATCTGGAAAAATCAACAGTAAAAACCAGACTACCTAGCCATACAACAGGTTCAGTAAATTCTAAAAACTGGCCAACACACAAATCTGTCAAACCAGCCCATCAGACACTTCCTGATTGCCCTACTGGCCAGTCCGACACTGGTTGCAAAGTAGATAGATAGATAGATAGATAGATAGATAGATAGATAGATAGAGAGATAGATAGATAGCACAGCACAGGTTCAATTAGTAATAAAATAGTTAAATACCTATAGAAGGAGAACAAACAACAGCAGTGAAAGCAAACTAGAAATAAATACAAGGAGTACATACAGACTAAATTGGTTTACAAGTGTAGCTGTAGTCCTCATTTAAAATGCATACAGGAATGCAGTTATAAATGCATTTCATTGTGTGAATTACAAAAAGAGTATTACTTTATAAAGAATAGATTCAAATAGGCACAATTTAGTATACTCTGAAATAGCAGCAATCAGATAAAAAAGGCACCTCCAAAATGAATTTACTACATCATTAGCAGAAGGCAGTAACTGCTGAAGCTGGAATGTGTTCCGTGCTGTGAATAGCTAGTAGAATGCATCCTGCTTTCACATCAGACTATAATAATAATAAATGATTTGAAAAGCGCCTGGTTACTCCATTCAGAGTGTCTCCGCACTAAGGATTCTTACTCTGGCTATAGAGGCCTAACTGTACCAACTTCTCAAGATTTAGGTCTGTTTAAAAAAACACGTTTTGAATCTTTTCCAAAAAAAGTGGTCCTGAGCATTCCTGTTGTTAGGCCAGAGGCCAAGTGTTCCACATTTTGGAGGCAAGGAAACTTAAGGAACTTCATCCGATCCCTGCTTTCTTGACCAGTGGGGTCACAACAAGTAAGGCCACTGCAGACCTCATATTTCTTCCAGGTTTATATGGTTTATATGGTTTCACTAATGAAGCCAGATATCGGGGTCGTTTTCTATGGAGAATTTTGTGACAGAAATACATAGCTTTGAAAGCAGCTCTTTTACGAAAAGGAAGCCAATGAATTTTCATGAGGGCCGAGCCCATGAATGACCACCCAGGGAGATTGAGTAGCAGATGCGCTGCTGTATTGTGCACCCTCTGAACTTTACTCGCTCTGTTTTGAGATACACCAAAATAGAACACATTACAATAGTCCTGATTGATTGATTGACTATTAATTTCCTAGCTGCTTCAGGAAGGAGGCCCAAGAATTTGTTCAAAATTTTCAGAATGCTGAAGCATTTTTTGGCCACGCTAGAAACCTAGCCATCAAATGAAAGGTTAGCATTGAACCAAATGCTGAGATTTTTCGCTTTTGGCTTAGGGGTAGGCACTGTTCCGAGAATGTCTGACCACCAGGCAGTGGACCAGATAACCGGTTGCTTTCCTAGAACCAGTGCCTCTGTTTTTCCAGCATTGAGCTTCAAGCAGCTATTGTCCATCCACTCTGCTAACTCAACTAGACAGGATCTCAGCCAAGCTGCAGTGGCTCCCCCAGCCTGCGATAGAGTAATGATGAGCTGCATATCATCGACATATGAAATGATGTTGAAACCATGATACTCAATTACATCTGCTAGGGGGTGCATGTAAAGATTGAACAATGTGGGGCTCAAAGTGAAGCCCTGTGGCACCCCCTGCCACAGCGGAAAAACCTCAGATGAGAAGGGTATTTGTAGTAACGACGCTGTAAGCAGGGTGAAGATTTAGTAGATGTATTCTTTAGCTACATGGTTGTGGAGGCCACAACAACAGGGACTCCACCAGGCTCAGTGCAGCTCAGCTCCAACTGTGTCCTCCTTCATTATATTCTATCACCTTAGTAACCATCAGCATTCCAATAGTGAATGCTGCTGACATGAATAACAGTATTTAACTATGAATGACATAAATTAGATATGAGTACAAAATACGTTACTACATACCTTCCCTTCTTCCCACAAAAAAAACAAAAGGTAAAGAAAAAAACAAAATATAACTACCTAAACCTAACAGGTTTAGCACAAGACCTAACACTCCTTCTCAAATTCACCTGTTGGGGAACAGTGCGAGTTTCAGTACAACCTTGATCATTACAACCAAGAACATCGAAATTTTGAACTTTGGTGACTTTAGACAAATTCCACCAATGCCCTCCTTCAACTTGTACCGCATTCCTCACCGATTTCACAACTTTGACAGCCTTACCATATTTGCTTTCACCTTTCTTCACATGCACAGAGGACTTTATTTTGACTGTATATCCAATATTCAGAAATGACATCTTAACACCTTTCTTCGCATCAAACCATTCCTTCTGTTTAGTTTGAGTCACACCCATGTTCTCTTTTACTATAGATATTAACTTCATCACATCAGAATCAAACTTCGACCACCTTGACATCCAACCAGGCCTGAAAGTGGAATTTGCCTTTCTGCCCCTCATGAGCTTGAATGGTGCAATCTTAGTAGAAGAATGTGGTGTGGTCCTGTAGAATCAAATCATGGTGCTGAGTGCTTGACTGACATCAAGATTACTAGCTCGGGCCCATTTGACGAACTCTCCTACTACACGATTCATCCTCTTGACAAGGCTGTTGGTCTGAGGATGATAAAGGGAACTCTTCAAATGTTTGAACCCAGAAGACTCTAGAAAGGACTCAAACTCACTGCTCACAAATTCTTTCCCATTGTCAGAGACAACAACTTCCGGAAACCCTTCCCTTATGAACACCTCTTTGAGGAAGTCAATGATGACTTTGCTGTTGACGTCCTTGACCATTTTAATTTCTCTGCACATGTGGAGGAATGAGCTTGTCCCCTCTCAAAAGCAGCGTCGTTACTACGGTTTTTAAGCCACCAGGAAGGTGCGGTTCTGAAGAAATTAGGCCTTTTTTTGTATGAGAAGTTATGCATTAAACCATTTGGCTGAAGGTTTAGCTCATCTCACTATTCGATCTGTTAGGGGCGCAATCAGGTCAAGTGCTTCAGTAATCCAATTCTCTACTTGTTGATTTGCCATGTCAACACACTCACTTAAAATTGGATAGTTCATGGCCCAGGCCTCCGTGAAAGTCACAGATGTCTCCCTGGTCCAGTTCCGTGACCTACTCTGCTTGCAACCATTGAGAGTGGGCCTGAAACAGGTCAAAGCAACTTGAAAAGGAATAACATAGTGGTCAGACCATATGCCACTCCAGCGGAATTAGAAAAAATGGGATCTAATGTATGACCCAGAACATGAGTTGGAGTGCATGGCAGTTGAGTAAACTGGAGTGTTTTCAAATTCTCAGTGAGAGTAGAAGCCAAACGGCATGTAGTCTCACAAAATGAAGGTTAAGGTCTCCTAAGACAAGAAAATCGGGATACCGAAAAGAGAAGGAAGGTTGAATGTCTGCAAGTACAATAGTGAAATTTGAGGCCAAACCAGGCGGGTGGTAGATTAAAACCCAGCAAGAGTGAGATTACATGCTAAAGTCAGTGTAAAAAAGGCTGCTTCACAGCCCATGAAATTCATCTCGGAGAAGGTACGAGGCAAAGCCTGTTTAAACATAATCGCTATTCCACCCCCTCTCAGAGTTTGTCTTTCGAGTCTTACTATCCGGAAACGGCCTTTACAGTGCGGCTTCATGCATGCGTTACATTTCACTGCAAGCTAAACAACACTTGACTTAACCACACATATGCCTGAACCACGCATATGCATGGTTAAGTCAGTAGGCGTTCTAGCTTACTAAGTGGGCGGAGAGAGGAACTGGAAGGAAGGACCTGCACTAAGGACGGGGATGCGGCGAGGTAAGTTGGGCTGGGGGGCATAAGGTTTTAAGTTTAAGGGAGGGGTCCGGTTTTAGGGCTCAGCAGGGGTCCTAAAGAGGGTAGGTTGTAAAGGATGGGGCTGGTTTTAGAGCTCAAGGTGGGGGGCTGGTGTCAGGATAGGTTTTAAGGTAGGGGGTAGAGTTTTAGGGGGCAGGGGGGAAGGAGCAGTTTTCAGGGCGGGGGTCAGTTTTTAGGGCTCAGTGCAGGGGGGTTCAGGGTAGGTTTTAAGGTGGGGGCAGAGTTTTAGGGCTCAGGCCAGGTGGGAAGTGCCACATTTCAGGGTAGGGGGAAATTTTTGGGGCTCAGGGCAGGGGGAGTCAGGATAGTTTAAGCTTTTAGGGGTGGGGTAATTTTTAGGGCTCAGGAGGGGGATTTGGATTATAGGGCAGGGGCCAGGATTTAAGGACTCAGGGTGAAGGGTTGGGGTGTGAACTTTACCAAACATGCCTTTACCACAAAATTGCGTGGTAAAGGCATGCGTGGTAAAGAGATGCACTGTTTAGACGCATCCGTGGTTGGGACTGCATGGTAGCGGCATGTGTGGTTCAACCATGCGTGCCGCTGTCATACAACCATTACTATTGCATAGCCGCATGGAATGGTGGCTAGAATGTGAGGTGCTGAGTTCTCATTTAGCCATGTCTCTGTTAAGTATAAGGCGTCTGGCTGGTGATCTACAAGGAAATCGAAAAGCTCAGCCCCATGTTTCATCAGGGAGCGACAGTCAATGGCAGGATGTCATGAGGGGGGAAACTTCATCTTACATCTCCCATTCGCCATAGTTATTATAGGGGGAAAAAGCAAAGCCACACTTACCATACCCCTGTGTCCTGAGAGACATCCAGAGAGTGGAGGCAGGCACCGACAGTAGTGGGTGCAAGCTGTAGGTGTTCTTTAGCTGAACACTGTCTCATGTTGGATCATGAATGGACAGGGGTCCTTGTCCTTGGCGCCGTCCAGGCGCGATGGGCGCAGATGGACTCTAAACATAAATGCAACACTAAAGTACTATTTAAGTACATACACAAATACTGCCACTCAAGGGGGCTACCTTCTGCGTGGATGTACTCCTTGTCAAAGAGCAAAATGCAGTCACTCAAAGTGAAGGTAGCGAAGTAGGATGAGCCACTGCCCCTTGCTGTATGCTGTATTGGGTGTAAGTAAAATGGCTGAAGTAGGCTGACCCAGTGCCCCTTGCTGTATGCTGTTTTGGGTGTAAGCAAAATGTGAATGACACAACAACAGACCAATGGATGAAGAGAGGTGACTGAAAGCCCATTTAAGTAAGTAAGTATGTCAGACATATAATGTTTGTCAAAATCAAAAGGACTTCCCTAACGCCAGCCGTAAAAAGGAACAAGGAAGTAAAGTGCTAGCAAAGACAGTGTGGATCTGTAGTAACCAGCCAAAGTCCATGACTTTCCTGATCTATCGCCTAGGGGAAATCTGTCAGCTGAAGAACGTGCTCATAGACGACAGGCAAGGTCTTTGACATACATTTCTGAACTATTTACCTTAAAGATCTCCATTATGATTCCCTCCTGTTGAGCTGTCAGATGTAATGCAGTGGCACAGAGGTTAAAACTCATGAAGTGCATAACCGAGATCATTGGTTTGATGGAAAGAAGAAAAAAAAACAAGAAGGCAACCTTCAATATATACCATGCAGCAGAGAAAGAAAAGCGCAGACATTTTCATAGCAGCAGGGGTGAATGTTGTTTAGCAACCTGAAAAAACAACACACCACCAAAGTAAAATAATTAAAAAAACTGCAACACAGCTTGAAGTTGGTGCCCAGCGCTTTTCTAAAACCAACTTCAGTATATTTGCTTTCGCCTATTACTTTGCAAAAGTAATTTGCTTCATAGGTTTCGCCACGTGAAGCAGCTTTTCTCTAGGGAGGCCACATACCAGTGTTACAGGCCAAACCATTAGGAAGGAATTTTAAGCATCCACTGATTATCAAAAACAAAAAGCGATGTCTGTAAAACTGAGGTTAGTATCGCTGGGCTGTTTTTGTCTGGATAGCTGTAATATTAGAATTAAATATGCAGGTAACAGTTTCTTTCTATCCATTTAAGTATTTATTTTACAGGTTTGTACTTTAGCACCCACAGCCACTCTCTATGAGGTTGGTGAGCCATTCAGCCCTGGAAAATGTTCCTTCCCTTTGGCAGCAGTCATAATAAATACAGCTGTGTTGATTATGTGTATGTGTATTTAGTCATCTTTTTTCTTAATGGAAAACCTGTTTTTTTATTACCTATATTCAGTCACAGATCCTGACAATGTGCTGTTAAAATTGTAATAATGTATATCGTTGTTATTCTGTAGTTAAAACTCAACAATGTTTTTCAGGGGAGCCGGAAGAGCAAGGGGCTATTTGTACCTGAGTGTTTTAAGGTAATTGCTCCCCTTAACCTCTTAAAAAACGACACGTCATTTTAACGTTTTCGGCATGTTTGCATTTAAAATGTCAAATTTGTTTGATTTCTCAACCACACTATTCGTCCTTTTCCCCACAAGTCGTAATAATATTCCGAGATTGCTGTTCTCTTGGCAAACTATTCAACTTTTTGTTTTGAAATCGAACTTGTGCAAAATGTTATGAAAATAACGTTTGTCTTTTTTCAGTGAATGGCACCAACAATGTGTCACTTTCTAAAAATATCTTTGAGCTTTACAAAATAGGTCAGGATGAAAAAAGTATGTTTACCAGTATGCAAGCATTTTTATCAAGCCATAGATGGCTTTAGCTGTATTGTGATCCAGTGGAAAAAATCTTTACACGAAAAAGGTTAATTGTGCCATAGGGCTAACACGCATTTGCACACTGCTTCATTTTTCGGTGGTGTTCCCTTGCATCAAGGCATTTCATTGATCTGAGTACCTTTTCACTCTGCCTCTTATCCCCACTTCTACAGAGTTTATGCTCACTTTTGGTACTGGCCAAAACTCAAAAGGGAGGCTGGATATGTAAAAAATAAAAACAGGTCAGGGGTGATATTGCTGGGAGAGTGGTTGTCAGATTAACCCCTATCCCCTACTTGCTTCTAAAGTGGTAAGGGGTGGGCGGGCACATTTAGCTTCAAACTATAGCATTATTTGAAGCACAGATACCAACGGGAAATCCGTGAGGCTTTCTGGTGTTCAAGCCAATACTGCCATCTAGCCAATTTAAGCAAAGTACTGCCACTTAGGCTTGGTGACACCTCATATGCCACTGCCCACCTCACATCAGTTAAATTACTGATCGCTTCGTCACAAAGTCTAAGAGCTGATCTAAACGTAACATTATATAAGAATGGCACCGTTCTGATGCAAGCAGCCTACAAGGACTAAAAGAGCAGGTCCATGACAATACTCCTTCAACTAACCTTCATGCACCTACTAACACACTTCGAATCAGTCCCCTTACCAGATCAAAGTCAGTTTCTCGGGGTAGAGGCCCCCTACCGACGGTGGTCAAATCAGCTGGAATCCTCACAGAAAGGTCCGGCCTTAATCTCCCCAACTCTTTGCCCATCCTGCACGGTGCTCAAGGCAGCATACCCCCTCAGTACAATAGAGCTCTGCTCAGCCCGTCTTCTCTACATCACAACCGTACAGCCCCTGTAATCTCTTCAGCCGTACATTGTCCCCATTCCATACCCTGTACGTCAAGCACACAGGACAGACAGATATCATCGCTTACCCCCCAAATTGTCCTTCGTCACCCATCTGAATAGGAAAGATCCCATGCCCACCCCTCTGTTTAGAGTATCTCACATGAGGAGGTTGAAATCTATCCCTTCCCCCATGGCCACCAAACCTAATAGCAATCCTAGCTCAAGTCCCTGGGACGCCTCACCGCCTTCTCAGTCAACTCTAATGGACCTAGAAGCACTGAATCACCAATCAGTCAGAATATCCCAGAACATCCATAACGCGATTCTCGAAATGAAGAGCATCTTACACCTCAATGATAACTCTCTCTCTCTCTCAACTCAAACGCAATCAAAAAGCAGTACTCATCCTACGACGCAAGCCCTGCTGTCAACCCATGTCACTAGCAATATCGCACTCGTAAACAGCTTAACTATTCAACGGAGGATGAAACTCTAGCTCTCCTTCTATCCTACGAGCCAACTCTTGATCCTGCCAGTCTTCCTGACAAGGAAGATGAAAACAAAATTCGAACGGTCACAATCAACGCAAATAAAGGAAAAGGCTGTCAGGTTATCTTCGATTGCTCCCTGTGACTGGTCAGACCACCATGTTATTACCTTCCGTATACAGGGCATGATCAAGAAATGGCCAGTGCAATCAGTGAAACTGAAACACTGGGTCAGGGATACAAAAAGCTTAGACTATGAGAAACTGGCAGCATGATGCAAGATGGAACTTCCCCTGCCCGCTAAGCTTTCAAATGTTAGCAAACTTACGATACACTACAACTCAACAATGTCAGATATAATTGACTCTCTAGCCCAATTAAAATTGAAAAGAATCCATTGAAAGACAATAATCCTTGGTTTAATGGGTCCCTAAACTTGGAAAGGAGAAATCTGAGATTAACAGAATGGAAATGGAGACGACAACCCCTCATCCCCCCCAGCTAAACCTTCTTAGAAAGACCAGAAAGGCGTTCAACAAAAACATTCTCAATTCAAAAAAAGATTTTTTTAGACTGGAGCTGGAGAACGCTAAAAATAGACCTCGTAAGCTCTTTGAAATGGTTAAACAACAATCGAACAAATTGGCCCATTCCTCTAAAGAAACAACAAAACCCCTAATAAACTGTGATGAGTTCTCATCCTTCTTCTCAGCCAAAAGCAATGCATTGGAAATGGATCTGAGATCTGCTGCTGTCGATTTGTCTATCCGCCGGCGCTACAAATCAATGCAACTACACACCCCCATCTGAAAATACCCGAAAATGAAGCTCACTGGTCTACTTTCAAGCTATATGATGACCACAACATCTCCAAAATCCTGGCGTCCACAAAACCAAACAATCACTTCAATGACCCGCTCCCCTCTAACTGTCTGTCCTCGGGTAGCCAAGTTATGATTCCCATCTGGACCACAATAATCAACGCGTCCTTAACACAAGGTTCCATACCGGACTCTCAAAAATCGGGCCAAGTCATCCCCATTCTAAAAAAAACGACGATGAATGTAAGTCGGACTTCAGGCCTAATCACATTACTGAAACCACAATCCTCCATATTGTGGATGACGCCCTACAAGCACTAGACCAAGTCAAATCGTGTCTCTTAATGGTTCTGGACCTGTCGTCGGAGTTCAACACAGTTAACCATGAGAAATTACTAGACCGACTCTGTTGGAAATGGCCCTTTTTGCAGGGTTATCCCCAAACTTTTTGCTTCTTTCTCCTATTTTTTCCTAACCTGTGTTTCTTGGCTTGAGGACTCTGGGCACTTTACCACTGCTGATCAGTGCTAAAGTGCATATGCTCTCTGTATAAATTGTTATTGTAATTGGTTCTCCCTGATTGGCATATTTGTTTTACCAGTAGGTCCCTAGTAAAGTGCACTGAGTGTGCCAGGGCTGGTAAATCAGATGCTACTAGTGGGCCTGCAGCACTGATTGTGCCACCCACATGAGTAGCCCTGAAAAGATGTCTCAGGCCTGCCACCTGTGCGCAGTTTGTTAACTGCCATGTCAACTTGGCAAGTGCACCCACTTGCCAGGCCCTAACCTTCCCTTTTCTTACATATAGGGCACCCCTATTGTAGGCCCAAGGTACCCCCCTGGGCAGGGTGCAGTGTATGTTAAAAGGTAGGACATGTACTGGTGTATGTAACATGTCCTGATAGTGAAATACTGCCAATTTTGTTTTTCACTATTGAAAGGCTGTCTTGCCCCATAGGACAGAATGGGGAATGCTTTGTAACATTTTACAAGCATATCTTTCCATAGGGATAAGATGGAAAATGAAGTTTGGTATCCCTGAACTCAGGATTTAATAACACATCTTTTAGTAAAGATGGTTTTTAAATTGTGTGTTTGAAAATACCACTTTTAGAAAGTGGCTATTTTCTTGTTCAACCATCCTGTGTGCCTCTGCCTGTTTGTGGATTGACTGTTTGGCTTTGGAGTGACAGGGCCTGGGGAGGTGCAGTGGCTCCAGGAGTCTGGATGAGTCCGCACTAGGCTGAATAGGCCTGATCTGCATTTGGAGTGGTGGGAGGAGTAGCACCTGTACCTGAATAGGGCTGTGCCTGCCTTCCACAATGCTGGCTCCGCCCCCCTGTGGTGTGTCTGGGGCCAAGGCTCACACTGAAATGGATGTTGTTGTGCACTTGCAGAGTGCCCCCCAGAACTGGTTTGAACTGGGCTCAGAGCCCCTTGCACAAAGAGAACAAAGACATTTTGGGGTATAAGTATTAGACCGAAAACCCCTGAACTTTAGATCATTCCTGGAATTCAAGAGGAACCTTTGCCAAGGAGAAGAGCTGGAGAGACTGAGGAGAAGTACTGCCCTTGCTGTGTGTCTGGGGTTGGCCTGCAGTTGCTGTTTCTGCCAAGAAAAGGAGAAGGACTTTGCTGTGTTCTGTGTCCCCTGCTTGAATAAGATCTCCAAGGGCCTGAAGTGTGCTGGCCTCCTGTTCTGAAGTCTCAGGGGCACAAAGACTTCACCCCCAGCTCCCCTGAACACTGCTGCTGTGAGTTCTGACCTGCCAAGAGGTGCCTGTGCCAATTTTGGGCCTCTGGAGATTGTTGCTGCTGTTTGGGAGCTGGACGAAAGAAGAAATGTGAAGAACTACAAAAATCGCCGCATCAAGGGATGGCGACTGAAGAGGACCGATGCAGCGCCGTTCGACGCCGCCGCATCGATCGCCGCCGCCGCCGCATCGATCGCCGCCGCATCCCGAATTCCCACGCATCGTACCTGTGCAGCACGCTTTCCCGATGCATCACCTGCGAACCGGAACCGTCATGAAGAATCGATGTATCACTCCCCATACAGACCGGATTCGATGCAACTCGTCCTCTGTGTGCCGCAGAACTGTCGCATCGCCTCCCCAAGGTCTCAGGAGTGTTGCATCTCTTGGTTTTCCGACTCTGCGGCTGTTTGGCTTTTGAACTTTGACGCATCTACAGGTACTTTGGTGAAAAGTCATGCACCCATAGTTTTTTATGGTACAAGTTCTTGAAACCTTTTGAAAGTTATATTTTTAACTGTGTATGTTGGATTTTTGTCGTTTTGGTCTTGTTTAGTTAAGATAAAGATACTTAATTTTGTAAACTGTTGTGGTGTCCTTTTGTGGTGTTTTCACTGTGTTACTGTGAGTGTTGGTACAAATACTTTACACATTGCCTTTGGGATAAGCCTGTCTGCTCGTGCCAAGCTACCAAGGGGGTGAGCAAGGGTTATCTAAAGTGTGTATCCCCCTTACCCTGACTAGAAGCAAGGGTCCCTATTTGGACAAAGGTACCTACCCCTGCCACTAGAGACTCCCATTTCTAACAGACTCGAAAACAGGATGGGTTTAGGAGGAACCGTTCTCGAATGGTTTAAATCCTTTCTGCGGAACAGCTCTCAAAGAGTATTAGTTAATAGAAATCTATCTCCTCCCTCCCCGATTACGATCGGAGTTACGCAAGGCTCAACTCTCTCCCCTACCCTTCTCAACCTATATCTGGAACCACTATTGGTGATTCTGCGTAGCGCTAACATCTCCTTCCATATGTACACAGATGACATGCAGATCTACATCAAAATCTCATCCCTTGAGGAGATCAAGATAATGAATGAGGCGCTAAAGCTGACTATGAAAGGGTTAGTCAGTAATCAACTCAAACTTAATGCGCAAAAAAACAAATTCTTACTAATATCCCCTTCTAAAAGTTCCACTTACATTTTAGAATGGACCAAGTCAATCACCGTGCTGAATTGCACCCAGATCGTAGTGGACTCTACCAAATCACTAGGAGTCACGCTGGACAAGAACCTGAACATGCAGTCCGACATCAACACTCTCGCCAACAATGCCAGGATTCACCTGAGCTACCTCAGAAAACTCAAACCATTCCTAGCTACGTCAGACCTTAAAATGGCAGTTAGCGATAGGAGTTGGAGGGTGCTACCAGGGTTCACGCACAAACGGTCAGGACCCAAATGTGGCTCTGACACATCCCTAAACAGTGGTTTCACCCAGGGACCACCTGATATGGAATAAATGTTCACAGAATGGATAGGTTTGTGCCTACAGAAATTATCTTGAATCTCAGGGTTGATGTGATGCCAGAAATATAAATAGCGTACAAGAGACACGAGGTAACACGGTCTGTCGTTGTGCTCTTATTCTTCAGTATGCCAAATGAAAGCAAAATGATCATTGCAATCTGATCCTTGGTATTTTTTATTTTTAGAATGCAAGTGAAAGCAGAAAACAGCCGACACATGTTTTGCCCAGAGGCCTGCAGGCCAGGACTTCTTCAAGGCAAAAGTAGTAGTTTAAATCAGTCGAATCATCTAGGAAATCAAGAGAAACGGCATCCCCAGGCGGGATGCAACGAGAAATAGCCTGCGGTCTGGAGCACGCTGCATCCCGCCTGGGGATGCCGTTTCTCCTGTTTTCCTAGACGATTAGACTGGTTTAAACAACTACTTTTGCCTTGAAGAAGCCCTGGCCTGCAGGCCTCTGGGCGAAACACGTGTCGGCTGTTTTCTGCCTAAAATGGCAGTGCAGGCATTAGTCATCTCAAAGGATAGAATACGGATGTACAACTCTCTCAGGACTGCCCAAAATCTCAACCGCTTCCCTAAAAGCCTGTCTCAACACTGCCGCAAGACTCTTAACAGGTTCAAAATAATTCAACCACATCACTCCGCACCTGAAGTGTAGGAAAGTAGGATCTGCTTCTGCTTCTATGGATACCCCCACTTTTTGCCTGATGCTAAGCTGTATTTTGACTACTCTGACTGGGATCCTGCTAATCAGGATCCAGTCTATCTGCTTTCTCCCTAAATTGTTGTGTTAAGTACTTAGGTACATCCCAGATTGGATACTGGGGTACCCTTATAAGTCCCTAGTATATGGTACTAAGGTACCCAGGGCATAGGTACCCCAGAGGACTCCCATAGGCTGAAGCATGTATTATGCCACCCATGAGAGGCCATTCAAAATGGAACTACAGGCCTGCCATTGCAGCCTGTGTAAGCTGGTGCTAGCTCCACTTACTAAGGATATAGGTTTCCTATATCTAGGGTCACTGCACTTAAAACCTATAAGTCACCTCTATAGCAGGCCTTTGCAATCCTGAAGGCAGGGTGCATGGTTCTAAGTGAGAGGGTGCCCCTGCATGAGCAGGACCCCCCTGCAGCCTACAGAGTCTATTCTCCCGGGTTGTCAGTGAAGCAGCCATATACTATATATAGTGGCACCGCGTAATCACGCAATGACCATCTCGAAATTGGCTGCAATGAATCCTATCATGTTTGGTATCGTAAATGGTGTGGGAGGTATGATCCCAAGCATTGGAAGAGCCCTCTATTAGGCTCTCAGTGTTCCTGGTACCAGCCTTCTTGACCCGGACAGCACAAAATGGTTGCTGTCGCCTAGAGACACGATTCTGCCTTCCTGCTGCTGAGCCAAGCTTGAGCAGGGGAAGGCAGAACAATAGGCATCCTGTCACAGGGAGATGTATTGGGATAGGGTGGATGCACTTGCCAGTGCCACTCAGTCTGCATGAGGGGCAGATTTGGTGTCCCTGTGCATAGTCCAGTTCAAACCAGTCCTGGGAGCCGTTGGCTCCCGCTCTGGCGTGAAACTGGACAAAGGCCATGGGAGTAACCTCCCCCCCCTGTCCAGACCCTCCCTTGAATCTTCCCAACCCTTTCCCTAGGGTACTTAAGGGCTTACCTGGGTGTAGGTCCCTAGATTCGTTGTGGGATAAGATTCAGATCAGACACCACTGCACTTCTACCGTCTGGGCATTCTGGACTTCGCTGGACTTCGTTGGACTTCGTTTGGGCCTGACTTCGTCTCCCTTCCAGTCTGCTGCATCATCTGTGCCTGTGCATCATACAGGAACCTTCCAAGGCCTGTGAAGCATCAAAGACACTTGAAGAAATCTCCCTTGGAGTGAAGGATTCACTCCCCTGCATTTGCAGGCACCGCAACTAAGGCGACCGGTCTGCAGATCTTGAGCTCCTCTGGACTCCGTGGGCTCTGCCACACAGGTGGCGGTTTTCCACAGCTCCCGAGGCCTGCCCTCTCACCAAGTATGAGGCCAGTATCCCTCGTGGGGGTTGCAATAACCGAAACCCTGTGCACCGCGTCCAACTTGCAGTTGCAAAGGCTTGTTGGCTTCTTTCCAAGAAGATCTTCGGGCTCCAAGTATCCCCAACCTCGAGCTCCTCGAGTGACCAGAATCTTCAGCCACACCACATCGTGTGCATCGTGGTCTGCATCTTTTGGTGAGCTGCTTGAGGTCCTCTCGCGACTCCAGTGCCGCCGACCTGTGGGGCCACTTGAGGGTCACACTTTTCTTTTGGGCTCCCCTGATTGCTCGGGGCCTGCCCTGACTCCCCTGCTGTTGGTGAGCCTCCTGGACCTTGCTGGTCCCGACGTTGCTCCTTCTTTGAAGCCTGCATTGGTTGCATTTGTCAAGGCTTGTTGGTGCCCTCACCGGACACCGACCCCTCAGCACTTGACATCCTTCATGGGACAGCTCGTACCCGGCTCCTGGTCCTCCTCAGCATCGCCTGGTCCTCACAGTTGCAGAGTCAATGTCCTCGTCATCCATCCTGCAACACCTGACATCGGAGGGCATTCGTCTTCCAAGTCTCCTGGTCACTCCTGAGTGAAATAGACACTGTCCCCTGTGCTTGCAGGTACCTCTCATCAAGAATCCATCCTCAGATTCCACCGGACACTTCTTCCATCTTCCACAGCGGCACTTTCCTAAAGTCCTCCCTTGGGTTCGACTGCGGTTTCCGACATCACTTCACACGTATGCACCCGGCTTCCCTGGTGTAGGTAACGTGGGAACTATGGTATCCACGGGTGGGGTGGCTCTCCAACCTTCTGTCTTCCACTGGGTTTCTTCAGGGTCCATAAACTTTAAAAATCCAACCGCGACTTGCACATAGAGTTGCACAGAGCACACGGTTGTGTTTCCACACTGCACACGCTCTCCGTAGGGTCCCTATCTACTCCCCTTGGGTGGTTCCTTGGGGTCCCAGCACTTCTACGTCCTCTCGACCCTGTCTTGATTCAAATCGTGGTTCTTTTACCACTTTCTTAGTGTATGATTTGGGCCCCCCCCGGGGCCACTGTGTATTTCGTGCTATTTACTGTGTTTCTTTGCTGAAGTATTGTGTGTGTTGTGTATATCTCCGGGTAGGAGATATTTCTATGTGTTAGAGAGTATTACATAATAAATACATATTTTTATAAATACTTTGTGTGGTTCTTTTTCACTTAATCTATACTATAAGATTGCATTCTGGTAAAACACGCTGCTTTACACTCCTTCTGGACTAAGCCTGCACAGCTACCACTTAGAGAGCTTTCTAAGGTTGTCTAAGACCTCTTAAATCACCATAAGGGTTGTGTGGTCTGGTGCAAGGTGCCCACTTACATTTGTGGACATCATATACCATGCCAGCTTCTCACATGAAGGCACTGAATTGGCTTCCTACGAAGCCAGAATCCAACTCAATTTGGCCTGTATCACACATCAAGCACTACATACTAAGGGGCCGATTCCGATCTCGGTCGGAGGCGCACCCAACACCATTCGGTCGGGAAAAAAGCCATGCGAAAGCCTGTTTCCCGACCGATCCGTACAGCACACCGAACGAGCAAGTACGATGCGCACAACAGCAAAGAGTCCGGACGAGCCGTACTCACCCAAACCAGGTCCTGTTCTCCGACCGAGGCGAATCCGGAAACGCCGAATCGAGTCGCACGGAAGGAAAAATGCAGCCCCGTCCGGCCGGACAAGTACGATGCGCTTTCCGTACGCGCCGAACCCGTCGCTACGCACGGCACGTCAAAGCATCCGGAAGAGGCGCACATAAGCTCCGATTCGCGCCACAACACGATCCACGGCTCCGAGATGAACACCGCAGTGACGAGGACGAGGCGAAGCGACGAGGACGACGCGAAGCAACGAGAAGGACGAACGACACGAACCAACCATGAATCCCTTCGTCCCGATCATACCAATATTCTACATATACTACCGGAACAGGCACGGACGCGTACGGCGCAGAAGGTAAGCCAGACACCAACCACAAAACACATACAACACGTACACGACACATCACACACACACAGAGGGATGCCGAATATACTTACACCAGCAACAGCAGCACCATAGGGGCGAGATGCCCATCACCAATGCCACATATGCACACAGGGGCCTGAATGCGCACCACCACCCCTCACCCAGGGGGCAGGATGCCTACCACTACTACCACCCTCACCCAGGGGGGCAGGATGCCTACCACCACTACCACCCTCACCCAGGGGGGCTGGATGCCTCACCACCACCCTTAGCCAGGGGGGCAGGATGCCTACCACTACTACCACCCTCACCCAGGGGGGCAGGATGCCTACCACTACTACCACCCTTAGCCAGGGGGCAGGATGCCTACCACCACTACCACCCTTAGCCAGGGGGGCAGGATGCCTACCACTACTACCACCCTCAACCAGGGGGGCAGGATGCCTACCACTGCTACCACCCTCACCCAGGGGGCAGGATGCCTACCACTACTACCACCCTTAGCCAGGGGGGCAGGATGCCTACCACTACTACCACCCTCACCCAGGGGGCAGGATGCCTACCACCACTACCACCCTCACCCAGGGGGCAGGATGCCTACCACCACTACCACCCTTAGCCAGGGGGGCAGGATGCCTACCACTACTACCACCCTCAACCAGGGGGGCAGGATGCCTACCACTGCTACCACCCTCACCCAGGGGGCAGGATGCCTACCACTACTACCACCCTTAGCCAGGGGGGAAGGATGCCTACCACTACTACCACCCTCACCCAGGGGGGCAGGATGCCTACCACTACTACCACCCTCACCCAGGGGGGCAGGATGCCTACCACCACTACCACCCCCACCCATAGGATGGACAATGCATGACACAACCAGCACACCACAACCTAGGGAATGCAAGAAGAAGACATCCCCCAACACCATGACAAGCGTGTGTAGACTGTGTCAAATGCCTACAACACCGAACATGACTTCGAACATATAATGTGACCCCTAGCACATGTGCCACACAAATATGTGTGTGGCACACACAACGCAAGCAGGCCATGACCATTGTGGCAATGGGGTCCAAACCCCCATCATCACAGTGACCAAAAGGTAAGTGTGGGGTCCCTAGCTGCAGCACATTTTGAACATTGTGGCAATGGGGTCCAAACCCCCATCATCACAGTGACCAAAAGGCAAGTGTGGGGTCCATAGCTGCAGCACATTTTGAACATTGTGGCAATGGGGTCCAAACCCCCATCATCACATTGACCAAAATGCAAGTGTGGGGTCCATAGCTGCAGCACATTTTGAACATTGTGGCAATGGGGTCCAAACCCCCATCATCACAGTGACCAAAATGCAAGTGTGGGGTCCATAGCTGCAGCACATTTTGAACATTGTGGCAATGGGGTCCAAACCCCCATCATCACAGTGACCAAAATGCAAGTGTGGGGTCCATAGCTGCAGCACATTTTGAACATTGTGGCAATGGGGTCCAAACCCCATCATCACAGTGACCAAAATGCAAGTGTGGGGTCCATAGCTGCAGCACATTTTGAACATTGTGGCAATGGGGTCCAAACCCCCATCATCACAGTGACCAAAATGCAAGTGTGGGGTCCATAGCTGCAGCACATTTTGAACATTGTGGCAATGGGGTCCAAACCCCCATCATCACAGTGACCAAAAGGTAAGTGTTGACAAAGTAAGAGGTGAAACTGCCAAACTGCATGGATGATTCCTGGTCACAGAACAACAAACACATCAGTGGCAAAGTAGTGTATGTGTCCCATTGCAACATAAATTGGGGGAGCCAAATCCTGCAGTGCAAATAAGACATAACTTTGGCCATGTGCAGACAAACAACACCCATGGGGGCTGACACCGTCAACAATCATCAATGACACAATGACAGAAGTGACCATCAGAATGCAGACCCACATAATTGCACCAATGGGCACACACATGCAGATACCCTGTGGAGACTGCAGATGTGAGGTGAACAGATACCATACCATGGCAGCAATGGGACACACAATGAACAATTAGCACCAAATGAGGGCTCCCGTCCCATCAGCCTGGTCATGGAAGTGCCAACGGAATCATCAGCACAGATCCAACACACTTGTATAGCAATGTTGCACTGACAACACAGATGAGTCCTTCCCCATTGATGCCCAGACCTGCATGTTCACTGGAGATGGCCACACGGTCAGGGAAGTAGACGAATAGAACAATGGCAGGCACAACAGATGTGCAGGGGTGGAAGCCACAGATGTGAAATTGCCAATCTAAGTAGGAAATCCCATTGCCAAATACTGAACACATGACACCCTCAGATGCTGCTATGGATGACATGGATACACCACAGGATAGGACACATTCCCCCTGGACCACATGGGTTCCTGCACAGTAACACTTCATTATCATGAGGCCAAATATCACCATCACTGCAGCAAGGGCATGGTTAGCATCATCAACATCATGTACCTCAGAAGCAAAAGCACTAGAGAACAGAAAGTTGCTTTATTCAGCATATGTGGCATTAAAAGTAGAAGTCCGGTAGAACATAAACAAAGGCCAATGGCCAGTCCATCAACAAAGTCACAAGTGGGTGACAGTGGCAGATGCCACCCTACACATGCCTGCACAAAACCAGGGACAATCCACTAGGAGGGGCAACTGGGGGGGGTAGGCCAGGCACCGCAGGGACAGGATCAGGGCTCACCAGGAGGAAGCAGGGAAGGGGTGGTGGGTGCTGAAGAGCCACTGACAACTGCAGTGGAGGTGTCTGACATGGTGTGTGCCGGCACAACTGGGGGGCATGGCTCAGATGTTGTGGGTGTCGGCACGACTGCAGTGGACCCTGCAGATGGAGTGGACAGGTCCGCCACTGCAGTGCCCAAGTCAGACAGGGTGGTAGTGGACTCCACTGCAGTGCCTACCACCAGGGGAGGAGAATGGGGAACAGGCAAGGTGGGCTGGACAGAGGGGGAGGACACCCTCACCACATCAGTGGCACAGACAAGCGCAGCGGGGGTGTGGTGCCGGGAGAGCAAGTGGCAGGGGAGAAGGCCGGAGCCTCTTGGGGATGGTATATCTGTGGGTGGGGGAACCTGGGGCAGGGTGTGGTGGGGGCACCTGTGGAGTGGGGGCCTGAGGGATGGAGGAAGGAGACCTGGTGCTTGAGCTGCAGGGCGGCGGCGGGGTCTTGCTCTTAGCACTCCGGGGGACTTGCGGGTGGGGGCCTCAGTCTGTCTGCGCCTGGGGGAGGGTGTCCGGGGGCGAGGGGCACTCTGCTCCGTGTGGGGGCTTCCTCTTCCCCTGGATGCTGGGGCAGCTGGATCGGAGGGGAAGAGGCCGAGGTCACTGAGGAAGAGGCGCTGGGTCTTTGGGGTTGCAGGTGAGGCAAGGAGGGTGCTTTGGAGGGAGAGGCAACTGTGGACTGCGCAGTGCCCGTGGATGCATGTGTGTGTACCAGGGCCCCATCCCCTGTGAGTCTGGTTTCAGTCCCCTGACTGTGCGTGCGTGTGCGTTTAGTTTGTGGCGTGTGTGTCTGTGTGCTGGACGTGTGTGTGCTGGTGTGTGCCTGTGCCGGTGTGTGTGTGCTTGGGACGGGTAAGGTGCTGGGGAGTGTGGATGGAGCAGAGGCAGGAGGGGTGAGGGACTGTCTGAGGAGGGACACTGCTGCCGTCAGGGAGGAGTCCATGGACCTGTTGCCCCTCTGTAGGTCAGACATGCCCGATGAGATGCCCTCCATGAACGACACCAGCTGAGTCAACAGTCCGGTGTGCGCATGGAGGACACTCAGCATGGCTGTCTGCCCTACATGGAGCTGGCGAAGGAGGTACACAGACTCCTCACTCAGGGCAGCAGGGGACACAGGGGCAGGGGTGCGGTGCCTGGGCCAAAGGAGACACGCTCCCGAACATGGGAGCCTCCACGGACCTGGGGAATGGGAGCCGATGGGAGGGCGGTGGTGGCGGGGACAGCAACACTAGCTGGGGTGTGGTGGCTGCTGACACCCGCCTCCACAAGGGAGTCATCCTCCGAGTTGCTCTGGTCCTCAGCTGAGGTGGATGGTGCTGAGGACTCCTCGGTGTGGCTCCCCTCGCCCTGCGTGCCACTGGGTCCCTCCGACCACTCCTCGGCTGCTGACCCAGTCTGGCTCTCTGGCTCCTCCTGGTCTGTGGAGCTGTCCCCTTCCGTGGCCGTGGATGTATCTGCAAACAATGGGGAAACAGACAGACATCAGTCACCTGCACCAAACGCACACACCACTGTGAGCACAGCACATTACAGAGCAAGCCCTGGCATCATTAGTTGTACATTGCTAAAAGTGCCCTAACTGAACAGGAGAAGCCAATTGTCAGTCTGATGCCAAGCATGGCACTCACATCCCACATGGCCTTGCACCCATCTGTCTGGTGTCTGTTGGATTGCAACACCCCAGTGTGGACACATGCACCAAGTACACAGTAGTTGGACAGTGCAGAGGACACGGTGTGGCATGTGGACATGCACACATCACAGCTCTTGCCACTGAGTCAGTACAGGTTTCCGGATGAAAGGGATGCCCAGAGTCAAATAGGAAATGCATGTGATGCATACCAGCGACAGACACCATGATGCACCCATGTCCTGATAGCCAGCGCCACTATGGTGTGCATGTAGCACATGTCACTCCCCTGCAGGACCACCAATAAGTTGACACATGCCATGGCAGAGGCATGACTGCTAAGTCATACATCACTGTCTCAGTGATGTATGACTTGGCAGCCAGACAACAACACTATGCACTGTGTCACAATAGTAGGTCATGGGGAATGCAAGTCTTGGAGCTGCACAAGTGCACATGTACATCCCCCACACAACACATCATCTTAACCCTCATCTGTCCAGGTCACACCTATTGGACATATGGGAGACCTGTGACACTACCCTCGGAACCTGAGCCCCTCACAATTTGCTGTGAATGGGGAACAGCTGCCTGAACTTCACATTCGCATACCCCAGTCTGCACGGGCAGCTGATCAAACACCTATGTGACACACAAGTATGGTCTCCTATGGTCACATCTCCAGGGGCATGCTGAGCCCCTACCAAGAAACACCCCAGCAGTCCTGGCAACTAATCCACAGCACACTGACACAGAGGCAGACACCTGAGGGGTCAAATCACTGTGCACAATGTGTCAGCTGATACACGGGAGTGGGAGTACAGAGTGCATTGCATGGCCTGGAGTAGGCATGACTGTCCTGCTCCACATGAATGAGGGATGTGCCCTGGACAGTGGATAGCTGGCTATGTATGTGTGACACACGTAATCTGCACACTCCTGGGGCCCAGACATTGTTCCCACCCGCTGCATGGGCGTGTGCCACATACCTCAGGCACATGTGGTGGCTCAGCTCAGCAAGTGGACCGCATATCAAAGCAACACGCAGATCACATGTCCAAACCCAGGCGTTGTGTGAACAATGGACCCACCCATGATGCCCACAACAGAGTTAGGGAAACAGATGCTGTCCCCACCTTTAGTGAAGCAAACTGCAAGGACACAGTCCCAAGTGACACAATTCCCTGAATGTAAGGGCCACACCTGGGTATCAGATGAGCAGTGGGCAGTGCACAATAGAGGGACATGGCCCCTGGACAACATGACTGCTGCACTGTGGCAGTTGAACCAGGCCAGAGGAGGGCACAAAGCATGTAATACAGAGTTCACAGTGCAGTCTTTGACTCACCCCTCCTTGCTGCTGTCTGGCCTTCAGCTGCCCATCCAGGTCTGGAAACACCACCGCCAGGATCTGGAGCATGTGGGGGTCAGGGTCCGTGTTCCGCCCCTCCTGCGAGGAGGCGACAGCTTCAGCTGGACCCGTGCAATCCTCCGGGTCCAGCCCCGAAGGTCCTGCCACCTCTTCTGGCAGTTGCGGATCCGGCGCTTGTAGACCCCCACGGACCGGACAGCCCTGACGATGTCCTTCCAGATTTCCTGCTTCCGATGGGCATTAACCTGTCAGGATGACAAAGTGAAAAGGCCATTACCACACATGCAACATATCCGTGCATGACACAGTTGTATATACATGTCTCAATCACAGGGGCACATGATGTACACAGGCAGTGCAAAGCTGACCATGGACAGTTTGCCAGACGTCACTACATGGTATCATTGCATGGGAAGTAAATCCATGTTCAAATGCACTGTCACTGCACCATACCTGTCCAGTGCAAGTCACTACACACTATGGGGGTGACAACTACTCAGTGAGCCTGCTAGCCAGTGGCGTGCAGACTCTCAGCCTTGCTAGTCACACAAAATGCACATTCAGAAAGGCAGTGCACAGAACACTCACCTGCTCCCCTGGTGTCCCATACAGCTTGCTGTACTGTGGAAGTAGGCTGTCCAGCAGGGCCTGGTTCTCTTCAAGGCTGAAGGCTGGGGCTCTCTCCACAGTACGTGCCATTGCAGGGTCCAGAGGGGCAGAGACAGCAGCAGTGCAGTGGCAGATGTTGTCCACGAGCATGTAGTGCAGGCAAGTGAGCTCTCAGGGGAACAGCCAGCAATATATATGTGCTGGAGAGGCAGATACTGTCCCTTGTGTCCAAAGTGATAGGTCCAAGTCGTTTGCATCTTCTGAATCTGGCCAATCCATGGAATAGCAGCACCAAAACACGCCCACAGCATCCTTCAAATCTTCAACTTCATGACATACATGATTTTGCAACATTGTTGTGGGTGACCAACTGAATTTACAGCAACCGACTCGCTCGAAATTCGAAAACGCGTCCGTTGCCAGGCAAGCCCATTGTCAATGGGTGCGCACCGATCGGTCCATTGCGGTACAACGCGCACAGGGGTACAACGCGTACCCGCACACATTGAATGCAATGGGCCGGCCGGAGGCACCGATAGGTCCATTGCAGTACAACGCGCACAGGGGTACAACGCGTACCCGCACACATTGAATGCAATGGGCCGGCCGGAGGCACCGATCGGTCCATTGCAGTACAACGTGCACAGGGGTACAACGCTGCACCCGCACACATTGAATGCAATGGGCCGGCCGGAGGCACCGATCGGTCCATTGCAGTTCAACGCGCACAGGGGTACAACGCTGCACCCGCACACATTGAATGCAATGGGCCGGCCGGAGGCACCGATCGGTCCATTGCAGTTCAACGCGCACAGGGGTACAACGCGTACCCGCACACATTGAATGCAATGGGCCGGCCGGAGGCACCGATCGGTCCATTGCAGTACAACGCGCACAGGGGTACAACCCGTGCACCGCACACATTGAATGCAATGGGCCGGCCGGAGGCACCGATCGGTCCATTGCAGTACAACGCGCACAGGGGTACAACGCGTACCCGCACACATTGAATGCAATGGGCCGGCCGGAGGCACCGATCGGTCCATTGCAGTACAACGCGCACAGGGGTACAACGCGTACCCGCACACATTGAATGCAATGGGCCGGCCGGAGGCACCGATCGGTCCATTGCAGTACAACGCGCACAGGGGTACAACGCTGTACTCCGCACACATTGAATGCAATGGGCCGGCCGGAGGCACCGATCGGTCCATTGCAGTACAACGCGCACAGGGGTACAACGCGTACCCGCACACATTGAATGCAATGGGCCGGCCGGAGGCACCGATCGGTCCATTGCAGTACAACGTGCACAGGGGTACAACACGTACCCACACACATTGTATGCAATGGGCCGGCCGGAGGCACCGATAGGTCCATTGCAGTTCAACGCGCACAGGGGTACAACGGGTACCCGCACACATTGAATGCAATGGGCCGGCCGGAGGCACCGATCGGTCCATTGCAGTACAACGCGCACAGGGGTACAACGCGTACCCGCACACATTGAATGCAATGGGCCGGCCGGAGGCACCGATCGGTCCATTGCAGTACAACGCACACAGGGGTACAACGCGTACCCGACACATTGAATGCAATGGGCCGGCCGGAGGCACCGATCGGTCCATTGCAGTACAACGCATCACTGTACATGTGACTGGCATATGTCAGCATGCCTGTCTCAGATGGACATATGCCAGCCACAGATAGCTCCCAGGGAGTGATGGGCACACCTACATCACGACAGCCTGTCCAAACTTTATCATAAGGCATGTAAGGCTGCATTTCCTATTGTGTGTATGTTGGTGTACATGTTGTCCTGTGGGTGTCACCTGTGGGCAGCCACCCCCAGGCTGTGCACGTGTTCATGGGGACAGGATCCTGGGTGTTACGTGTACATGACCACTGTGATGTGCAACTGTTCATATCTGTGCATGTGCCATGGTCACATTTCACAGTGGTGTATGTGTATGTCATGTCACATACCCCGTGAGTCCCATGTGGGACGGTATATTTGAGCCAGGGTGTCCCAGTGGCACAATAGTGATGGTCCTCCACAGTCTGTGTGCATGTAGTGTTTACAATGTCTCTGATTTCATGTGCACAATGGGAGACAGTCTCCACATCCACGTTGTGTGTGCATGGACTCTGATGTTGTGCGTGTGTGTCACAGACGTCCATGTCTGTCCTGCCGTGGCAAGTGGGGCCACTACCTGTGGGGGTCATGGTTGTTTTGCTGTGGTGTATACATGATACTCCATGTAATGCCAGTGTCCATGTGGCATTACAGGGTCCCTGGGAATGTACCTGTCGTTGAGCTGTGGTGCCTGGGGCACATCTGTCCTCACATGTCACTGTGGGGGGTTATTGTGACACGGCAGCAGGAGATGTGACACGGCCTCATGATATCCAATGGGCCAACCTGGGACTAATTGATGCCACCTGTTGGACCGTGTTGACAGATGTTGGCCATGTATGTACCATACATGTCCTTCCGGTACTGCACACTTCATGTAGTTGTGCCTCATAATGATGTATGTTGGGATCTTGAGTGTGTTCAATGCCGCATATGTGGGGTGACTGACAATCTTGCTTACTTCTCCTCTGCACTGCAGGGCTCCTGCTGTCCATCGACCATTCCCAGACCTGGCAACGATGGTGGAACGGGACAGCATCCGACGGTACCGCTTCACCAGGCAGCTGATTGAGGATTTGGCAGTGCAGTTGGCCCCACATTTGCAGCCTGGCCGGCCGTATCCTACAGCGCTGACCCCCAAGGTGAAGGTGATGGCAGCCCTACACTTCTTTGCCACTGGTACCTTCCAACATACTGTGGCGACTGCTGGTGGGATGTCACAGACCATGTTCAGCCGTGTGCTCCGCGATGTTTTGGCGGCAATGTTGCTCTTCCTGAACCGGTACATCTATTTCCCTAGACTGCGATGACTCACTGACGTGAAGAGTGACTTTTATGCCCTGGGGAGGATGCCGCATGTAATTGGCTCCATTGATGGGACACATGTGGCTTTGGTACCACCACAGGCCCAGGAGCAGGCCTACAGGAACCGCAAGCACTACCACTCGGTCAATGCACTGGTGGTGTGTCTTGCAGACATGACCATCACACACGTGTGTGCCCGTTTCCCTGGTTCAGCACACAATGCCTTTGTGATGAGGAGTAGTCGCATCCCCAGGATGATGGCACAGATGCAGAACCAGCGTGCCTGGCTTGTCGGTGTGTACTGACTTTGTGCCATTGTGTGTGATCTGATCTGTAGTATTCCGCCCACTTTTCCAAGTCAGCTAATGTGCACTTGTCTGTCCGTAGGTGACTCGGGATACCCCAACATGCCGTGGTTGCTGACACCCCTCAGGAACCCTGTGACACCAGCCCAGATGCGCTACAATGAGGCACATGGTCGGACCAGGAGAGTGATTGAGCGGACCTTTGGACTCCTGAAGAGCCGCTTCTGCTGCCTGGACAAGACCGGAGGGTCCCTCCCATATGCCCCTGCGAAAGTGTGCAAGATTATCATCGTCTGCTGCATGCTCCACAACCTGGCAGTGCGGAAGGAGTTGCCTCTCATCCAGGATGACAATGACCAACATCCGCCACCTGTGGAGGATCCTGGCCTGGACCACGATGCCAGTGACGATGATGATGATGATGGTGATGGTGATGTCCGCACACAGCTCATCACCAACTTCTTTAGCTGAATGTGAGTATCCTGAGGTGTCATGTCAATGATGTGAGTTGGCATGATGTGTGGGTGGTGCTCTGGTGCTGTTGGAGTGTGTCCATGGGCTACTTGACTGGATGTGTGTTGCGATGTGTGGTGACAGGTGGGCTGTACTCCCCAACAGTGTTGACATGCTAACTTGGTTCTGGGTGGGTATCTTGTAACATGTATTGTGCATGAGTTTTGCTGTTCTGTCCTGTACTCCATTGCTTTTGACTGTGTGTCATTTCTGTCCTTCACAGGGTACTTTCAGATTCGTTTGGTCAACTGTGTCCACCGACGACGTGATTGCACATCCAGGCTGGTAGCTGTTGTGTCCCTACAGGTGATGTGCGCCACACCCATGGACTTCCCTCCGTCTACAGTTGTTGACTGTGTGCCCGCTGCCAGGTGGGATTACCTTGCATCTGTAGTGGTTACAGCATGTTGCAACTGTGTAATAAACCTGTGCTTCACTTTGTGATGTGCGTTGTCTGTGGTCACACATTTGACTGCCATTTGCTTACTGCACCTGTGGGCTACTTGACTACAACTGGGAATGGCTGTGGTGTCTGTGCATTGCACCGTCTTCTCTGGCAACATCAGTGTAGGCAATGAGTCAGATGGCCTAGGTGTGTATGTGTTGTGTAGCCCTGGTGGTGTGTCTCCCTCATGTGTGTCACGTTGCCTGTACTCACATGCCTGTGTTGTCCTTGCTGTTGCAGTTCGCATACACAGTGTAATTTTGCAGTTCATCATCCCCATAACAGCACCCACGTTGGAATCACGACAGAGGCAAGTATGGTGTATTAGTGTGTCTATTGTGATACATTTGTGTTAATAGTGCATAGGATGGGTAGTGCTGTACATAAATCTTGCAATCCCAAGTTCCTAGGTGAATTGAAAGTCCTGGTAGACAGGATCCCCAGTATCGGGGCCACAGTTGTCTGACACATTGGTCCAACTTGTACTCCCCATGCAATGTGTGGGAGTAGTGTTGCCGTCAACAGGGTGAACAGTCTGTGCACAAAGGCGAACATCCAGAACAGGTTCAGGCTTCCTGGGAGTTGCACTTGGCCATCGGCCTCTCACTTTCCCCTCCTCGGACGACCCCTCTTCTTGGGGGGGCCCTCAAGTACAGGCTGCTGCGGTGCAGGGGACTCTCCGCCAGAGTCCTCCTCCCTCCCTGTGGCAGTTGCAGTTTGTTCGGCACCAGATGTTGTTGGCACACAGGGAGGTGTGGACTGGTTGCTGTTCATCTGGCGGAGGCATTGTAAAATGTCCCTGTGCACCGCCGTCATCTCATGCAGTGCATCCCACTTGGACTCCACGCGGGACATGTGTGAGTCCACACGGGACATGTGTGACTCCACGTGGGACATGTGGGAGTCCAAGCGTGCATGATGGGCAGCCTGCTGCTGTTTAATGTCTCTGAGGAGCCCCACTACCTGGCTGAGCTCTCCGGTGCTGGACTGGTACACATCAGCTATGCGTACCAGTTGTGGGTCATCATGCACACCAGCAACGTCTGCAAGCAGCGACCTCTGTCTCCCACTCCTCCCACCACCCCTGCTGACATGTGCAGTGTGTGCAGTGGCACGCACAGATAACCCTGGTCCACCTTGGGGGTTGGTGATGGTGGTGGTGTCCATGGCCCCAGGTTGGTCCAGGGTCACTGTGCTGGTGTTGCTCCTTGTTCTGTCCATGTCGGCAGGGATGGTATTCGTGGTGACAGTCGTTGGAGGGGTGGGTGCAGGGGTGCAGCTGGTGGTCCTGCTGGTGCTGCAGCTGGTGGTCCTGCTGGTGCTGCATGTTGACTTGCACCGGATGTGCCAGGTTGTTCTTCATCGTCCGAGGAGGACAGAGGCTGTACGACGCCAGTGAGCTCGGCATCCTCTTGAGCCTGGGACTGGGACTCCTCAGCGTCTGCTGCTGTGTCCCCATCATCACCTGTTTTTGGGAGACACAAACAATGTATGTTATGTTTCTGCAGGCATCAATGGTTGACACACATGACAGTTGTGACTGTGCCTCTGGGTGCGGGCCTGTACATTGCATTGTCCTAAGTCGTCACAGTCAGGGGTTGATATTGGTGTGGCACATTGTCCTGCATTATTTGGGCATATCTATGTATTTTCTGGGGTGTGAACATGGTCTGCATTGGTTGTGTTTGGTTGACAGCCGGCCCTCCTTCCCACCCACCCAGCCAGTCAGTTATCCCACCATGGAACGTGCTTGCGTTGCAGGGAGTGGAAGTTGTCTCTCAGGATGTCAGTCAGTGGTGTCCTGCTGTTTGTTGGTGCACAGTTGCCAGCAGGGCCTTGTGCTCCCCACAGCAGTAGCCAGTGTCAGCCATCTTGTGAGTCCTTCTCCACTTCCTGTGATGTGAGCATGGTTCAGGGTGGTGTTGATGGGACAGTTGTGGGGGTGACCAATATCAGTGACTACGACTCCCATCATGCTATTGCCTCCACCCCCTTCCCAGCATGCCCATGCTTCCTTCCTTTTGACTCTGCTTCCCTGTGGGGTGGGCTGGCTGTGCTGACAGGATGGCTGGGAGTGTTGTCCTGGCAGTTGTTTGGCTAGAAGTCCCAAGAGTGTCCCTGTGCTTCACACAACATAACCCAGGGTGGTGGTTCTTTGTGGGATCTTGTGTTAGAATGGGGGGCATTGCATTCTACCAGGTGGGTTCTGTGGAGTTTGTGTTGGGGGTGTGTGAGGGGAGGTGCTTGTGACTATGGTCAGTGCTGCAAGTCCCCCTTCCCACCCAGCTAGCCAGATATCCCACCATGGAACGTGCTTGCATTGCAGGGAGTGTAAGTTGTCTCTCAGAATGTCAGTCAGTGGTGTCCTGCTGTTTGTTGGTGCACAGTTGCCAGCAGGGCCTTGTGCTCCCCACAGCAGTAGCCAGTGTCAGCCATCTTGTGAGTCCTTCTCCACTCCCTGTGATGTGAGCATGGTTCAGGGTGGTGTTGATGGGACAGTTGTGGGGGTGAGCTATGTCTGTGACTACGACTCCCATCATGCCATTGCCTCCACCCCACTTCCCAGCATTCCCATACTTACTTGCTTTTGTGTGGAGTTCAGTGTGTGTGGGTGTGAGAGCAATGGCAAGATGGATGACAGTGGTGTCCTGCTGTTGGTTGGACACCAGTCCCAGTCCTGCTGTTGGTTGGTGTGCAGTACCCAGCATGCCCTTGTGCTCCCCACGACACAGCAACAGTGTCAGACATCTTTGATGGGCCTTTCCACTCTCTGTGGGATGTGCATGCGTGAGTGTGAGCTTGCTGGGCCATGTGGTGGGGGATGTAGAGCTGTGACTACGACTCCCATCATGCTATTGCCTCCTCCCCCTTCCCAGCATGCCCATGCTTCCTTCCTTTTGACTCTGCTTCCCTGTGGGGTGGGCTGGCTGTGCTGACAGGATGGCTGGGAGTGTTGTCCTGGCAGTTGTTTGGCTAGAAGTCCCAAGAGTGTCCCTGTGCTTCACACAACATAACCCAGGGTGGTGGTTCTTTGTGGGATCTTGTGTTAGGATGGGGGGCATTGCATTCTACCAGGTGGGTTCTGTGGAGTTTGTGTTGGGGGGTGTGTGAGGGGAGGTGCTTGTGACTATGGTCAGTGCTGCAAGTCCCCCTTCCCACCCAGCCTGCCAGATATCCCACCATGGAACGTGCTTGCATTGCAGGGAGTGTAAGTTGTCTCTCAGGATGTCAGTCAGTGGTGTCCTGCTGTTTGTTGGTGCACAGTTGCCAGCAGGGCCTTGTGCTCCCCACAGCAGTAGCCAGTGTCAGCCATCTTGTGAGTCCTTCTCCACTTCCTGTGATGTGAGCATGGTTCAGGGTGGTGTTGATGGGACAGTTGTGGGGGTGACCAATATCAGTGACTACGACTCCCATCATGCTATTGCCTCCACCCCCTTCCCAGCATGCCCATGCTTCCTTCCTTTTGATTCTGCTTCCCTGTGGGGTGGGCTGGCTGTGCTGACAGGATGGCTGGGAGTGTTGTCCTGGCAGTTTATTGGCTAAGAGTCCCAAGAGTGGCCCTGTGCTTCACACAACATAACCCAGGGTGGTGGTTCTTTGTGGGATCTTGTGTTAGGATGGGGGGCATTGCATTCTACCAGGTGGGTACTGTGGAGTTTGTGTTGGGGTGTGTGTGAGGGGAGGTGCTTGTGACTATGGTTAGTGCTGCAAGTCCTCCTTCCCACCCAGCCAGCCAGCCAGCCAGTTATCCCACCATGGAACGTGCTTGCATTGCAGGGAGTGTAAGTTGTCTCTCAGGATGTCAGTCAGTGGTGTCCTGCTGTTTGTTGGTGCACAGTTGCCAGCAGGGCCTTGTGCTCCCCACAGCAGTAGCCAGTGTCAGCCATCTTGTGAGTCCTTCTCCACTTCCTGTGATGTGAGCATGGTTCAGGGTGGTGTTGATGAGACAGTTGTGGGGGTGACCAATATCAGTGACTACGACTCCCATCATGCTATTGCCTCCACCCCCCTTCCCAGCATGTCCATGCTTCCTTCCTTTTGATTCTGCTTCCCTGTGGGGTGGGCTGGCTGTGCTGACAGGATGGCTGGGAGTGTTGTCCTGGCAGTTGTTTGGCTAAGAGTCCCAAGAGTGGCCCTGTGCTTCACACAACATAACCCAGGGTGGTGGTTCTTTGTGGGATCTTGTGTTAGGATGGGGGCATTGCATTCTACCAGGTGGGTACTGTGGAGTTTGTGTTGGGGTGTGTGTGAGGGGAGGTGCTTGTGACTATGGTTAGTGCTGCAAGTCCTCCTTCCCACCCAGCCAGCCAGCCAGCCAGTTATCCCACCATGGAACGTGCTTGCATTGCAGGGAGTGTAAGTTGTCTCTCAGGATGTCAGTCAGTGGTGTCCTGCTGTTTGTTGGTGCACAGTTGCCAGTAGGGCCTTGTGCTCCCCACAGCAGTTGCCAGTGTCAGCCATCTTGTGAGTCCTTCTCCACTCCCTGTGATGTGCGCATGGTTCATGGTGGTGTTGATGGGACAGTTGTGTGACTGCGACTCCCATGTTGCTATTGGCTACACTGACTTGGCCAGCATACACAGAATTCCTTCCTTTGAGTGGTCTTCACTGTGTGTTGGTGTTGTTGTGGTGGCTACATGTCTGGATGTGTTTGTTAGTTCTATTTGTGCCACTGCCTAGCTGTAGTTGTGTTTGTACATGTGTTGGCACAGTTGGATGTGACTTTTTTGATGGCATGTGTTGTGTTTATCTGACTGACATACACATTTTGGGATGATTCTGTTCTGGTTGCTGTGTAATTGCTATGAGTGCATGGTTTGACTCTCCCCTTGACAGTGATGTGTGTGTTTTGTGGCAGTATATTGTGTACATTTGTTGTGTACTCACCAGGCTCTGGGATGTCCTCTAGTCCATATACGCTCACTGGCGGAAGGATGGCCCGCACCTTCTCCTCCCAGGGCCTGAGGTATATTGGCTTGGCAGGAGGGCCACTGCCGGTGTGTTGGCTGTTGATGTAGTCTTTCTTCAGCATGTCCCGTACCCTCCTGCGCACGTCATACCACCTGTTCTGGATGTCGGTCTTTGTGCGCCGACATGGTGATTGGGCGTTCACCCTGTTGATGATCCTCTCCCACATCTTGGTTTTCTGCGACATGGGGGTCTGTTGGACCAGTGTGCCAAACAGCTGTGGCTCCACCCTGAGGATCTCGTCTACCATGACTTCCAATTCACTATCTAGGAACTTGGGATTCTTCTTGGGGGCATGGTGATGGTTGGTGATGGTGGGTGATGTGTGTGTTGGTGTGCAGGTGAGGGTGTGTGAGTGTGTGTTTTGCTGGATGTATGTGAGGTAGGTATTTGTTGGTGTGCTGATGGTGTGTGGCTTGTGTGAGGGATGAGCTGTGGGTGTGTGGTTGCTTTCTCTTGGGTGCTGGCAGTGGAATGGCATTTGCAAAGGCTCATGGTTGTGATTTGTGTCCTTTATATAGGTGGAGTTGTGGGTGTGTCTTTGTTCTCTGTCCCCACCCCCCAGTATTTATTGGCTTGGTAATTGCTTGTTTGGCCTTTTTTTGGGGTGATTTTTCCTTTGTGCTGTTTGTGTATGTTGGAAACGTTCTTGTGACCGAGTCGGACCCTGCATTGGTCTCGTACGGTGTTCTCCGTTTCGTTCACGCTGTGTTTGTGCAGTTTTCTATGCTGCGTACGCGTCGGTCGCGGTGTATTGTGTTGCTTCGGCTCGGTTTTGAATGCGTGTCTGTCGTACTGCTTGTCCTCCGTCCGACTCGCTCGTGGTCTTCGCGCCTTGCATCGTACTTTGTGGTTTGGAGTTCGCGTGTACGTTTCGGTCGGATTTGTTCCGGGTGCGTGTCGGTCGGTTGGATTCGTGTGTTTTTCCGGCCGGATTGCTGTTTTCCGTGCGGCTCGGTCGGTCGACTTGGTTTCGGTACGTGTCGGTCGGATTTTTCGCACCTTGCATCGTACTTGGCGTGTCGTGCGCCACGGGTACGTGTCGGTCGGTATTATTTCCGGATCCGAGTCGGTCGGCGCTTTTTCCGGCCCGAATCGGAATCGACCCCTAAGTCTCCTTCATACCTAGCTCAGAAAATAGTGTAATCCGGAGGAGGCAGGCACTCCCGTAGCGCTAGTGACCTGGTGCAGAAACCACCTTTCTTCCGGAAGAGTTAAACCTACAACAGAGTGTTCTCCGGGGCCACACCTAGAGTCTGGAACTCGCTGCCGCCAAAACATTAGAAGAATCCCAAACACGTCAAGATTTAAGGAGAAAGTCAAGATTTTTCTAATGGACAAATTCCTGCCATAACACTCTCCCAGAACATTCATCGAACCGTGGCTTAGCTTACTCATTAGCTCTCGTTGGGGTATAACCTTGCAAACCTTTGTATACTCAACTAAATGGTCTATGTACCCCCCTCCCTGAGAGGCCGACCACTGATCGGCCTGGATGTACCCAATTTGTTATTTGTAACTTATACTCTCTTATGTGTTGTCTAGGATGTTGCAAAATGTGTACTTCAGTGTAACTTTAGAGGGCAGATGTTGAGGTAGTCAATGTTTTTTTGCCTCTGTTTCTCTCTCTGATGTTAGTTTGATCGTTTGCTCTTTTCCACTGAAAGTTTCTAATTCTCTATGAAGCGCTCTGATACCCTAATCGGGCCACGTTCGCGCTCTATAGAACTCTAAATAAATAAATATAAATAAATAAATTCCATACCTACCAGCCCTTATTTGGCAATGGAAGTCTTTAACAAATAATTTGGTGATCAAGTCAGGTTGCACATTTTTGAAAAGTAAACAAGAATGACAGCTCAGAGAATGGTGACTTGTCCACTTCTCAAAAACTGGGGATACCTGGAATGCTGCGGGATTGGCAGGCAATTTATGGGATATATGACTGATGCATCATTTGCTAAAAATTAAGTATAAATCAAGTGCTACTTTCGAATGTTATACCATCCTCTGTTCCTATAGTTTTCTGTATACAAATGATACCACACGTGTGAATTGAGATATCTCCCAGAACAGGAAAAGACATTAACCATCTGCCATGTTTAGTGTTCACAACACACAATTTTCTCGAGTTTTGAAATTGTCTGAAGTTTTTGATTTACATAGCACAAGGTCCTGGGGATCTGAACAGCAGAAGACATTACACATCATCAGGAATTCTCAGAGGTGGTAATTCAATTCAATTAATATTGCATGGCCCTGACAGAAATGCCCCACAAATTGCAAATTATTGCACAAAAACGCAATGACTCCTCACAGACACAAACACACACATAGTGGCAGACAATTACTGCTTTAGATTTTGGATATATGGTGATAGTGAGTAGTAAATATTGTCATTTTATCAATTGACTATCCACATTTGGTAATTTAATTGTAATTGGTGTATTTAATACCTTAAAAGAATTGCAAATTGATTCTTTGACATCTAGACAAATGGATAGCATGATCACTTGTAGCCGCAGTCGATATGTACATAGATTATTTAGCGGAGCATGCTCTTGATATTGTTATAACGTTGAATATGTAAAGGTTAAAATGCAGATTGTGGTCCCAAAACCTGATTATGTTTTATCTTTTTTTAAATTCAAATAATTGAAGTTTATAAAACAACACCTTGTGGAATTGGAAAAGTGTAACTTCTGAAAGACTTGAGACAAGTATGTTCTGATGTGAATGATGGTGTCTGGAAAGGTCGAATGATCCAGACGAAAACTTTACTAAATATTGTACGACAAGATCGCTGGTTGCATAGATAAAAAAGAAGAGAGTGGAGCAGCTGTAAAATGTCTGTAATGTTACATGATAAATTGACAAAATGTAATCATTAAGTAAGTGAATTTAAAAATAATTTGATCCAATGAAAATTAGGATTGTGGAAACTGTTTTCATTAAATTGTTTAATACCCTAACATCCTTGGCAAGCTCCAATGCTGCAGGTAAAGAAGTATCATCCCCTCAACCATCAATAGATAATGTCAGGAATTTCTTTTTTTAAAAGAATAATAAAGTTACAGATGACTTTATGAATCAGGAACAAGGAACAATGCTGTCTCAGTTATGACTCTTCAGGTAGCTCATTAAGGTTTGTGATTTTTCACCCACTGGCAATGTCGATTTTAGATTTTTGATTACAGAAAAGGGCTCACAGTCTCCCCTCTGAACATCTAACCTATGTAAATACTGAGAAAAAGAGACAAAGGGGCACATGCATCAAAGTAGGCTTTGCGATTCCTTAATTGCGATTATTAAGGAATCGCAATTAAGGAATCGCAAAAGCCTATGCATGTAGGAATCGCTATAAAAATAGCGATTCCTAAACATTCCTTAATTGCGACTCGCAAATTGCGACTCGCAATTAAGGAATGCCGTCCCATTCATTCCTATGGGCCTACAGGCCCATAGGAATGAATTGGAGATTGACATGCGCAATTTGCGAGTACCAGTAGGTACTCGCAAATTGCTCATGCAATTTCAAGGGTGCAAGGGTGTCAAAATGACACCCTGTTGCACCCCTGAAATTGCGATGTGCACCCATGTTAGTGCACACACATGCCCCAAGGGCATGTGTGTGTGTAACCTAAAACTTTAAAAAATGCATTTTAGTGCATTTTTCAAAGTTTTTGCAAATTACAGACAAGTTTGATTTGTCTGTAATTTGCGGTCCCAAATAGCTGAAATCGCTATTTGAAAGTGCTTCTAGCATTGCATTTAAGGAATCGCAAATTGCGATTCCTTAAATGCAATCGCAATTTAGGAATTCGCAAATAATTGCGAATTCTTAAATTGCGCATAGGAAACACTTTCATGCATCTCCAAAGGCCAATTTGCGATCGCAAACGGCCGATTTTTGCGAATCGCACCGTTTGCGATCGCAAAAACCTTTGATGCATGTGCCCCAAAGTACCTCCACTACTGGATCTAATGAACCTATCTTCTTATTTGGATGTGTGCCCTGCATTACTATAGAAAGCATTAGTTTGCTCACTCTTAAAACAAACCTACTCAGGATGTGAAGAACCCTGCCATCTTTACAACTTATTAACTGCAAACGCTAACTTTTTCAAGCAGGCTTGGTGTTTTTCAAGCAGGTTGTAGGCCTCAAGTGGAAACTGAAGCCCTGGTTACATATGTGGTGGACAACCCAAGGGTGATGTTAGTGGTGCAGTATGTTGATTTTATTAGCTCCATCAGCAGCATTCACCACTCACCTTTTGTCCATCATCTGGCTCATTTTGCCCCTGTAGGGGATGGCCTTAGGTGGGTTAAATATTACAATAGTGGTAGAATTGTAACAGTTCTAATGACACCATTTAAATCTGCTCTTAAACTTGTGTGCTGGGATTCCCCACATAGATCAGCACTAGCACTTGTACCTTTAAATCTGTATAACTGTGTTTAGCTCATTTACTTCATGTTCTATTTGTACTCAGATGACAGTCACAGCCTCCTCTATGTTCAAAGGGAAGGCCTTGGTGCTCTAGAACAACTTGGTAGCTTGAGAAGTTGCATACGACAGAGTGATCCAGAATATTTTAATGTTGAATTATGCTGTATAAACTTCACCCAAATGTGTGTGATGCCTGAACCTCTTGACATATGCCCTCAACATGTACACCCTCAGGAGTCTTAAGATTCTGATTGATTTGGAGGTAAATTTGATGTAACATGTGACTCTGAGTTCTAAAACCAGTTTTTGTCACCATAGAGAAGCTAGCAGAGTCTTCCCATTATCATATTGTCCTCACAGAATGATTGCAACCAATGCTTTTGTTCAATCTTGCCCTGATTTTGGCAATTCTGTACCCCTTGGTTTACCTAAATTCACTGTAAAGGAATTTAGATTATATGTAAAAATCCCTACTGCAAAATCATTGTCTCATTGTGAAATTGCAAAACACGTTCAATGCTGCTTGGATGAAGCACCACATCTATTACTCAGGGAACTAAGGGGCTCATTATGATAGCGGAACAATCGCCACCGCCGGGCCGGCGGTGGCAATCGTGCCACCATCGTAAGGAGATGTACCCACTGCCATATTAGGATGGCGGTGGGTATTGCGGCGGATGCAAAGTCCGTCCGCCGCTTTACCGCCGGTGGCAATCGTTACGATTGCCTGCTGGGCGGAGCTGGGTCACTAATATGGTGGCGGTGCCTAGCAGGCACCGTCCGCCATCTTAGGATGTGGGTGTTGGAGAGGCCTTTCCATGGCGGCATCGCCGCCATGGAAAGGCTGGCGGGGATTGGCTTTGGGGGCCCGTTGCGGGCCCCCTCTGTGGGGGGGGGTGCACTGGGGGGGTGGTACCCCTGCAGTTCCATGCACCACGTGGCAGGCACCGCGTGGTGCCTGCCACGTGGTGCAGGGAAATGCAGTGCATGCTCTTTTACCATTGCGGACGGTGCTGCAGCCAACAGCACCGTCCGCAATGATAAAAGGCCAGGATGCGCCCGCCAGTATGGCGGGCGCATCCTAATTGCACTGGTGGGACCGCCGCACGTCTGGCGGTCGGTCCCATCACCGTTATGATGGCGGGGGGACTGATGTCCGCCCGCCATCATAATGAGCCCCTAAATTCTTCAGAAAACTATTTGCCAAAGCTGACATCCATGACAAAACTTCTTTTTGAGATCCACACATTCAACAAGTAGAAATGGGGCAATAGTGCACTTAAAATCCAGGGAGCACCTCACCTGAAGTTTTGAAAAACAGGGCTCTTTTGTATTTAATTGGACATTATTGTAACTCATATAATGAGTACTGAGTACTGTGTTGATATTTTTCAACAGCACTATGAGACTCCTACCATGGTGTGTACTGAGGTTACCACACATCCTTTTAATAATGATAGAAATCAATTAATGTTTAAAGCATATTATCCAACTATATTGTTCTACTCCCCTAAGGGGGATCTCATGGAAAAGTCCATTATCTTGTCTACGATAGTACACATGAAGATTAATCCCCTGCAGCTAGAAAATACAAATATGTTTCCATCAGGAACCTAACACTGGTGTGTACCAATACCTTATTAGGAGTGTTTTTCAGTGAGTGCCCTCTGAAAATGCATTTTGCAAAGTACTAATATTGATGCCAACCCTGACCTTAGTTGATTTACATATACTCCCTTTTAGATGAATAAAACATGGGCATAGACATAGCGCACATTAACACAAGTAGGAAATGTTCGAGATCTAATAGTGTTTCTGAAATGCACCTATATCAGAACTAATCCAAGGTGAATTGTTATGTACATGTGCAAGACAGTTACTTTCGCTCTCTTGCCATAGTGCAAGGTGCAAAAGCTACCAAGGTAACTTGGGTGACCTTGGATATGTTTGGGGTATTTGCAACATATTATTGCACCTTGAGTGAAAATCAGAGGCCCACCACGAGGGAGTGCAGCTGCCACCTGTATCCTAGGAAAATGATCCTTCGCACCCCTTATTTCACCCTGACACTTTTTAAAATTCCCCCATGAGTTGTATCTCTACCCCATTGCATTCAGCTGTCGGTGACTGCCACATGGCTTTTTTCTCTGCTCCGCTGTGTGCGTTTGATGCCAGATCATCATGATATTGGTCAACTACAAAGTTTACCACAATGCTTACCCCCACCTTCCCATTGAAGTCCATCGTCTGCTTGAGTGAGATGGTCTGTATCTTCGATTCTGCCTCTGTACTGTAGCAAGACACAAGGGTAGAAAGCGGGGCATGGGAGTTGGTCATATTTATGTGTTTCTAATTGCATTTACTTCTAGGTGTGTCTGACATTGCCAGGTGTGGTTACTTAATTATATCCCCCAATTGAATGAGTATATTTTCAATGTGCAGCACACCATGCACGTCCTGAACATGGAGAACTATGTGCATTTGCAGGACTTTCAAACACGAAGTAATGAGTAATGATAGTAATAGTAAATAATTTATTGTACAAGTTAATAAAAACCTTTACAAAAAGGAAATTACTCAAGTCAAAAGTTCATAAAGAAAAGCACTACAATTTCATCATTTATACAAACAGTAAAAAGGGGGGGAGCTATGGGAGAATTTGGCCTAGCCCAGTGTTTCCTTTTCAGTTGGGTTGTGCCTTCCTCTGACAGAGTGTCTATTTCATCAAATGAACTTTGGTCAATCCTTTGTCCGAAGCATATGATTTAAAAACATAAATTAAAAGAGCTTAAGAATTACATTTATATTTGAAAGTCACAGAATTAATAGTTACATTTATCAGGATTGTATCAGTTTTTATGATATAGATACTACTGATCCTTGGCCTTTCCAAAGCCCAATAGTTTTCAAGGCAATGAAGGAAAGCTTTTTTGTATCAGGGGTTTCCCCAGGTGTAAAAAAGGCCAATCTCGAGTCCGGAAATGGGAAGCCCTCGATTAGAGCTATTTGATGGTGCACCAGATCTCTTCATTTTCTCCTCTACTGCCCCCATAAATTGTACAAACCGGCATACCAGCTGAATGTCTCCTCCACCAAAGCAAGCCTTCACTGCTTGCCTGCAGGTTCTTATCCTCTTGGTGTTAAAGATAGATTTCAGAAACAGGCGTCGTTCTAGGTCCAGACCATGGCATATGCATAATAGATGCATGAAGCACTCTTCTGCTTTCCAGCAGAGGCGGCACTGAGTTGTTTCTGTGGTTCGCTTCCATGGTGGAAGGTGCGGGAGGACCGGAAGAATCCCCAGTCGAAACCGGAGGTATTTCTCTTTTATCCTCCTGCTGAAGCCAGCGCGCAGGTAGATTTGCTGGCCAGGTGTTGTATAGCTCTGCAGCACGCACCAACCGTGAGACCTTCTCCTGAGTGCTTCTTTGTCTTCGAGTACTGAAAGCTTTTTTACTGTCTTATTTACCAAAGACTTGAAGCTGTTCTGCATTCCCATGGTTGCCCAGAGCTCCTTTAGGCCTAGGCGGTTTATGGATGCGGTCAGGTAATCTCTTGGGGTGCAGGCTCTACTTGAGTTTATCTCTTTCCATAGGTGGAAATTCAGAGAGTACTTATCGGAGTTTTTGATCCTAAACCAGCATTTCACATAAGCAGCGTTTCGAGCTATTTTTTGTGACTGTAGGCCAAGCTCCAGCCTGATTTGCGTGGGAGAGACATAATTTGGTAGGCTAAAGATTATTCTTGCTGATCTTAGCACAGTTTGTTCCAAAGGCTCTTCATCTTTTCCCCTGAGACACTCGCTCCCGTATGTGATAGCTGGAATTAACTTTGCTTGTAGTACTTGTAGTAAGGGGTAAAAGCTTGGCCCGGCAGTTTTAAGCTTCAGAGATTTTAGAGCTACCGCTATGAAGTTTCCTCTCCGTTTTATGGCTTCTTTTGTGGCTTAAAAGTACCTTTCTCGTCAAGTATCACCCCTAGGTACTTATATTCTGACACGACTTCCATGGGTGCACCTGCCAAGTTCCAGTGAAACCCGGTTGTGTTCTTTTTCGGGTTGAGTAATGATAGGAAATTGCTGTTTGTGCATTCAAATGTATGTCTAACCCTTCATCCTTTTATATGCATCCTCAAAAGGGGGGCTAATTGTCATGAACCTAGATCATCGGAATCTTATAAACTTATTTTGTAGATTTTGCTGGCTGATGGATTTGAAGTGGCCAACATTTGTATTTGTAAGAGATATATCTGTCCTTTACTATGTACAAGATTTATACCCTGGCTTGCTTTGGGTCATTTGTCCTGTGCAGCAGTAAAGTATAGGGAAAAATAAAATGAAAAGTTTATTAAACTCGAAAAAAACACTAAACATATTTTGTATGTTAAATAATAATGTAAACTCATTTAATATTCATTTTATAATTTTGTAATGTAGAACAAAATAAAAAAATGCTATAGCATGATTAACGCCATTTTAATTGAATATTTGATTAATGTAAATATATTAAACTGAATTAAAGATATTCCACTAAGATTTATTTAAAAAAACAACATAAGTAAAATGTTTATATTTATTTATGTATTAAAATTACAAAAAGCTATGTATAGAATGAATTTAAAATAATGTAATTATTTAAAAAATAAAGTTATACATTTATTTTTACATTTAAAAAGTTATTAAAATATTTGATCATAAAATTATATTTATGGTAATTATGTTTACATTTCATTTTTTACCATTAAATTAATGTCATGTATGTATATTTAAAAAGTCCAGATAAAATAATTTCATTTAAGAATAATGTCGATTAAGTCTCTGCCTCCATTATTTTCTATAGGAGGGTGTTGGACCTGGCCCTCTCTGCAGGGTGACCCCCAAACATTTTGCTTTTTAACTTCAACTTTTTGCTGAATTCGTTTTTGCTGGCCTTAGGACTCTGTGCACTTTACCACTACTAACTAGTGCTAAAGTGCTTGTGGTCTCTCCTCAAAACGTGGTTAAATTGGCTTATACTAATTGACATATTTAATATACTTGTAAGTTCCTTGTAGAGTGGTATACCATATACCGAGGGCATGTAAGTTAAATGCTACCAGTGAGCCTGCAGCAGGATTGTGCCACACACTTCAGTAGCACCTTAAAAATTCCCAGGTCTGCCACTGCAGCTTGAATGCAGTTTTAAACTGCCATGTGGACCTGTCATTAAACCCCCTTGCCAAGCCTTAAACTCCCTTCTTATTACATATATGTCACCCCTAAGGTGGACCCTAGGTAGTCCAAAGGGCACAGTGCATTGTAACTAAAAGGGTGGACATATACATTTCAGTATTAAGGGGCTGATTACGATGACGGTGAACCCGCCACCGACAGGCTGTTGGTGTCGGGCTCACCGCCATCGTGAGGCAATTTCCTGCCCGCCATATTATAATGGCGGGCGGGTCCGTGGCGGTCGGAAAATACGACCGCCAAGCATCCGACAGGCTCCTTGAGCCCGCCGGTGCGGCAGAGGCCTTCCCATCACCAAAATGGTGACAGTGCCTACCAGGCACCACCGTAGGGATTAGGATGTGCCTCCCTGCCAGCCTTTCCATGGCGGGTCACCCACAATGGAAAGGCTGGCAGGGATGGACTTTGGTGGCCCATTGCGGGCCCCCCTTGAGCAGGGGCAGTTCGGTTTTGCACTTGGGGGGCATTTTACCTGCACCATGTGGCAGGCACCGCGTGGTGCCTGCCACGTAGTGCAGGGAAATGCAAAACGTGCATTTTTTCATTGCGGCAGGTGCTGCAGCCAACAGCACCCGCCACAATGGAAAACATGGCACTTGCGGCCGCTGTCGTGGTGGCCACATTGTAATGCGATACGTGGGACTGCTGCCTTATAGGCGAGCGGTCCCCATCCCCATCCATCATAATCAGGCCCTAATTTTCTGGTAGTGAAAAACTCCTAAATTCGTTTTTCACTACTGTGAGGTCTGCCCCTCCCATAGGATAAAATTGGGAGATTTGTTATATTAAATAAGCTGTAATTTCCGAATGGGAGCTGGTAGCTATGTCATGTGTGGCGTCTTTGGAATTGGAATGAAAAACCCTATTAATGGTAAAGTCAGGTTTTTGATTACAATTGTAAAAATGACATTTTTAGACAGTTGTCATTTTTCTGCCCCTAGCCCTTTTGTGCCTGCAGCTTGCCTGGGTGTAACTGGCAGTTAAACTTTGTGACTTCCTCCCAGACAGTCACACAATGGCGGGATTAGGTGTGCCTGAATGGGATATCTGCTGGCAGGATGGGGGACGGAGCTGAGCACAGCCCCACTTGTAATTGAGCAGTCTGTGCTGTGCCTTCACTCAAAGGGCCTAACGACCTTACATTGTCACTGCACCCAGCTTGGAGCCAGGGCTGGGGAGTCAGGAAATTCAATTCACTTCAAAGCCACTGTCTAGAAGGTTCTCCCACCTTCCAGGAGGAGGGCACCAGGGTACAAATAGGAGACCTCACACACCAGCTCATCAGTACACTTCTGGACCTGTGGATACTCTGCCAGGAAGGACTGCTGTGCAGTGGGTAGGACTGCCTCTCTGCTGGATGGCTGGTCTGAAGGACTGTTGCCCTCCTGGATTGCTGCCCTGTTGTCCTGCTGTTCTGTTGCCTCCTGCCTGGTTACAAGGACTTGATCTTCATCTGTCCCAATACCTCCAGAGTGACTAACAAGGTCTTGTTTTCTGACCTCCTGTTCAGAGCCACAGGGACACAAAAGGCTTCCTCCAACTTGATCCCACACCTTGGCCCAACCTGAGTGAGTCCTGACCCTCCAAGATGTGCACTCCAGTCCTGGACCCTCGGAAGTGGTGCTAAAGGTACCCAGATGACCAAACTCCAAAAGTGGGGCACAGAATACTTTTGGCTAAAATCTGCTCTGAAAATAAAGATGAGACAGGCACCAACCTGCTCGTCTATCAGCCTGAGGTGCATCGCTGGTCAGATTGACTTGGCAGCTTCTCCCGCTACGTTCTTCTCGGCAGCAGCAAATTCTTTTCAGCGGACCTTCACCAAAGGGGTTACTGGCCTCGAGGAACTGTCTTCAGCTACAGTCCTCTGCCTCGTCCCGCTGGAGATTTTCAGCTTCCATTTCAGAGACTAAGTCCAAACTTAAAAATCCTCACTGTGGCTTTGACCTAAGGCTATCCAATGACAACACCTTCTGCGGCCTTGCCCTGCTGACTTTTACTATCTCAGAACATTTTTATCAGAATTGTTTTTAAGTCTGAAGATAAGCACTGACCGGCCCCATCCACTTCTTTTTACCGAACCATGCTCTATCATGGTCAGCCATTTTTTTCAACTTTGACCCGGTCTCACACGAATATATGTCTGCGATTGGCGCTTTGATCTTTTAGGCGCTAGTTTGTACTAAAAACCTTAAAAATTCATAACTCCGGTTCTACTGATTGGAGTTTTGTCATTTTGGTGTCAAATAATTTGTTAACATTTACTCTAATTATCTAGATTGGTCTGGGATTTTTCTTGTGTTGTTTTTTCACTTTTTTACTGTTTGTGTGCTGCACAACTACTTTACATATTGCCTATAAGTTAAGCCTGGCTGCTTTTTCTGCCAAGCTACCCAGGGTTAAGCACAGATTAATTTAGTGACTTTTATTTGGTTCACTCTGCAAGGAATTGTGGCTATTGCTTGACAAGGGCTCATACCCCAATTTCTCACAGAGGTTGTTGCAGTATCAGTGTTATGCCATGTGTGACACTGGACTTACTGCTGTTCCTTTTTGGCAGTAGTAAAATTTTGCCTGTAAATTTGGCTCCAACCCCATTTTCAGTTTCAGGGGGTGGAGACATGTTTGTCTGCACTTCTGTGTACCTTTACACTCTTAAATGGTGAATAGCCAATAGTGGTAGAAATACTCAAAAGTATAAACTTACACATGTGACTTACTCACTCAACAGCCAATTCTACACACTCCATTATGTTCAACGCCCCTCCAAAACGGCATCATCCTACTATCTCACTGAAACGAACACACCTTGGAAAAAAGTAGCTAAACTAAGAGGGTCATTTAGACCATATCAGGTCAGAGGCCATCTGGTTGAGCCAGTGGAGGCCCTGCCTCGGCTGCACTGCCATATGTATCCTTTCCCACCATGAAAATGTGTTTTTTTTGCCTCCATTCCCTGAAAGTGGGATTTCTTCTTGAAAAACACAAAAACAATATCTCTGATGTGTTGAGATTTTACTGGCAGCTTATGGTGGTCATTGCTGTTTTTTTCTACCTGCAGCCACCATCTGCAGAGGGCTCCACCGTCACAAACCAAGCTGTTCTCCAAATCTAAGTAAGGCTGCGCAACTCGTGGGTGGCAGAATGGGACACACATCATTTTCCCATTTCGCCATGCTCTAAATGACCCACTTAGTTCTAATTTCTGATTATTTGTTCATTGTTAAAATTTTTAAAGATTATGGGGCATATTAGCAAGCGATTTATCGCCGCTTTAGCAGCACTTTTTGCCGCTAAAGCGGCGATAAATCTATCGCCCTATCAGCAAGCTGTCGCTAACAGCAGTTAGCGACAACTTTCTAACGAAGGCGATCGGTTTGGGTGCCGCTTTGCATGTCAGCGATGTTTATCGCTAATGACATGCAAAGTAGGCGTTCCCGACCAACATACCCTGTAAACAGACGCTAACAGGCCTATCACCTATTAGCAAGGAGTCCCTGACCCCGGTTAGCGACGTGAAAAGTCGCGCTAACCGGGGCCATCGCCATTTTTTTATCACCTGCTATTTTCCTGACTTAGCCATACATTACATGGGGGTGGATTATGCTGATACGACCACAGGGTCGTATCAGCAAGGTTTTCCACCTCCCCCATGCAACATCGCTGGTTTTGTCGCGTTGTTGGCCCTACCCTCCCGCTATCGCTGGAATATTTATCGCCATAGCGCTAAATGTCGCTAATACAGCGTTAGCGTGGCGATATATTCCAGCGATAGCCGGCGATAAAATAAATCATGCTAAGCAGGGTTAGCGATGATTATCGCCTCTTTTTGCTAATATGCCCCTATAATTTCTCTGCTTTGTGAAAGTTAAAAATGTGCGGCTTTTAGAATATGGACATTTCCCTCTTATGCGTCGATGATTGTTTTATAAAGACCAACGAAAAAACAGTTATTCCAGCAGAAAGCAAGCCACCACTTGCATCTGTTTTCAATTTAAAATCAGCAGACTCAGAGAAATATATTTGCTATACATTTACTGACGTTCAGAAAAGCATTTTTAGGAATATCCAAACAGCATTGTTTCCTGTGAAACTGAAACTTTGTCTCCATAGCAAACTAGTTCTCATATAAAGAGAAAAATAGACTGCCTCTTTTACCATAGGGCTTAACCTTTTCTTCTATTTTCTCTGTTTAGGTTCAGTCTACAGACAAAAGTACGTGTATATGGTTTAGTGAACGAAAATCTGAAGCTATCAGAAATCCAATGTGACAGGAGAAATTTGCTGTTTACTTAGTGTATCATTTATTTCAGGGCACCATTCCCAATCATATTTAAGCTTCCATAATCTACTCGAAACATTACCTTCCAGGGAGTTCGGAAAACAGATACTTGTATAAAGCCTGCTGCAATTACTGTACGACCCACAACTGTTTTAATATGTGATCTGCCTGGGAAAAGAGCAAGACTGGGCTTGAATCTTTCAGCCAAGAAGCACCGAAATACCTGAAAAAGAAGAAAAAGTACTATCCTGACATTTTGTTTTCATCTGTTCTTCCATTGAGACATAATTCAAATGTAAGCTGTATATAGCATTCTTCACCTTGGAGAACGTTTGGCTCCATGTGTGAAAAGAATGAAAACCACATGATTTGCCACAGTGCTGTGACAGCTCACATATCTGACATAAAGCACTTCTCTGCAAGCGTGAGGACCACTTTTGTCGACAAAGGATAACCCCGTGCGTCCCTGTGTAGGCACAGGCATGAAAGGGCTCACACAGGGGGCACGAATTGCAAAAACACAGGCTTTGCGACTGCAAAAGTGTATGTTGCTATGTACAAAAAACATTTTATTACTTGGAAATGTTTTTCTGACTCTCACCAGAGGGTTCCTGACTTATAATGAGCGCAGATAGGAGGGAACATAAAAGAGTCGCCTACTCCTATTTCAGAGCCGTAATGGGATGTTTGGATGATTTGTGACAATTGTGGTGACAAACTGTTAATGAAATACGAACACCCAACTTGGGAATCGATTATGATGTCGTTTGGAAACCATTCCCACTGAATTGGTTTCGGAATGGTTTCCGACTGAATCAGATTCTGGGAGTCCGTCCAAACGATTACGATGCTTCCCAACACCATTCGGTTGGACTCCCATTGACTTCAATGGGAGCCTGTGTTCCGACCAAATACACAGGCTCCCATTGAAGAAAGGAGTGGTTGGGGAAAATCGTGCACCCTGTGGTGGGCACCTCAAGGTGTCTGCCACACTGTGCATGGTTGGAAAGGGGGGACCCATGGGCGATTCGGAGGCCCCCGGGTGAAGGGGACCTGCTACGGGCTCCCAAAGTCAGATTCTGACAGCCGAGCTGTGTCAGAACAACCGATTCAGAAAGGCTGTCCGAATCCAACATCCTTATCGCTCAGTCGGAAACGTGGTCCACAGACCTGTATGAGTCGGCTCCGAATGACTCGGTTACACCAAATGCCGTTCAGAACCAAGTCGGACAGTCTGAACGGGTTCCGTACATCATAATCGGTCGTTCGGAAATATTTCAGAGTCGGTCGGAAACAAGGCTTCTGAATCAGATTCAAACTAACCGAATGCCGTTCGGAGCCTTTCCGAACGACATCGTAATCGACCCCTTGATGTTTTATCTGGTATGCAAAGAGGAAGCTGGCCCAATGGGGCACAGCTTCTTCTTTGACAGCCGTCAGTGCCAACCAGGGGCAGGGGGAGCAGACAGGAGTACAAGGGACAACTATATGCTCCATCCGATGTCATTCATGACAGTAAAACGTGTTTTTTAAAGCAGCACCTGTCCCTTTTAAGGGCATGAGCTGTTTAAAAAATGTTTTCCTGTCAATTAATTTGAACAAAAGAATGACTGTGCTCCATTGAAGTTCATTCATCAAAATGCCAAGGGTAGCAGAAGTGACATCACACACATCTTGGGAAGTAAGTTCATATGATCTTTGATTTCAATCTTCCCAGGAATTAATGTCATGTAACCTTAACCCTTCGGACATCACAATAACTGATATCACGGAAGTTCCATAATACCGCCATGATTAATATAATATAGATACCAGATGAGCATTTCTCATTTCTCTTTGTATTATATGACAAAATATTTGTTCATCAAAAAAGGCTGCAGTGCAAAACACAGAACAGCTCTGGGAGCCTAAATTATTTGCACCACAAGCTGTCATATTTGATTATCCTCTAGTGTATTCTGCAATGAAAAATTCATTGAGAAATCATAGGAAGAGAAAATCAAATAAAATAGGAGTTATGTATTGATGCTGACCATGTATTAAGTAGGAATTAAGTTATGGCCCTGAATTATTCTTTGTTGTGATTACATTTTGATCTAGCATCACTTTAAAGCCACTAGTACTCAGGCGCAGCACAGAGGTGAAGGTTTTATTTGAACACTTAGGGGCCGATTCCGATGTCGGCCAGAAGCACACCTAACACTATTCGTCCGGAAAAAAACCAAGCCGAACGCGTGTTTTCCGACCGATTCGAATACCCCACCGAACGAACAAGTACGATGCGCATAACAGCCCAGATTCCGAGCGAGCCGTACTTACCCAATCCAGCTCCTGTTCCCCGCCCGAGCCGGATCCGCAAACGCCAATCCGAGCCGCACGGACCCAAATACACAGCACCTTCCGGCCGGACTAGTACGATGCGTCTTCCGTACGCGCCGAACCCGTCGCTACGTCCGGCACGTTTCAGCATCCGGGAGAGCTGCACATAAGCTCCGATTCGCGCCACAAGAAGATCCACGGCTACGAGACGAACAAGCCAAAGACGAGTACGAGTTGAAGACACGCGAAACCCGAACGAGACGACCCAACCATGAATCCCATCGCGCAGGTCCTACCTATACTCTACATCTATTACCGGGATCGGTTCGGACTCGTACGGCGCAGACGGTAAGTCAAACACCAACAATACAAACTAACTACACGGACCCCAAAATATGTCACACACACACAGGGAAGCACAAATGACGTACACTAGCAACAGCACAATCATAGGGGTGGGATGGGCATCACCAATGTCATACACACCCATAGGGGCCTGGATGCCTGCCACCACCACCACCCCTACTCAGGGGGCCTGGATGCCTGTCACTACTACCATCCCCACTCATGGGGGCTGGATGCCTATCACTACTACCATCCCCACTCATGGGGGCTGGATGCCTGCCACTACTACCATCCCCACTCATGGGGTGCTGGATGCCTGCCACTACTACCATCCCCACCCTTGGTGTGATGGATGCCTGCCACCACCACTACCCCTACTCATGGGGGCCTGGATGCCCATCACTACTACCATCCCCACTCATGGGGGCAGGATGCCTGCCACCACTACCATCCCCACTCATGGGGGGCAGGATGCCTATCACTACTACCATCCCCACTCATGGGGTGCTGGATGCCTGTCACTACTACCATCCCCATCCTTAGGGGGATGGATGCCTGCCACTACCACCACCACTATCCAGGGGGCCTGGATGCCTGTCACTACTACCATCCCCATCCTTAGGGGGATGGATGCCTGCCACTACCACCACCACTATCCAGGGGGCCTGGATGCCTGTCACTACTACCATACCCACCCTTAGGGGGCTGGATGCCTGCCACTACTACCACCCCTACTCAGGGGGCCTGGATGCCTGTCACTACCACCACCCCTAATCATGGGTGCCTGGATGCCTGTCACTACTACCATTCCCACCCTTAGGGGATGGATGCCTGCCACTACCACCACCCCTATCCAGGGGGGCTGGATGCCTGTCACTACTACCATCCCCATCCTTAGGGGATGGATGCCTGCCACTACCACCACCACTATCCAGGGGGCCTGGATGCCTGCCACTACTACCATCCCCACTCATGGGGTGCTGGATGCCTATCACTACTACCATCCCCACTCATGGGGGCTGGATGCCTATCACTACTACCATCCCCACTCATGGGGGCAGGATGCCTATCACTACTACCATCCCCACTCATGGGGGCTGGATGCCTGCCACTACTACCATCCCCACTCATGGGGAGCTGGATGCCTGCCACCACTACCATCCCCACTCATGGGGGGCAGGATGCCTGCCACTACCACCACCCCTACTCATAGGACGGGTAATGCATGACACAACCAGCATACTCCCACATAAGGAATCACAGAAAATTACATCCACCCAAACAACATGAAAAGCGTGTGTAGTCCATGTCAAATGCCTACAACACTAAACATGACAATGAACATACAGTGTGACCCACTATCACATGTGTGACACATAAAAGTGTGTGGCCTTCACAATACAAGCCGACCATGGCCACTGTGGCAATGGGGCCCAAAGCCCCATCACCACAGTCACCAAAAGGTAAGTGTGGGGTCCATGGCTGATGCACCTTTGATCAGTGTGGCAATGGGGCCTAAGCACCATCACCACAGTCACCAAAAGGTAAATGTGGGGTCCAAGGCTGATGCACCATTTGATCAGTGTGGCAATGGGGCCCAAAGCCCCATCACCACAGTCACCAAAAGGTAAGTGTGGGGTCCAAGGCTGATGCACCTTTTGATCAGTGTGGCAATGGGGCCTAAAGCACCATCACCACAGTCACCAAAAGGTAAGTGTGGGGTCCAAGGCTGATGCACCTTTTGATCAATGTGGCAATGGGGCCCAAAGCCCAATCACCACAGTCACCAAAAGGTAAGTGTGGGGTCCAAGGCTGATGCACCTTTTGATCAGTGTGGCAATGGGGCCCAAAGCCCCATCACCACAGTCACCAAAAGATAAGTGTGGGGTCCAAGGCTGATGCACCTTTTGATCAGTGTGGCAATGGGGCCCAAAGCACCATCACCACGGTGATCATAAGGTAAGTGTAGGCATGGTAAAAGCTGCCAAAGACAAACTGTATGGATGAATCCTGGTCACACAACAACTAAAACATCTGTGGCATAGTAGTGCTTGTGTCCCATTGCAACATAGTTTGGGCGAGGCTAACAGTGCAGTGTCACAGAAACATCGTTTTGGCCATGTGCATACAAACATCACACATGGGGGACCACATTGTCAACAATCTGCCAATTACACAATGACAGAAGTGACCATCATGATGCTGACCCACATATCTGCACCTATGGACACACAAATGTATATAACCTGTGGAGACTGTCGATGTCAGGTGAACAAATACCATACCATGGCAGCAATGGGACATACAAACCATGATCATTGTGCTGACTGATGACCCAGGAGTCCCAGGGAGAGCAGGGGAAAATCACCAAACTACATACAGCCAATGGCACACTACAGAAATGCCAATGTAGTGATGCAAATGCACTAACACAAACAGGCAGACTCACACTGCATATCAAACACAACAGGTGATGGGGGTGTGTGCCAATGTCCCCAGGCAACCACACAACACACGAGGAGGCCTGAATCCCAATTACACAGATGTGTATACAGTGCCACACACAAGTAACTCATGGATTGGATTCCCCTATGTGGGCAATCTGGCATTGTTAGATGAGAGGGAGCCCAAATTACACATGTCACACAAGCTTGTAGGAACAGCAACTAACACAGCAAAAGACACACCCACCACAGCACTACCCCCAGGGACACCACATTGTGCAGACACTAGCCTGCATGACAATTCCACTGTGATGACAAAGGTAGATGTTGATCACACTGTGAACCACAGCCATGTGTCCTCAGCTACAAACTACCATCACACCTACACAAGCTCCAATCAATCAGCAGGGCCTGCCAGCCAAGGCCAATATGGAGGTAGTGGTCTAGCTGTGCAACAACTCACATTTGCACACTCAACACCACACACCCTGATCTCCACCAATGTGCAGCAGTGAAGCTCACATGGACTGGAGACATTGCACATGCACCCATGACAATCCCAGGGGTGGTGGGGGGAACTAAGGTGCAGAAACCCATCACACATGCCCACTCAACATGACTCGTCTATGTATGACACACAGCACAGTACGCCGTACATGCGCATGATGTGAAATCCACCACAAACAATGGAATCCTGGCCATAGTCACACACCAACGAAGAAGCGAAGGTGAGACACAAAGAACACACGTACACAACTTCCAACATTGCAGCTCTGACCCTGTGGAGTGGCAGCAGTCACACACACAACGCGTCACAATCACTGAAAGCTACCACAAACTCAAAATCACATTACTTGTGTAAACAACAAGTGCCAAGGGGAATCCTGAATGTGTCCCATCAGCGTTTGCCCATATCCCCAGCCCTGACAACAAAGACAACCTGGGATGACAACCTCATGAACATCAGTTTGCCATGCACCCACATCACGGAGAAACCAGGTCCAAGATGCTGGATGAACACATACCAACTCTGCAAGCATCACAAACAGGAACATCCCTAGGGACACAGCCTGTGTATGAAAAGGGAAGGGAACATGCACAGACATGTTCACACAACACACAACACGGGCACACGCAATGTCACCAGATTACACACAGCCATGAGGGCACTCCACTCCTGTGGAAGGTCCGCTGTGCCAAACCTTGTCTGTGCACGACTCAAACATATCAGCAGGACATTCCGTCAGTGAGTCAACAATTACAACACACAGAAGCCTCTGCTCACATCAGCCTGGGTATGGGAGTGTCATGTCAGTCATCTGCATACACCCAAAACACGTGGCAATCCAGTTGTACTGTATACACAGATGAGTCCTCCAAAATTGATGTGCAAAACTGCATGTCCAGTGGAGACGGGCACACAGTCAGGGTACTAGGAACATTGGACAGTGGTAAGCCCAACAGATGTGCAACAGTGTAGGACAAAGATGGTAATCTACAAATGCTAAACATACATCCCTGTGTCAAATGCTGAACATTACACCCTCAGACTGCAGCAAGGGATGCTATAGATCCAGACTAGATTAGGACACATATCCCATGGACCACATGGAGCCCATCACAGCAAAACTTCATTTACCTGATCTGAACACAATTACAACAGCAAATGCATGATTCTACACATCTACATCATGTATCTCCAAAGATTAACCACAAGTAAACAAAAAGAGGCTTTATTCAGCAAGTGTGCAACTGAAATCAAAAGTCCAAAATAAACTACGGCCAATGTCCAGTCCAAATACACAGTCCCAACAGGTTGATGTGTGACAACTTGTCACCAATTGCTTGCCTGCACAGGTACCGACAGGGGACATCCCCCTTGGAGGGGCATACGAGGGGCAGGCCAGGCACCGCAGGGACAGGATCAGGGGATGCCAGAAGGAGGCAGGGAAGGTGAGGTGGGTGCAGGAGTGTCACCGGCAACTGCAGTGGAGGTGTCTGACTCAGGGGGGGCCGGCACCACCGCAGGGCTCAAGTCCGATGGTGTTGGTGCTGCAACCACTGCAGTGGGCTGGGCAGATGGAGTTGACTGGGTCCCCAATGCAGTGCCCGAGTCAGACGGGGTTGTTGTGGACTCCACCGCAGTGCATGACTCCAAGGGAGTGGAAGGGGGGCAGAAGAGCTGGGCAGGACAGAGGGGGGACACGGTCTCCACACCAGTGGCACATACAGGCAGAGCGTCTGGTTTGGGGGTGGAAGAGCAAGTGGCAGGGGGAGGGCCTGAGCAGTTTGGGGATGCGGTATCGGTGTGTGGGGGAACCTGGGGCAGGGTGTGGCGGTGGAACCTGTGGAGTGGTGGCCTGGGGGATGGAGGTGAGAGACTGGGTGGGTGACTTGCAGGGCGGTGGCGGGGTCTTGCTCTTCCGGGTCCGGGGGGACTTGCGGGTGGGGGGCTCACCCTGCCTGCGCCTGGGGGAGGGTGTCCGGTGGCGAGGGGCACTCCCCTCTCTGTGTGTGGACTTCCTCTTCCCCCGGTATGCTGGATCAGCGGGATTGGAGGGGAAGAGGCCGAGGTCAGAGAGGAAGAGCTGCTGTGTAGGTGGGGTTGCAGGTGAGGCAAGGGAAGGGGTCTTGGAGGGAGAGGATCTTGAGGATTGCGGAGTGACTGTGGTTGCCTGTGTGTGTGTCAGTTCCCCATCCCCTGTGTGTGTGGAATCAGTCCCCTGAGGATGCTTGTGTGCACGTCTTGCCTTGGTTTTGGGTGTGTGTGTGCTGCTCGTGTCTGTGTGTTTGGGTGATTGTGCAGGTGTGCATGTGCTTTGGACAGGTAGGGTGGTAGGAAGTGTGGATGGGGCAGAGGTGGGAGGGGTGAGGGACTGTTGGAGGAGGGACACTGCTGCCGTCAGGGAGGAGTCCATGGACCTATTGCTCCTCTGTAGGGCAGACATACCCGTTGAGATGCCCTCCATGAACGACACCAGCTGTGTCAACAGAGTGGTGTGTGCATGGAGGACAGTCAGCATTGCTGTCTGCCCTACATGGAGCTGCCGAAGGAGGTACACAGACTCCTCACTCAGGGCAGCAGGGGACACAGGGGCAGGGGGTGCGGTGCCTGGCTTGAAGGAGACACGCTCCCGAGCACGGGAGCCTCCACGGACCTCAGGAATGGGAGCCAATGGGAGGGCGGTGGTGGTGGTGGCGGGGTCAGACAGACTAGCTGGGGTGTGGTGGCTGCTGACTCCCGCATCCACAAGGGAGTCATCCTCCGAGCTGCTGTGGTCCCCAGCTGAGGTGGATGGTGCTGAGGACTCCTCGGTGTGGCTCCCCTCTCCCTCCGTGCCACTGGGTCCCTCTGACCACTCGTCGGACGCTGACCCAGTCTGGCTCCGCTGCTCCTCCTGGTCCGTGGAGCTGTCCCCTCCTGTGGCTGTGGATGTATCTGCAAACAATTAGGGAAACAGACAAACATCAGTCACCTGCACTGACCGCACACACCACAGTAAGTACAGCACATCACAGAGCAAGCCCTGGCATCTTTAGTAGAACATTGCCAAAAGTCATCACACAGATTAGGAGAAGCCAATTGTCAGTCTGATGGTCAACCATGGAACAGACACCCCTCCTGCCCTTGCACCCATCTGTCTGGTGCCTGTCTGATGGTAAGACCCCAGTGTGGACACATGCACCACCTACACAGTAGTTGGACATTGCTGAGAACACGGTGAAGTATGTGAACATGCCCACGTCACATCTCTTGCCACTGAGTCAGTGCAGGTGTCTGGATAAATGGACGGCCAGAGTCTAAATAGAAATGCATGTGATGCATACCAGCACCAGACCCCATGAAGCACCCATGTCCGGATAGTCAATGACACAATGGGGTGCATGTTGCACATGTCACTCCCCTGCAGGATCACTCTTAGGAAGTTTAATGCCATGACACAGGCATGCCTGCAAAGTCATACATCGCTGTCTCCAGTCACATGGCCATGGCAGCCAGCCAACAACAGTCTGCACTGTGTCACAATCCTAGGACATGGGGAAGGCAAGTAATGTAACTGACAAGTGCACATGTCCAGCCCCCAAAAACCACATCATCTGAACTACTATTTGTCCACGTCATACCAATTGGACATATGGGGGACAGGAAACACAACTCTCTGAACATGAGCACCTCACAGTGTGCTGAGAATGAAAAACAGCTGCCTGAAAGTCACAGTGGCATACACCTGTCTGCACAGTCATGTGATCAAACACCTATAAGTCACAGAAGTCTTGTCTCACATGGTCCAATAGCAGATGGCATGCTGACCCCTAACCGATAAACATCACAGGAGTCCCGACAACGTAGTCACAGCACAACGACACAGAGGCAGACACCTGAGGGAACATTTCACTGAGCACAGCATGTCAGCTGATACACGGGAGTGGGAGTACAGAGTGTATTGTATGCCCTGGAGTAGGCATGACTGTCCGGCTCCACCTGCAAGATGGATGAGCCCTGGTCAGTAGGCAGGTGGCTAAGCATGTGTGACACACTTGACATACATACTCCTGAGGCCCAAACATTTTACCCACCCGCAGCATGGGGGTGTGGCAAATACCCCAGGGACATGTGGTGATTCTGATCTGCAAGTGGATCACATATCAAAGTTACACCCAGACTACATTGCACGACTCAGGCATTGTGTGAGCAATTGACCCACCCATGAAGGCTAACACAATATCACGGGAACAAAAGCTGTCACCCACCTTGAGCAAAGCAAAATGAAAGGACCCTGTACCCGAGTGACACAATTATCCTGAGCATAAGGAGCACACCGGCCTATCAGATGGGTAGTGGCCATGTCACAATAAAGGGACATGGGTACTGGACAACAAGACTGATGTACTGGGGAAGTTTAACCACGCCACAGGAGGGCACATAGAATGTCAGACAGAGTTCACAGTGCAGTCTTTGACTCACCCCCTCCTTGCTGCTGTCTGGCCTTCAGCTGCCCATCCAGCTCCGGGAAGACAACCGGCCGGATCTGGAGCATGTGGGGGGTCAGGGTCCGGTGTCTGCCCCTCCTGTGAGGAGGCGACAGCTTCAGCTGGACCCTTGCAATCCTCCGGGTCCAGCCCCGAAGGTCCTGCCACCTCTTCTGGCAGTTGCGGATCCGGTGCTTGTAGACCCCCACGGATCTGACTGCCCGGATGATGGCCAGCCAGATATCCTGCTTCTGATGGGCATCAACCTGTGAGGATGACAAAGTGAAAAGGCCATTACTACACATGCAACATATCCGTGCATCACACAGTTGGAAATACATGTCTCAATCACAGGGGCATATGATGTACACAGGCAGTGCAACGAGGGCTATGGACAGTTTGCCAGCAGTTACTACATGGTATCATTGCATGGGAAGTGAACCTTGTTTGAATGCACTGTTACTCCACTGTACCTGTTCAGTGCATGTGACTACACACTTTGGGGGGTGTGAACTACTCAGTGAGCATGCTAGCCAGTGGTGTGCACACTGTAAATCCTGCTAGTCAGACAACATGCACAATTAGTAAGGCAGTGGACAGCACACTCACCTGCTCCCCTGGTGTCCCATACAGCTTGCTGTACTGTGGAAGGAGGTTGTCCAGCAGGGCCTGGTTCTCCTCATGGGTGACGGCTGGGGCTCTCTCCACAGTACGTGCCATTGCAGTAGCCAGAGGATGCAGAGACAGCAGCAGTGTAGTGGCAGATGTCGTCCTGGAGCATGTAGTGCAGGCAAGTGAGCCCTCAGGGGAACAGCCAGCATTATATGTGTGCTGCAGAGGCAGATACTGTGCCATGTGTCCAAAGTGATAGGTCCAAGTCGTATGCATCTTATGAATCTGACCAATCCATGGAATTGCAGCACCAAGACACGCCCACAGCATCCTTCAAAAATTTCAACTTCATTACACCCATGAATTTGCAACATTGTTGTGGCTGGCCAACTGAATTCACTGCATCAGACTCGTTAAAGCTTCAAAAACGCGTCCGTTGCCATGCCAGGCCCCAGCCAATGCGTGCGCACCGATCGGACCATTGCTGTACAATGCGTACCCGCGATACAACGCGTACCCGCTCACATTCAATGCAATGGTCCATGCGGGCACACCGACCGGACCATTGCTGTACAACCCGTACCCGCAATACAACGCGTACCCGCTCACATTCAATGCAATGGTCTGTGCGGGCACACCGATCGGACCATTGCTGTACAACGCGTACCCGCTCACATTCAATGCAATGGTCCGTGCGGGCACACAGATCGGACCATTGCTGTACAACACTTACCCGCGCACATTCAATGCAATGGTCCGTGCGGGCACACCGATCGGACCATTGCTGTACAACGCGTACCCGCGATACAATGCGTACCCGCTCACATTCAATGCAATGTTCCGTGCGGGCACACCGATCGGACCATTGCTGTACAACGTGTACCCGCTCACATTCAATGCAATGGTCCGTGCGGGCACACCGATCGGACCATTGCTGTACAACGCGTACCCGCGCACATTCAATGCAATGGTCCGTGCGGGCACACCGATCGGACCATTGCTGTACAACGCGTACCCGCTCACATTCAATGCAATGGTCCGTGCGGGCACACCGATCGGACCATTGCTGTACAACGCGTACCCACGAGACAACGCGTACCCGCTCACATTCAATGCAATGGTCCGTGCGGGCACACCGATCGGACCATTGCTGTACAACGCGTACCCGCGAGACAACGCGTACCCGCTCACATTCAATGCAATGGTCCGTGCGGGCACACCAATCGGACCATTGCTGTACAACGCGTACCCACTCACATTCAATGCAATGGTCCGTGCGGGCACACCGATCGGACCATTGCTGTACAACGCGTCCCTGGACAGGCCACACGCATATGTCACCATGCTGGTCACTGGTGAACCTATGCCAGCCACATATACTTTCCAGGGACTCAGGGGCACACCTACTACACCACACCCAGTCCACACTGTATCTAAGGCATGTGTGGCAGCATGACCTTATCTGTGTATGGGGGTGTACATGTTGTTTTTGGGGTGGCACTTGGGGGCAGACACACCCAGGCTGTGCACGTGTTCATGGGGACAGGGTCCTTTGTGTGTTGTGCACATGACCACTGTGATGTGCAAATGTTCATTTTGGAGCATGTGGCATGGCCACATTTCCAGGTTGTGTATGTGTATGTCATGTCACATACCCCCAGGCTCACGTGGGAAGGCATGTACGTCACAGGGTGGACCATTGCCACAATAGTCATGTCCCTCCACAGTCTGTGTGCATGTTGAGTTTCACATGTCTGACTCCATGTGCACAATGGGAGACAGTATCCACATCCACGTTGTTTGTGCATGGACTTAGATGTTGTGTGTGTGTGTCACAGACGTCCATGTCTGTCCTGCAGAGGCTACAGGGTCCACCACCTGTGGGTGTCATGTTTGTTTTTCTGACATGTACATGAAACGCCATGTCATGCCAGTGTCCATGTGGCAAGACAGGGTCCCTGGGAATCTACCTGTCAATGAGTTGTGATGCCTGTGGCGCATCTGTCCAGACATGTCACTGTGGTATGTGTGTGGAATGTGAGAGCAGTAAATGGGTACTGTGACACATCCAAATGGTTTCACATTGCACACCCTGGGACCTGTTGTCCACACTTGTTGAACAGAGATGTTAGATGATGTCCATGTAGGTGCCATATATGTCCAAACAGAACGAGACACACATCAAGTACTTGTGTTTGGTAATGATGTATCATGTGAAATTGAGTATGGTGAATGGAACATATGTGGGGTGACTGGCAATCTTGCTTTCTTCACCTCTGCACTGCAGGGCTCCTGCTGTCCATAGACCATTCCCAGACCTGGCAACGATGGTGGAACGTGACAGCATCCGACGGTACTGTTTCACCAGGCAGCTGATTGAGGATTTGGCAGTGCGGTTGGACCCACATTTGCAGACTGGCCGGCCGTATCCTACAGCGCTGACCCCCAAGGTGAAGGTGATGGAAGCCCTACACTTCTTTGCCACCGGTACCTTTCAACACACTGTGGCATCTAGTGGTGGTATGTCACAGACTATGTTCAGACGTGTGCTACGCGATGTTTTGGTGGCAATGTTGAGATGCCTTAACCAGTACATCTATTTCCCACCACGTCAACGACTCACTGACATCAAGAGTGACTTCTATGCCCTGGGGAGGATGCCACATGTCATTGGCTCCATTGATGGAACACATGTGGCTTTGGTACCACCACAGGCACATGAGCAGGCATACAGGAACCGTAAACATTACCATTCTATAAATGCTCTGGTGGTATGTCTTGCAGATATGACCATCACACATGTGTGTGCCCGTTTCCCCGGTTCGGCACACGATGCCTACGTGATGAGGAGTAGTCGCATCCCGAGGATGATGTCACAGATGCAGAACCAGCTCGGTGTGTACTGACTTTGTACCATTGTGTGTGTTCTGCTATGTTGCTTGCTTTCCGCACACTTTTCCAAATCGGCTAATGTGCAATTGTCTGTCTGTAGGTGACTCGGGATACACCAACATGCCGTGGTTGCTGACACCCCTCAGGAACCTTGTGACACCAGCCCAGATGCGCTACAATGAGGCACATGGTCGGACGAGGAGGGTGATTGAGCGGACCTTTGGTCTCCTGAAGAGCCGCTTCCGCTGCCTGGACAAGACAGGAGGGGCCCTCCCATATGCCCCAGCAAAGGTGTGCAAGATTGTCATCGTCTGCTGCATGCTACACAACCTGGCAGTGCGGAAGGAGTTGCCTCTCATCCTGGATGACGATGACCAACATCCGCCACCTGTGGAGGATCCTGGCCTGGGCCACGATGCCAGTGATGATGATGATGATGATGATGGTGATGTCCGCACACAGCTCATCACCAACTTCTTCAGCTGAATGTGAGTATCCAGAGGGTTGTGATGTCAATGCTTTAGATTTGCATGATATGTGTGTGTGGTGCTCTGGTGCTGTTTGAGTGTGGCCTTGTGCAACTTGACTGGATGCGTGCAGGAATGTGTCCTTGCAGTTGGTCTGTACTGCCCAACAGTGTTGACCTGCTAACTTGCTTTTGTGTAGTTATCTTGTGACAGGTATTAGACATGAGTATTGCCGTTCTGTGCTGTTCTTCAGTGGTTCTGACTGTGTGTCATGTCTGTCCTTCACAGGGTGCTGCCGGAGTTGTTTGATCAACTTGGATCCCCCGAATCCATGATTCAACTTCCAAGGTGGCAGCAGTTGTTTACCTACAGGTGATGTGCCACACACCCCTGGACTTTCTATCTTCTGCATTGTTTGACTTTGTGGCCACAGCCAGGTGGGATTAGCTTGCATTTGTAGTGGAAACAACATGTTGCAAATGTGTAATAAACCTGTGCTTCACTTTGGGATGTGCGTTGTCTGTAGTCACACATCTGAGTGACATTTGCTTACTGCACCTGTAGTCTAGTTGACACAGACTGTGAATAGGTGTGGTGTCTGTGCATTGCACTGTATTTCCTGGCAACATCAGTGTAGGGGATGAGTCTGATGGCCCTGGTGTGTATGTGTTGTGTGGCCCTAGTGGTGTGTCTCCCTCATATGTGTCACTTCGCCATGACTGACATGACGGTGTTGGAGTTGCTGTAGCAGTTAGCATGCACAGTGTAATCTTTCTGATCACCATCTCCATGACAGACACCACGTTGGAATCACAACAGAGGCAGATATGGTGTATTGGTGAGTTTATTTACAAAAGGTGTGGGGATGGTGCACAGGATGGTGGGTGCTGTACATAGAAATTGGAATCCAAAGTTCCCATGTGATTTTGAAGTCTTGGTAGCTGAAATGTCCAGAGTAAAGTCCACAGTCATCTGATGAATTTTGACAACTAGAGCGCCCCATGTCATGTGGGCGAGTTGGGTTGCCTTCGACAGGGCGTGCAGTTTGCACACAGAGGAAAAGTTCCAGAACAGGTGTTGGCTTCCTGGGGGATGTAGCTGGCCATCGGCCTCTCAGTTTGGCCTCCTCGGACGGCCCCTCTTCTTGGGGGGTACCCTCAGGTGCAGACTGCGGCGGTGCAGGGGACTCTCCGCCAGAGTCCTCCGCCCTCCCTGTGGCATTTGCAGTTGTTTCAGCAGCAGATGTTGTGGGCACACAGGGAGGTGAGGCCATGTTGGTGCTAATCTGGCGGAGGCATGTCAGTATGTCCCTATGCACCGCTGTTAGTTGTTCCAATGTGTCCCACTTGGACTCTATGCCAGACATGTGTGTATCGACATGTGACATGTGTGTCTCGACACGTGACATGTGTGTCTCGACACGGGACATGTGGGAGTCCAAGCGGGCATGATGGGCAGCCTGCTGCTGTTGTATGTCCTTGAGGATCCCCACTACCTGGCTGACCTCTCCGGTGCTAGTCTGGTACGCATCCGCAATGCGTGCCAGTTGTGGGTCATCATGCAGTCCCGACCCCTCTGCAAAGAGCGACCTGTGTCTACCACCCCTCCCACCACCCCATGCGACACGTGAGGGACCTGCGGTGGCACGCACAGGTGACCGTGTGCCCACTTGGGTGTTGTTCGTGGGCTCGTTGTCAGCAGCTCCAGTTTGGGCCTGGGTCCCTGCGCTGTTGTTACCTGTGGTCCTTGGTGTGTCCGTGTTGGCAAGGGTGGCCTGTGTGTTGGCAGTAGTTGGAGGGGTGGGTGCAGGGGGTGCAGATGTTGGTCCTGCTGGTGCTGCATGATGACTGACACCGGAGGGTCCAGCTAGTTCTTCGCCATCCGAGGAGTGCAGAGGCTGATCCACACCAGTGAGCTGAGTGTCCCCCGGAGCCTGGGACAGGGACTCCTCCTGGTCTGCTGCTGAGTCCCCATCATCACCTGTTTTGGGGAGAGACACAGATTGTATGGTATGTTTCTACAGGCATCAATTGTTCAAACACCTGACAGTTGTGACTGTACCTCTGGATGCGGGCCAGGATACAGCATTCTCCTAAATTGTGACAGTCAGAGAGTGATATTGGTGTAGCACATTGTCCTGCCAACCTGTGGCATGTCAATGTGAATGTTGAGGTGTGTGCCTGACCAGCATTGGTGCTATTTGGTTGCCATCCGGGCCTCCTTCTCCCCCAGCCCAGATATCCCACCATGGACCGTGCTTCCATTGCAGGGAGTGCAAGTTGTCTTTCAGGATGTCAGTCAGTGGTGTCCTGCTGTTGGTTGTTGCACAGTTCCCGGCAGGGCCTTGTGCTTCCCCCAGCAGTACCCAGTGTCAGCCATCTTGTGAGTCCTTTTCCACTCCCTGTGATGTGTGCATGGTTCAAGGTGGTGTTGATGGGCCAATTGTGAGGGTGAGCAATATCTTTTACTACCACTCCCATCATGCTATTGCCTCCACCCCCCTTCCCAGCATGCCCATCCTTCCTTCCTTTTGAGTGGACTTCAGTGTGTGTGAGTGTGACAGCAATGGCAAGATGGCTGACAATGTGGTTGTGTTGTTTGTTGGTGCCCAGTTCCCAGCAGGGCCTTGTGCTCCCCACAGCTGAGGCCAGTGTCAGACATCTTTGAAGTAGCTTTTCACTCCCTGTGAGGTGTGCATGCTTCAGTGGTAGCTTGCTGGGCCATGTGGGTGGGGGATGTTGAGCTGTGACTACCACTCCCATCATGCTATTGCCTCCACCCCCTTCCCAGCATGCCCATCCTTCCTTCCTTTTGACTCTGCTTCCCTGTGGGGTGGGGTGCCTGTGCTGACAGGATGGCTGTGAGTGTTGTCCTTGCGGTTGTTTGGCTACAAGTCCCAAGAGTGTCCCTGTGCTTCACACAGCATGACCCAGGGTGGTGGTTCTTTGTGGGATCTTCAGTTAGAATGTGAGGCATTGCATTCTCCCAGGTGGGTTATGTGGAGTTAGTGTTGAGGGGGTATGTGAGGGGAGGTGCTGGTAACTATGGTCAGAGCTGTGAGTCCTCCTTCCCACCCAGCCAGATATCCCACCATGGAACGTGCTTCCATTGCAGGGAGTGCAAGTTGTCTTTCAGGATGTCAGTCAGTGGTGTCCTGGTGTTGGTTGTTGCACAGTTCCCAGCAGGGCCTTGTGCTTCCCCCAGCAGTACCCAGTGTCAGCCATCTTGTGAGTCCTTTTCCACTCCCTGTGATGTGTGAATGGTTCAGGCTGGTGTTGATGGGCCAATTGTGAGGGTGAGCAATATCTGTGACTACCACTCCCATCATGCTATTGCCTCCACCCCCCTTCCCAGCATGCCCATCCTTCCTTCCTTTTGAGTGGACTTCAGTGTGTGTGAGTGTGACAGCAATGGCAAGATGGCTGACAATGTGGTTGTGTTGTTTGTTGGTGCCCAGTTCCCAGCAGGGCCTTGTGCTCCCCACAGCTGAGGCCAGTGTCAGACATCTTTGAAGTAGCTTTTCACTCCCTGTGAGGTGTGCATGCTTCAGTGGTAGCTTGCTGGGCCATGTGGGTGGGGGATGTTGAGCTGTGACTACCACTCCCATCATGCTAGTCCCTCCACCCCCTTCCCAGCATGCCCATCCTTCCTTCCTTTTGACTCTGCTTCCCTGTGGGGTGGGGTGCCTGTGCTGACAGGATGGCTGTGAGTGTTGTCCTTGAAGTTGTTTGGCTACAAGTCCCAAGAGTGTCCCTGTGCTTCACACAGCATGACCCAGGGTGGTGGTTCTTTGTGGGATCTTCAGTTAGAATGTGAGGCATTGCATTCTCCCAGGTGGGTTATGTGGAGTTAGTGTTGAGGGGGTGTATGAGGGGAGGTGCTGGTAATTATGGTCAGAGCTGTGAGTCCTCCTTCCCACCCAGCCAGATATCCCACCATGGAACGTGCTTCCATTGCAGGGAGTGCAAGTTGTCTTTCAGGATGTCAGTCAGTGGAGTCCTGCTGTTGGTTGTTGCACAGTTCCCAGCAGGGCCTTGTGCTCCCCACAGCAGTTCCCAGTGTCAGCCATCTTGTGAGTCCTTTTCCACTCCCTGTGATGTGTGCATGGTTCAGGGTGGTGTTGATGGGCCACTTGTGAGGCTGAGCAATATCTATGACTCCAACTCCCATCATGCTATTGGCTACACTGACTTGACCAGCATACACAGAATTCCTTCCTTTCAGTGATCTTCCCTGTGAGGTGGTGTCAAAATATCTGAGAGTGTTTGTTGGTTCTATTTGTGCCACTGCCTTGCTGTATTTGTTGTTAGGTTTGTACATGTCATGACACAGTTAGATATCAGTATGAGATGGCAGGTATTGTGTTTGTCTGACTAGCATTCACATCTTGGGATGAATATGTTTTGGTTGCTGTGTATTTGCTAAGGGTGCATGGTTTGCCTATCCCCTTGACTGTGATGTGTGTGTGTTGTCACACCATATTGTGTATATTAGTTGTGTACTCACCAGGCTCTGGGATGTCTGTTAGTCCGTATACGCTCACTGGTGGTAGGATTGCCCGCACCTTCTCCTCCCAGGGCCTGAGGTATACTGGTTTTGCAGGAGGGCCACTGCCGGTGTGCTGGCTGAGGAGGTAATCCTTTTTAAGTAGTTCCCGGACCCTCCTGCGCACATCATACCACCTGTTCTGGATGTCTTCCTTTGTGCGCAAACATGGTGATTGTGCGTTCACCCTGTCGACAATCCTCGCCCACATCTTGGTTTTCTGCGACATGGGGATCTGTTGTACCAATGTACCAAACAACTGTGGCTCTACCCTGAGAATCTCATCTACCATGACTTCCAATTCACTATCTAGGAACTTTGGATTCTTCTTTAGGGGCATGGTGGTGGTGGTGATTGATGTGTGTGTGTGTGCAAGTGGGGGTGTGTGAGTGTAGGTTTAGCTGGGTGTGTGTGAGGGTGCGATTTGTAGGTGTGGTAATGGTGTGTGGCTTGTGTGATGTATGAGCTGTGAGTGTGTCTGTGGTTGCTGTGTGATGGTGTTGTTTGCTGGCAGGTCAGTGGAATTTGCAAAGGATCATGGTAGGGATTTGTGGCCTTTATGTAGGTGGAGTTGGAGGTGTGTCCTTGTTCCATTTCCCTCCCCCAAGTATTTATTGGCTTAGTGGTTGCTTGTTTGGCCCTTTTTTAAAACTTTTTTTCCTTGGTGCTATTGGTGCATGTAGATGTCGTTCTTGTGTCCGAGTCGGACGCTGCTGTTGTCTGGTGCGATGTTGTCCGACTCGTTCCCGCTGTGTGTCAGCTATATTTCATATGCGGCGTACGAGTCGGGCGCGGAGTATTTGGTTGCTTCGGCTGGGTTTTGTATGCGTGTCGGTCGTACGGCTTGAGCTCCGTGCGAGTCGGTCTTGTTTTGCACGCACAGCATCGTACTACGCGGGTCGGAGTTCGCGGGTACGTTTCGTTCGGGTTCAATCCGGGAGCGTGTCGGTCGGTTCGTTTCGGCAGATTTTCCGGCCGGATGGCTTGTTTCCGTCCGGCTCGGTCGTTCGTTTTGTATTCCGTCCGAGTCGGTTGGGTTTCACATGCATTTCATCGTACTACCCGGGTCGTACGGCGCCGGTCCGAGTCGGTCGGACTGAAATCCCGCACTGAGTCGGTCGGTCCGTTTTCCGGCCCGAATCGGAATCGGCCCCTAAATGTTTCATGTATTCACAAAAGCATAATACGGGCACAATATGTTTAGAAATGTTTGCATTTAGTTCATTTTATTATTTAATCACTGCTGAGAGTATTTTTTTACAAATTATACAGTGCAATGTCCTAGTTCTAGTGAAAGTGACAGAAAGTAAACAGTGGTCATCAAGACACCGTTTGCCTTCTGTTCGCGGAGTAGCGGCTGGTGAATTTTAGAAAGCGATGAGCAGTAATACTTGCACTGAATTGTAGCGAGAGTGCAAAGCTCGCTAGCCTGATTACTTCTGAAGGGGTATGGTTCTTCTCCTGAGAAAATGCTGAAACAAATGGCTCAGATAGTTAATTTTAAAGTACAGTTTTCACATAAATGTGCTGAAAAGCCACAGATTCTGGAAAGGGCACTGATTATATATTCAAACATTTTATGAAGTGCCCGGCCAGTGAATCCTGTCGCTCCCCAGAGTTGACCTCATTTTTTCCCAAAATGTGCTATGGGTGCCTCCATATGTCAAAAATTATCTTGGTTGTGCCAGGGCAAGCATTTTTTCATTAGTACCATCCATATACCGTAGGTGACCCTTATTTAAAAAATGACCACTGTTATTACCTTCAATATGTCAGAACCAGCCTTTTGTCATCATTCCCCCCTCCCATGGTTGTCCTCCCTTATGCTAAGAATCACCTTCAATGTGCCAGTGACAGCAGTTTTTCACAGGTGCCTTTATGGAAAGAATTACATCCATTATGTCAGTGATATTAATTAACCATGGGTATCCCCATATGCCAAGTACAATATCTAGTGTGCACTAGTTTGCCAGTATTTGTCACAAGTGCATGCCATGCAAAGAATTGCCTCCAGTTAGCCTGTGACAACATTTTACCATTGGTGACTCTTTAAGGCAAGAATTATCTTCACTATGTCAGGACCAACAGTAGAATCTTAAGCGTAACACCAAATTCTCACACATGCTCACTAACATTCAATCTTTCACACTCATTCTCTCTCATATTCTCCCTAAGTCACTTGCACTCAGTCATTAGTTCTCACTCACTCTTGCACTCTCTGGTACTCTCATTAATTTACACTCTCTTGCACTCACTCACTCACTCTGATTTATCCAATCATTCTCTCTTATTCTCACTCACTCACATACACTCTTATTGCTATTCACCATACTTTCTCACTTCATTCACTTTTAATTTCTCACTCATTTTCACTTATTCTTCCCTCATGTTGACTCACACACTCAGGTATGCTTGCTCACTACCACTCTCTCACTCATTCTCACTCACACTCATTCTTACTCATTCAATTTCACCCACTCACTCTCACTCGCTTGCAGTCACTCTTTCTCTCACTCACTCACTGACTCACTCACACTGACGGACACCTAGCAGCATATTTACTGAAGAATAGTGCAATGCAGCACAGCAGCCATATTTGCTATGCTACTTTGTGCTAGGGATGAGAGCATTCAAAAGTCATATCTACTAAGATAATGCATTGCTGCTGTCTTCCCTTGTTCTGGTGGCAAACAGGCTACCTGTAACGACACATACAACTGTGTCCTATGGTGAAAAATGTGTGTGATGTCTAGCTTAGGTTTTGTACTGAAAGAATATACTTCCGTACAAAATATTTTGCCTAGACAAACCTTACAAAGTCAATGCACAATTTGCGCCAAGTATGTGAGAGCTGCCCAATGATGCATTAGGCCCTTATTATGGACATCAATGATTTTAATTGGTGAAGATAGTTTTAAGATACCATGCTTTGAGGATGAACTTTTCACATACAGTTGGTGCCTGTTGAAATGACAGATCTACTTTTAAAACAAGGGGTGTGTGGTATTTGTTATTGGGAAAAGCGGTATTTGGACAAAATATTGTGCTGTAAATATTGGGATACAGAAATATCAGAAAAAAATATTGTGATACAAAAATATGATGCAGAAATATCATTGCCAAGAATATCGAATTTTCAGGTAATATCATTGGCAAGAATATCATTGTTGTTAATGTTGTTTTCAATAGTATAGTGTTAAAAAATATTGTTTTTTTTAATTATATGAATGTGTTTTAGTTCATGTATTCATTATGTGTTATCATTGTTTGGATAATTGGTAATAATATTTTTAAATATAGTTTATAATGTTATGTGATTTATAATTTTTAATTTAATTGCTATTAGTAATTTATAGTGTTGCAGTGAGTTGCTAGGTGTGTTGGGGTACAGGGTGGGAAGTTAATTAATAATTAACAATTAATTATTAATGTATTATTAATTATTAAATTGATTAATAAATATGTAAATTGTGTAATAATTATATATTTTAGCTACATTTTAGGGGCGGGTTGCTGAGTTTGTAAGGGTAGAGGGTGGGAAGAAAAAGTCATAATTAACAAATCATTATTAATTTATTATTAATTAGTTCATTGAGTATTTTTATTTATTTATTGAGAGCGTTTTATAAAGCGCACACATGACCCAGGAGTATCACAGTGCTGTACATAGGTTGAATGAAACAAGATGAAAGGTATAGACAGATACATCAAAAGTAAAGAGCCTCATTGGGCTGTTGCAAAAGATATCACAATTAGACAACCGTCAGTACATTAATATTCCATTAGTCTTCATTGTTCTAGCAACTTCGTGGTGGGTGTTTGCTGCTGCTCTTAAACTATTCAGATCCACATAAATTGTGTAATAACTTTATATATTAGTTATATTTTTATCGAGTAGGCTTTTGGATTGGTAAGGATATAGGGTGGACAGTTAATTATATAGTAATTAATTATCAATTATTTACGTATTATTTATTATTTAATTGATAATTATGTGCATTATGTAAAGTTTTTTTGTAATATTTTAGTTTTGGGTTGCTAGGTTTGTAGGGGTATAGGGTGGGATGTTAATTAAGTAATGATTATTAACAAATAATTAATAATTGTTAATTAATTAGTTAATTGATTATCAAATATCTAAATTGTGTTATACTTATTTATTTTAGTTATATTTTAAGTGTGTCCTGCTAGGTTTGTGGGGTGTAGCGTGAGAAGTTAAGCAATAAATAAAATAAAAAATGAGTGATAAATAATTATTAATTTGTTTAATAATTATATACATTGTTTGATTGTTTTTTATTTTTTATATACATTTTATTTTGTGGTTAATTAATAATGTTCCTACTAAGAGTTTTATATTTGTGTATAAATTGGTAGGGTTATTCAAATATGTAATGTGTTTGAAGTGAAGTACTTTCCCTACTGTTGCACAGACTTGAGTGGGAATAGTAAATTAAACCCCACTGAAGTCCAACGCTTTGCCTACTGTTGCACAGATTGTAGTGGGAATAGTAAATTTAACCACTTTGAAGTCCAACACTTTCCCTGCTGTTGCCTAGAATGGAGTGGGAATAGAAAATGTAACCCATCCGAAGTCCAGTGCTTTCCCTACTGTTGCACAGACTGGAGTGGGAATAGTATATTGAATCCCTCCAAAATCGAATGCTTCCCTATTATTGCACAAACTGGAGTGTGAATATTAAATCTTACCCCTCCGAAGGCCCACGCTTTACCTACTGTTGCACAGAGTGGAGTGAAACAAATGAATCCTACCCGTTCGAAGTCCAATACTTTCGCTACTTTTGCACAGACTGGAGTTGGGCTAGCTGGCTGGTCTCCTAATCTGAAGTTTCAGGGACATAAAAGACTTCCAACCTACCTGCTTCTGTACCTGGACTCTGACATCTGTGAGTCTGCCCTGCAAAATGATGTGACCCCAGTCCTGGACCCTTGGAAGTGGGCCTTGGCTGCTTGCTTCAACAAAGCCCATGCATCCTCTATTGAACTGGCACATTGCCACTATTGCATGGATCAGAACTGGCTCATTGCCACTGTTGCATGGGTCAGAACCAGCACATCGCTCCTGTGGCAGGATCAGAACCAGCACATTGCTCCTGTTGCATGGACCGGAACTGACGCATTACCTCTGCTGCGTGGATCAGTCCCGATGCATCGTCTTCATAACCACCACTGCGCTGTGCTCTCCCCGGTGCAAGGTCATCGCATTCCCGTCAACGGCATCCTTGACAACGAATCTCTGCATCGCAGCTCTTCGCTTATTGGAGCCCACGCATCACCACTGCTGGGCAGATCAGGACCGTTGCATCGCTACCACTGTGTGGATCAACACCAATGCATCGCTTTGTCTGCACCCGCATCTTCAACGTCGATGCAGCCAGGATCAAAGTACTGCTGTTCGGAGTGCCTCACTGGGTCCCTGTATCCAGCCTGCGCCCCATCGTGGTAGGCCTGAACTTTTCACTTTGTACCCATCTGATGTGACCGGATAAAAATTCATAACTCAAGTTCTACATATTGGATTTTTGTCATTTTGGCCTTATTTTATTTATTAAATTAAGTTCTATTTTTCTAACCTGGTGTGGAATCTTTTTGTGTGGTGTCTTCACTGTTTTACTGTTTGAAGTGTTGCACAAATACTTTACACATTGCCTCTAAGTTAAGCCTGCCTGCTCTGTACCAAGCTACTAGAGCAGAGGTCTTCAATCTGTGGGGCGCAACCCAGAGGGGAGCCGTGGTATCATGGGCAGGGGGGCGCACATTCCTCAGCCTCTTCAGCTGAAGTGTCATTCAGGGACTCTCCTGTGCTGTAAAACCGAAGCCTGGCAGAGAGCTAAACATGCCTTTCTGACAGTGTGCTGCTTGCCTGAAAGAAATGCAAATGTGCGACTTAATCTGCAATTGTGAAGGGAAATCTGAAAATGTAAATGATGCTTGGGAGCCAGTACTGGCTTTAACTAATTGAATCACTTGAAGCTTCTTTTTCAGTGGTAGTGCTAAGAGCTAACGGCTGAGCAGTGAAGTGCGTGCTTTTAACTGTCATTGTATTTACATAGCACTTACTATCCCTGAGGAGCTGTTGCAGCAACAGTTATGTAAAAAACAAAATAGCATTACGTACGGTCTGGCTACTTGTGAGGAGTTTGCCGCCGGTCCCGGGATTTCCAATATGGCGGCGGCCCTCAGGAAGTCCCAACAGGAAGTCAGGGTAGCGTGCTAGTTGTTGACGCACGCCCTGCCGAAGACGCAACAAGCGAGAGGGAGAGAAAAGGAACGCCGGGGAGAGTGACGGAGGATCTGCTACCAGAGTCGGGAGGCGAAGGAGCACCGTGGTGCAAGAGGACGAGGCGGGACACCGACGGAGGAAGCAGGGAGGCTGAGGAAAGCAGCATCGGGGAGCAATCGGCCCCAGGAGAACGGGAGGAGGAGGAGACGACCGGCACCCAGGAGGAACGCTCCCAGAGCACTACGCTTGAGACCAGTACTCCAGAGACGAGTGAGGAGGCTGGATCTCCCTACACCACGGCCCCAGAGGGTCGTGGTCACAGGCAAGTGCCACTAGCATGCTTCTCTTCTTTTAAGGGCTGGTGGGCAGGATTGAAGAAGGCACCCAGATAATCACCTAAATTCCCTCACCTAGGCACCCCACCGTTAGGGCACTGGTGAAGGCGTGCACAGACCCTACCCCCTTCTATTAAGCATTAAAGGCCAGCGGCCTAACACTTGTTTTCTTTTGTTTTTTATCTCTTGCATCTCCTTTGACGTATCAACTCCCCACCGAGAAAGCGAACCCCAGGAAGACCCCAGAGAGAATAATCCTGGACGAATTGGGACATTGGTGCAGCGCTTCCTGTTTCCCTGAGAACTGTGTATATCCTGTCACCCTTGTCTGTAATAAAGCGAGTTACAGAAACAACCTAGCCTACGGCTTCCTAAGTGGCAGGGGCCTAAGGGATCTAAGGGACACCAACACCCACCATAAGACCACACTACTACTAAAATCTATATGTTGTAAGCACCATTTTATCGTAAAATGTTTTGCGCATTTTGTAGTAGTCTATCCTATACTGTGTGTAATGCGAGTATATAATAATTACTTACATAATCACAGTATTTTCTGTCACAGTCTGTGACCTTGTAGCACTAAAAATACACAAGTCACTATTCCCCACTGAACCAACCAAGATATAATTTTGTGGCTCTCTGGTTACACACAGATCTCTGCTGTGCATTAAGTAATATAGTTTTCATAATGTACTATAGTGTATTTCCACTGAGTAACAACTTTTTATATTTATTAATTTTTCATTTAAGCTGCCCGTTATGTTATATGTAAAAACAAAAATTGATGGACAGAATGCAGAACAATGTCATACATTCACCCCAGTACAGAGATCTAGGCCTAAATCCATCGTTTTTTTGCTCCCCATGCCATTCCAGTTTGAACCCAGCCATATGCAAATCAGTCTTGACCCGCACCCAATGGGAACAGTCCAGCCCGAACTGCCAGGCCAGGTCCTCCCTGGACTAGAAACAAGCATCCTAGGACCGGTTTCGGGGTTTCACCCCTCATCAGCCAGGATAGCTTGACTCCAGTGGCATGTAGAGCACGGGACCCACATCTGGGCATACCCGTCCCACTCGGGTGACAAATGCAAAAACAGCAATTGATGGACAGAATGCAGAACAATGTCATACATTCACCCATGTACAGAGATCTGGACCTAAATCCATCATTTTTTTGCTCCCCATGCCATTCCAGTTTGAACCCAGCCATATGCAAATCAGTCTTGACCCTGCGCCCAATGGGAACAGTCCAGCCCGAACTGCCAGGCCAGGTCCTCCCTGGACTGGAAACAAGCATCCTAGGACCAGTTTCGGGGTTTCACCCCTCATCAGCCAGGATAGCTTGACTCCAGTGGCATGTAGAGCACGGGACCCACGTCTGGGCATACCCGACCCACTCGGGGTGACAAATACAAAAACAACAATTGATGGACAGAATGCAGAACAATGTCATACATTCACCCCAGTACAGAGATCTGGGCCTAAATCCATCGTTTTTTTGCTCCTCATGCCATTCCAGTTTGAACCCAGCCATGTGCAAATCAGTCATGTTATATGTAGCGACCTGATGGTGAAAGACCTAAATAGTGGACAGAATATTTTGTTTTCAGCCACATCTTTGAGCCCACCCAATGCTCAGACTCTCAAGGCCCTCTAGCCCCCACAAACATTACTGAAGTCAACAACAGCTGGAAACTAATATAACCAGGAGTCAGTTTTGCTAAAATAGAGGCGTCTGTTTCATAATGTTAAAAAGAAAAACAGTATGAAAGAAGATGAAGGGGCCAATTCCTCCCCTGGAATTAAAGAAGGCATCCTACTTGGACCTTACAGTTCATGACTAATGATTGTAAATGGTATGCGTTAATCATGATGAATGATGTTCAGTCACCTCAGGTTCCATGTAAAAGCCAAGCTGTCAGCGCCCCATGAAATATAGTACGGTTCTCCTCGGATGCCTTGCACTAAAGTTGCAGCCCATGCATTGCAGCCATTATACCCAGGGCCACTGGACATATGCATGTGTGGCCGCTGCGATTTCAGCATAATTATAGATTTGCTGCATTTGCCACATAATCCATCATCTGCTGCATAATCTGCTGATTTTAACAAAAAACATTTTTTTTTATTACTCAAACGGTTCAAAAGTTACTAAAAAGCAGCAACACATGTTGCTGTGCAGTAGAAGGCCCTTTGAAAAGCTGGACTGCACATCTTTTCATTGCTGATTGCTATATTTGGGTGTTAAACTGGTCCTAATGAGGTGCAACCACAGATTGACATTTTCTCTAGAGAAAAACAGGCACATCCATCACATTACTTCAGAAACATGTTATCATCTGAAAATGTTTAGTCAAATTATATTTTGATTGTGAAAAATAAACTACCATTGTGCATTTTTAAGGTAATTCTTTTTGGAGACTTTTTTTTTAACTGTGTGGTAAGCTTCTGACGCCGAACCACAGTCACCCACAGACGGTTTGCTAAACACTATTTAATAATATTTAATACCGTAAAAATGATTTCCCATGGGAATTGGGGGCGTTTATGGATGTTGATGGTTGTCGATGATGAGTAGTACCAGGTTCTAGAAATATTTCTCAGGAGGGGGTTCTTACTCCTAAAAAAGTTTGACAGGGGTTCTCGGTATCAAATAGTTTGAAGACCTCTGTACTAGAAGGTGAGAACAGGTTAATTTAGGGTTTGCCTGATTCTTATCCTGACTAGGATTGTGGTTGCTGCTTGTCTAGGGCTCATATGCCAGTTAACCTACAACCCAATTTCTAACAAAGGCCTTTGTGTCTATTTTATTATATCATTGTTATACCATTTTAATTATTATTTCTGAAAACCTCTATTTTTCAATTAGGCGGGATGCACCAAAGTAAAATGGAACCAGTATGTAAAATAAAGCATGAAACTTGGACTTGAAATCTCTTTTAAGTTTGCGATGTAAGCATTGTGTTCACAGATCTATCTCTTATATTTTAAATCTCAATATCGTTCTCCGATGTAACAAAGGACCCACACTAGGCATGATCTAGGGGCATATTAACAAGGCGGCGTTAATGAATTATCGCCGCTTTAGCGTCCGTTTTCGGACGAAAAGCGGCGATAATTTTATCGCCGAATTAACAAGGACACGCTAGCGCGTGATTCCTGACTTAGCGTCCGTTTTCTGCACGCCTCCCATCGCATCGCTAATGAGATGCAAAGGGGGCGTGCCTGTGAAAACAACAGGGGAAGTATCGCTAACCCAGGTATCGCCATATTAGCAACGTGGGTTAGCGATATTTTAAATTGCGTTAAGTATGCCTTAACGCAGGAATTTAACGTCTGCTAAATTCCTGACTAAGGCATACCTAACATGGGGGGTGGATTGTGTGGCTAAGACCACAGGCCCTATCACCAAGTATATCGCCGTTTTCCATGGGACATCGCTGGAAAACCAGCGATGTTCCATGTAAAACATCGCTATCACTGGAAAATTATCGCCTTTGCGCTTAGCGTTGTTAATACAGCGCTAGCATGGCGATAATTTCCAGCGATAGCCGGCGATAGGATTCCTCGCGCTAACAGCGGCCAGCGATAATTATCGCTGCCGCTTGATAATATGCCCCCTAGTTTCTTATGGAACTGAAACAAATGAAGTAAACTGTTAACTGTAGGTTTGAAAAAGATATGAAAACTAATTAACTAAACCAATACCAAAATATTTTCTCATGATAAAAGTCTGAAATGTAAATCGTATAAGCTATATAAATTGCCGGATTTGTGTTGAATTCTCAGTAAGGCAACCATTTTGCTAAGATTAGGACATTATAATGTTTATATTGAAATTGAATGATAAAAGAGAACGTAGACCAAATTAGATATGCTCTCTCTTTCTTTCAGCTCTGCAGTTTGATGAGTTAAATGAATGCTCTTTCTCAGTAAAAAGTCAGATAATGAGATACCACCAGAGACTCTACTGTAACCGATCAGTGAGTCTGTAGATCTTTCTACCGACTGTACAACATCTGCTCATTGAGGTTGGGATAATATAATCTCAGATCAGTTGTTACCACATTGAGATTAAACAAATGACACTTAATCATCCCCCAAAGACAATCAAAGGCAACAAGGAGCATTTCTCGCTTTTCTGGAAGACATAAAGATTTTGCTAACCAAGGGCTCAACAGAGGAGTACCCACTATCTGAGCAGGTGACAAGGAAGGGCGGCAGACTGTTCCTAAATCTAGGTTTAAAGTCTGCTCACCATCATGTGACAAAATACATTTCAAGATGACAACACTTTAGGAGCTCATCCCACTTCTGCAAGTGGATAACATTGCAACATTAGACGTTAAAGGTGGTTATTTTCACATCCATCAGCAACTGGCACATCGATAATATCTAAGTTTTGCAATAAGTCAAAACCATTACAAATTCAAAACGTTTCCTTCTGGGATGAAGTCAAAGTGTTCACAAAATGTCTAGCGGTTGTGGAATCACATCTGGATTATTATTATATTCATTTGTTTCTTCTCCAAAATCACTGGGTGGTAAAAGGGGAAGACAATTTTGAAATTTCAAAATGACATGCAAGAGATGATCCTTTCGGTGCACAACATATGGTCACAATCAATGTGAAGAAATCACATTTATGGGTATCCCTGATCTGAAACTTCTTGTGATTCTCTTCCAGTTGCTCAAGCTGACGGTGAACCTTAGCTTGGTCTGTGGACATCCTTTGTGTTACTTATTTTCTCATGCTGTACATGGTAAATGCGACAATGTGAAGTATTTGCTTACTTTTGCCTGTCCACACATGTAAGTTTCTTTGTAGAGCTATGGTTGTCTTCACCTCCACTCCTTCCCTTTTGTTATGCAGTCCTTGCCTCGAGCTGTGACTGTCATGCCCTCCTTCTTCGACAGGCTTGGCAAGTGGTCCACTTAATTACCGCTCTCCCATACATCTTCTGGGCTAAGCATCAGGTGCAGAGAGCAGACGTTATGGGAAGTTCCTGTGGTGTCTTTCCTGTTTGGGCCTGTTAGAACCCCTGCAGTGTTCTTTTTTTGTTCCTTTCCTCTATCCTCTACAATTGTCTGTCCCTTTTATCCTCCTAATGCAATTCCATTCTTCCACATGTATAGTCACCAGCCCCAGCCATGACTGTAGTAGCAGCTGCTTCTGTGTGTTCCAACCACCCTCTCCTGGGTAGCCCATTGCATATCTTGTAACACCTCCCACCCCTAACTCCTTCTTATCCAATACAAACTAACTATTTCTGGCATATCATTTTTAGATCTCACCTAGGCAGCGCATGGCTGTCTCTTCGAGACTGCTGTATCCAGTGTATGGGGTTAGAGCACACCCATCACTTCTGATATGTTCCTTTGTGTGCCCTTTAAAAATCCTTGCTTTTCTATGGTGCATGACTTACATTTGTCCCGCCTCTTGGTGTATTGTTACTGCCCATGGCTACTGGCCCTGTTACTTGAAGGCTCTCACATCTGGTCATTTATATGTTTCAGCGCACTATTTGATTCTTTTGCTTCAGCTCATGTTATAGGATTGTCACAAAACGCGCTCAGCCTACCCTCTAAGTCACCTCCTTATCTCGTTTCTTGTTTTCCGTCCCCCGTCATTGGCGTCCTTGATATTTCCTGTCGTCCGCATGGTCCCTCCCCCTCCCTGTTTTTTTTTTTTTTTTGCAGTTTGTATATAGTACAAACTTGACCCAAATGTATTGGAACGCTTTACATGAGCACCAGTTACATTAGACAAGGACAAATTTATTTTTGGTAGGGATGTTGAGCCGATGACGAGACTCAAATCAAGATCCCCAGATCCAAAGTCAGCAGCCAGGGCTGTTTGGCAACATCCTCTACCCAAGTCCTTCCAGTTTTGCGGATCTCTCGTTTCAAAGGCATGCAATTACCATCATTCAAATATGGCCACTAAGTACCAAAAGAGACTCTGCCTTCTTTCTGACTTCTCTCGAATCTGATGACTGCCGCCTCCTTGCGTCAAAGTTCAGGTAGGTTTGCAAGCGGTCCCTGCTGCAGTCTATGATTATCAGACCATCTTGTGCCCCCAGCATGTTTGACATGGTGTGTAGTTCTAGTCGCCGCTTCTGTTCTGTTATATGCTGTACTGCTTGTTCTGGATCACTGAGTGGCATCTGCTGCTGTAAATGGCTCATCTACGAAGGACTGTGTGTAAAGGGGCAGGTTTGATCCGATCAGCAAACAGCCACACACCACAATAAAGACCAAACCTACGTCTGAAACTTCCAGCTGTTGCTCGCTTCACCCCCTGGCACTTTGCGTTTGGCAGTTAAAAATAACACTTTCTATTTAGGTACGGGCTGATAAATGAGTTTCCTTTTACAGTTCATTCCGCTGTAGGAGAGTTCGCTAACTAAATCAATGACATATATTTATTATCGGCTGCCTGACTTTAAAATGTCCTCGGTTTGGGAACTCCCTTTCTTAATTCCCTCCCCTAAGAGGCGTGGCTAATTTGCATGCTTCCTTCTGTAGAGCTCCATGAATGCTAAATTTGAAACTATGCGAAGAAGCGGCTCTGTTTGTTGGTAATAGGTGCCCCTTGCAAAATGGCTCTGCGAATTCACTTGCTACTGGGTGGTCAACTGCTTTTTGCAGCGTTACTTCTGCACTGTGTCTCCCACATCTTCTCTAGCAACAGCAGCAATGCCGAATGGACCGCATATTCCTCTGTGACTGCGGCACCCAACACCTCCATCGGGAGTAGGCTAGACAACGAGTACCGGGACCCGATATGGTAGGCAAGTGGGTTACTGTTTTAACCTTGAAGCCCTTTTGTTACATGCAGTTAATAAATCGTCGCATCTTCTAAAATTATTAGTCTGGCTGAAATTATCAGTGATGTTGGCCTCCGCCATGCTGGCATTCTTATAGGGAAGGACGTTGCTTGTTTGTTACACATGTTCAGTGCTTTTGATATATACCTGTGCTCCTCTCTGTGGTGCTGCACGTTAGCGTGCTACCCGTTCAAAATTAGGGAAACCCATCTACCTTGGGTAACCTGCCCGAATCCCCGTGCTTACCTTCTTTCATTCCAGGAATATATTCTACTATTTCTATTAAGCAGAGTTAAACCAGTTGCAAATTGCAGCTTTCAATTGCCTCACCCCACCCAATGCTACCATAAGTTAGAAACCAATGCAACTGCTTTTTTCAGAATGTTCCTTTTTTGGTATAGTGTGCACTTGTTTTCTAAATAAATAGCCCACTGCAAACAAAAAAATAAATAAAAAACATTGCCATTTACAACACCAATAGCTCTAACTTTAAAAAAATGCGAGACTGATTGTATTGCAAATGCTTTTTTCTTTGACTTGTACTCCTGAGTGTGCCATGTACTCAATATGGGCTGTTACCTAGCTCGGACACTCAGTGAAATTTGAAGAGGCACCCTCCAATAGAATGCTTCTCTGTTGCACCATGAAAATGCAAAAAAACACATAAAGTTTGTCTGGTTGTATTTCGCCCATTCCTCTGAGTTGTTCTTCTGTCACTTGTAGGTGGATGCCTCAGAGTACATTCCAGGCTGCTTGGAAAATGTCCATTCCTCTCTGTTGCTCCCTACTGCTTCTGGGTAAACATCTCAAAGCATAAACTATAGTGCACATTCCTATGGGTTGCTCCTCTGCTTCTCCCATCTAGACTCCTCAGAGCACAAACCATAGCTGATTGTATAATGCCCATTTCTATGGAATGGTCCCCTGGCACTGCTGTGTGGGTTCCTCACCTATAACCTGTGGCGAGTTGAGTAGCGCTCATAACTATGTGTTGTTCTTCTGCCCCTCTTGGGTGGACTCAACAGAGTTTGTACTATAGATGATAACGCATATCACATGGTTAGAAACGGGGAAACAGCGTTTACATCGCATGCGCTACAACACTTGCGATTACAACACAGTTGTTACAACGACCGCGTTGTTACAACGTAAGCCGTTACATCGCAAGTCGTTTCTACGACTTGCTGTAGGGGGCACGCTAAACTAAGGAATAGTATGATTTACTATTCCAACACCTTCCCTACTGTTGCACACGCTGGAGTTGGAATAGTAAATTATACTATTCCTAAGTCCAGCATACCCCCTACAGCAAATCGTAGAAACGACTTGCGATGTAATGGTTTGCGTTGTAACAACGCAGTCGTTGTAATCGCATGCGTTGTAGCGCATGCAATGTAACATCGCATATTCTTAGAAACTTCACCTAGGGGCAGGGGCGGCTCCTCCCCTAAGGCGGAGGACCATCGCCCCACTGCTCTCAGAGAAAAAAGGAAAAATAAAATGATAATTACATTATCATTTTATTTTTTGTAGCTGCAGAGCTGGGTTGGGGCAGGGCTGGTGTCACAGGGGAAGGAGTGGCGGCACTCTGTAAGTGCGCATGATGGTTTGGCCGGCGTCTTGAGCCGGCCAAACAGTCAAGCGCACTTTGCATGTTCCCCACCAGGCTGTAATGCACAGCCTGGTAAGGAACATGCACAGGCTCCCTGTCCTCGTCTGAGTGCCGAACGACGGCGTTCAGAACGAAGAAAAGCAGCGACGGAGGAGAGATGGCGGCCATGAAGAGGTAATTGTTTTTTTTATTGTTTTTTTTTTTTGTCACTCCCGCCCCGCCACCCTGTTCCCTGCCAGCTACCACTGCCTAGGGGCACTTTCCCCATGTTCCATATTCAATGTGGTTAAAATGAATGAGAGAGATGACTCAAAAAGATCATAGGTGTATGCATGCCTCCCACTCATTTCTCCGACACCCATGCTGATGTGCAGCTACACATTTGATTGAACTCCATATGCACAGCTTCTGTAATACAGGAACAACACCAAAACACTTTGTACATATGCCACAAGGCACCCAAACACTTTCTATCAATCCATATAATCGCATCTAAAGCTCAAGGTTCCTATCTCTCACTCCTTTTTCTTCAACGCATGGTAAAGTCCAGCAGCGAAAACGTGATAGGAGCACAATTCTGAGCCGCACACACATCCATCTAGGCATTGAGTATCATGCTGTCAATCTACAAATGCACTTTGACACCTCTCCAGAGCCATGAATTGGTATATAAATGTAACAGCAATGCAATAACTTGTTGACTTTGTGAATCAAGTGTGAGTTACAATCTTTTCCGAGAGTAAATCACATGGGAAAAGCACTAAGCGGTCTACTCACAAAGGTAAATGTAATTCTAAACATAAGACAGTGCACCCCTTCCATAATACGACCCTTTATGTCTAATTGAGGTCCTCGGTACCTAAGAGGAAACTATTTGTGTTTTGCGCAGACTCGGCTGTGCCCGCCCATGACACCCTTCCCAAGCACCCTTTGCTACCACTTGCCCTGAACCAACCACCCTGCTTCAATTTACCGCCAGCTTAGAGCAGGTGAGAAACGGAAATGTTTTTGTCTACGCATATGTAATTTGGAATTGGTCAATTCGAGCCTGCTTACTATTCCTCTCTATGGGAACAATTACTCATGAAAACCCGATGTATGTGTGGAGGTACCAGAGCCAAATAGATGCCATTATTTCTGGCCACACGGTATTCACACATGTAATCCATCACCTTGTCATTGAGGCCTTAGCGGTACATTTAGAAAGGGATACACCTGGTACCATTCATAGCTGCTTAACAGTCAGGCAACCATCCTTGTAGGAAGCACAGCAGTGTGACCTCTACGGAAATGAGGCATTCTCTTGGTGACTTTCTCTAGTGTCATTGGACGATAGGGAAATCTGGACATTTTTGAATAGGCTATCAGTGGCATCCACCAGGGGAAAAATCAATTGTAATTGAATAAGCAAACACAATCCTTGCTTGATTTCAGAACCTTCGAATGGAAGGCTTGGTGAGGGAAGGCGGTGTTCGGTGAGGTGCACCAGGATGCAGACTTAGCTATTCAGACACTAGTTCCTCAGCTGTTTATGATAAAAGATTTCCTCCTCTGAATGTGTGCTTTCTGCTGCCACGGAAGAGGTCTTATCTCTCCTTGACCTTTCCCTATGAAGAAATAACAGAGATAAAAAAAGCTAAAGAAATAATACGTTGAGGAATGAATGGATAATAGTTTCATTGGTTTTATATAAAAATATCAAAGTACAAAAGAACAGACCCTTCAGGCTTTGATGTTAAATTAAAACTTCATTTCATCAACCAGCAGCTAATGAGGCATGAAAAGGCAGACCCATGAAAGGCTTTCAGGTCAGCAACATAGATAACTGGCCTAGGAGAGAGGGCGAGTGCGTGTCCAAAGGGGCAGATGAAGGCAGTGTATTGTTATCTACAATAGGAAATCACAAGATTCAACCAATTAGTGAGAACGCTTCTTTGCCTTCATTTCACCACGGACGTCTTATCACAGCCAATTGTAAATTCCAAATCAAGTCTGCAATCTGCTGACATTTTGAAGAGGCTTTAACAGTGTTTGTGAGCTTAAGTGATCTCTGTCCAACTTCAGTTATTTTTTGAATGCATAAATATTGTCTTCTTCTTCTTCTTCTCCTCCTTCATCCTCTTCTTCTTCTTTTTCCTGTTATTATTCATAAGAATAATAATGATAATAAGAAGAAGAAGAAGAAGAAAAGAAGAAGAACAATACTATTAATATTAATAATACAATTAATGATGTTATTGTTGTTTGGTTTTTATCATTATTGTTATTCTTATTAATATTCTTCTTCCTATCATTAACATTGTTGTTTTTGTTGTTATTATTGTATTTATTATTATTCTTGTATTTAATATTATTGTTGTTAGTGTTATTATTATTATTATAATAGTGATGATAATGCTGGTTTTGTTACTTTGTTGTTATTGTTATTATTATACACATTTACGTCTGCCTGGTTTTCTCATTGTATTCAATATAAGACGTTGAACGCATTCGTGATAACTCAGAAGCATGAAGTGGATCCCTTTCTATGCACACAGCGCTTGTGTGAGGTGAGGCCTCACCCACATGACATGCAACTGAGTAATTCACTTGCCCCTATTCTACATTTTTTAAACCGCCTCCTTCTTTATTCAAGTTTATTGCTAAATGCTTTCTTCTCTTTCTTTTTGCTTCCCTTACACTTTCGTTTTCATTTGGTTTTAGTAGTTTTCAAGGTCTCTTTTATGGTTTGCTTTTGAAATGATGTATCTAAGGGATATAATTGTTCACAGAAGTGGATTTAGACTACATGTGAGGCCTTTCTGACAACTTGTGTTCTATCTGAACTTCTGTTTGAGTTTCTTGTTTTCTTTCCTCTTGATGATTGCTCCCCTGGCTTTACTATTGTGAGCATACAGCATTGTTTGCTCCTCGTGGAGGATTCTGACAGACCATGCTGGGCTAGTCACCACCCCTGTGATACCCTGTTCAGTTCTGTGCTTGTCTTGTGCTCACTGCTGTCGCAGCAAGGATTGGTTGGTACTTGTGCCATCAAACAGGGGTTTGTTCATCTTGTCTGACTTCAATATGGAGGCATCCTACAACAGTGTGTTGAATGGATTTTGGCAGGACATTGGGGAAGGAGGAAACAAGGTGTTTCGGTGCCTTTCCTTTTACTTTCATTATCTGGTGATTACTATCTGGAAGTCAGTCGGTGGGTTTGCCCGGACAGATGCCTGCCTAGTTCACTCACCCATCTGTCTCATTTCATATGCTGGAAGTAGTTCGATGTTGGCTATGGCACTCAATCTGAATTTTTCTGCATGTTACGGGGAGTGTTCATATTTTTATATCTACTTAGTGGCTTTTCAGCTGGGTTTTTTTTCAACTCTCATATGAGTTGAGGCAAGAACTGGTGTTGGCATTATCCTTTCATGGCATCTTAGGTCATTTCAGCTCCCTCAAAAAATAAGCAGGTTCAGACCTAATGCATATTTCCGTTGGAGGCCGCATGGCAATACCAGGTGCCTTTAAGTCCTGATACAAGTGTCTGGCTGTTCAGTTGGATGTGGGGCTCTTACTGTTTCTGTTTGATAGGGTGGTGGGCACATGACTGTCATGAACATGCGATCTTTCATTACTATGCAATTTAAATGACATTTGTCACAACTACCAGCTGTTGAGTTGCATACCAGTGAACAATAATGTTGCCTTTCAAATGCCTCAAAAGACCATGCTTAAGGGTGATAACGCCCACTTATTAAAATGCAAAATATTGAGATTAGCAGCTAAATGTGCAAGGTTTAATGTAAAATTCAAAGCTGAAATTGACACAAATGTAAAATGTGTACACACTGCAATAGACAATCATAGCTATTGTATAGACCATAGAAATGCTAAGAAACTAGAAGTAAACATAATATTGCTGAAATGTGCACAGACGTAATTTAGAAGGCTTCACCTTAAAGTGACATGCTTAGAAATATTTATCAGTACAGATTGTTCTTGTTTAACAAATCTATTACTTTTCCTGAGCAACATTTAGTTCGCAATGACAACATTTCCTATTTTCTCATGTCTCACACAATGCTTGAATAGAATAGTTGTACATTTTAAACAATTATTCTTGTTCCTGTTAAATGAAATGCCTTACCTAACAGTGACTTTGCAAGTTGATGTTTCTCTTCTTTAGCGTAGTTCATTGTGTACGCAGTGAAACATTTAATATTTAGAAGGCCAACCTACGTTCGATGCCAATGGGAACTGAGGCTTATGTTTCCAGAACTTAGCTACGCAAGAATTTTTTGTTGTTGTTGTTTTGTTCTCATACATGACACCGGCCCAAGATCTAAAGCTATTAACGGTCTCACTGGTGCCTATATTCAAGATAGCTTAATCTTTGTAATCCATATGGCCTTCTTCAAACTATATATACTGGAGATATGCTCGGTCGCACCATTCTCCTTCATAGTTAAGGTGTGCCTTAATCATTGGACAGGTTAAATAATGTTCCAAATAGATTTCCCGGAAATGTGTTTCCCCTTAAGTGGGTTCTGTCAATGTGTCCCGTAATGGGCCACACATTCTTATTCTTTTAGCAGACCCCCTTATACAATCAGCCCTGCAAGTGTATCTTACATATGCGATCCACTCACACAGTGATGGTGCGTTCTGAACTACCCATTTCGTGCAGATTTCCCTCTGCGCCATTATTATCAATACATATAGCAAGTGCGCCTGAGATTCCTTCAATACATAATTTCTGCCACCTCTAAGTGAGATTCCAAATATAACCAGTTCAAGGCTTACCTCTATTTTGGCCCCCAGAATTCTAGACGCAAACTCGCCCACCTCGCGCCAGAAGATTTGGATTACCGGACATTGCCATAGCAGATGGACATCGTCCGCATTTTCCAGCATACATTTGGGGCATTGTCTTCTTTTGCTTCCCCCCATCTTAGATAACTTCTTTGGAGACCAATACGCTCTGTATAGGGTGAAAAAATGATTCCTTCTCAAAGGTGCAGGTCTGACTTTTAGCCAAAGTGTAGCCATTGATACTTGCCATAAACTTTGTATATCTGACTCCGGCATGTCCGATCTCCATATCTCCTCTGGCGCCGTTAGGGCACGGTCCTCTGTTTCCACCAATATCCAATACCATTTGGATACCTCCTTCACGTAGGTTTGGTCTTTAACAAACTCGCCCTCCCACTCTGTTTCCAGCCCAATTTGTGGTTGATTGTGTGACCAGCTTGTCAGTTGAAGATATTTAAATCTTGATAATGTAAAGTTAGATTTTAATGCAAGTCTATCCCATGATATCAGTGAGCTTTGATCGAATAACTGCCCCCATTTTATCAAACCCGCTGTTGATAAAGGTAGGGCTAAGGCGTCCAAAAGACACTCAGGGGTGCCAGGTGAGTTCCAGATCGGGGCATTACAGCTGTAGTAAGGTATTCCCAGGATCCGTTTGACTTGAACCCATACTTTACAGGCTGCTAGTAACACCTTGAACTTGATTTTTTTTTTAAATTTGGGATGACCATATTTGAATAAGAAGGAGTTTCCTTTATCAGGGAGATTCTTTCTTAAAACCCGCAAATGAGGGGGAATACTTTGTGCATTGTCCATTAAAAGATGTCTAGTGTTTTTTGAGAAAAAAGGGCCAGTGATACAATTTAAAATCCGGTAAAGCTATCCCCCATCTATTTTCTATTTGTGCAATTTTTTCCAGGCTATTCGAACCGCTTTGTTTTTCCATATGAAACTGCTCAGGTCTCCTTGCAATTTCCTAAACCATTTAGTCTTAAAGTGTAACGGTAAGGTATTCAAAATAAAAGTAAATTTGGGGAGGATCATCATCTTAACCAAATTTGCTCTGCCCAGAATTGACAGAGGTAAATGCATCCATGATTCCAAAAGCATCTTGGTTTCCAAATGAATTCTATTAAAATTGATGAAAGCTAGCTTGTCCAAGTCCTTAACTATTTTTACACCAAGATATCTGATCTCTGACTTTTCTGATAGAGAGTTTGCTAAACCATTCCATGTCATGGTCTCCGTTTTGTCCTTATTTACTAAATAGCCAGAGATTTTCCCAAAAGCTTCCGTTATTCCCATTTTAAGAGGTAATGATGCCTCCGGACTTGGTGTGTAGATCGACAAATCGTCAGAGTATAATGCTTCCTTTTTTGCCCAATCCAGATATCTAAAAGGGGGGATCCCGTTTTCCAACCTGATTCTCCTGGCAAGGGGTTCTATGTACAAATTAAAAAGTAGTGGTGACAGGGGGCACCCTTGTCTAGTACCAAGTCCTATCATGATCTTAGGTGAAAGGGACCCATTTACCACTAGCCTTGCTGTTGGCGCATCGTATATTGATCGTATGGCTTCCAAGAAATTGGTGCCTAGGTCATTTCGTTCAATGACTCCATATAAGTAAGGCCAACTTACCCGGTCAAAACCTTTGGCCGCATCAATCATTATGACAGTTAAGGGAGACTTGGTTGTGGTAGCTATATCAATTGTACTAACCAAATTGTGTGTTAGATCATAGAGCTGCCTGTGCTTCATAAAGCCCTTTTGGTTCTGATGTATAATATCACCTAGTACACTATTTAACCTTGTAGCTAATATTTGTGTAAACATTTTATAGTCACTATTCAATAGTGAGATCGGTCTATAAGACTCGCACTTCAAAGGATCTTTTGTTGGTTTTAAGATTAGTGTTATAACTGCCTCGTTCCACGAAGCTGGGAAAGGGGCATGATGAACATAAATGCTATAATATCAACAAGAGAGAGAGGGATAATCACTCTTATTCCCCCTAACGTATAAATTCAATAACAACAAAAGAGTGAGTAGGAAGGGACGAAGGGGAAAACAGCACGAGGAATGTTCGGGTCCGAGGACTGGTTCCGATAGGTCTTATGCGGGAGACCGCTGTCTTGGAAATTCCACCAGCGGCTCTAACCCCCACCCGGACCCATGACGTGAAGTCAGTTGTTACTTCACAGTCCTTTGGCTTTTTGGAACTCCAGAAGGCCCCGTGGTAAAACCGTGAGTTTTACCATTCATACTCCTCCACAGGTTAGGGTATGCCTTAGAGAGCGTACACCGCCGTGGAGGCCTGGTCCTGATGAATGCTTAGCAAATTGCACATTACAAGCAGAAACATGTCGACCACTAACCACTTTTAGACCAATTCGGATGCGCCTGGTCAATTTAGCCAGACAGCAGCGTCCATCTCACCTGTTTTTAATGATATCTGGTTTTCCACCAATAAAATTAATTGGGATTAAACCAGACATCTTTTAACTTGCACTACCTTCACTGTTGCACTGGCACTATCCCACAAATACCCGCTCCGCTGTAATTCAGCCGTCGTAGCACACCAGGGAGGCACTCGGCCTCTCTGGTGGGAACCCAATGATGAAGCATGTCACCAACTAGGTTGGTGAGTGAGGGTTCTTTTAAATAAGAGGTTTTCCTCGTGCTGTTTTCCCCTTCGTCCCTTCCTACTCACTCTTTTGTTGTTATTGAACATAAATGCTATTCAGTAATTTATATAGGTGTGGAACAAACACTTCTTTTAGGACTTTATACAACTCATTAGGAATGCCGTTCGGGCCTGCCGCCTTCCCTCTTTTTAGATGGGCAATAGATTTCTCTATCTCTAGGGTGGTGAGTTCTTGATTTAGAAATAACTGTTGATTAATGTCTACCCTGGGGAGAGGGTCTTGCTTCAACCATTCATTCACTTCTGTTTGGGTAGCCCTCGTGTCTTCAGTATATAAATCTTGGAAGAAATCTCTAAATGCCTTCCCAATACTTTGGTTATCCACACATCGTTCCTGGGTAGCACCAACCTGCACCTCTTTGATCTCATTTCTTAACTGGTCTTGCTTTGTCTTCCATGCAAGAAGTTTCCCACATCCTTCCCCATACTCATAGTGGGCCATTTTGCTGGCATCCCATCGCTCCCGAATCCTTCTCTCCAAGAACTCTACTAGTTGTTCTTTAGTCTCATTTAACTTGCCCTGGAGCTCGTTTCTTAAGGTGGTATTGTGACAATCAAGGAGACTTTTCTGCGCTTTTTCAATTTTAGCCTTGTATTCTCTTAACTCCCTTCTCCCTTCTTTCCTGCAAAATGCTGCATAGCTTGTTACTCTCCCCCAGAGATAGGCCTTAAAAGTATCCCACACAATGTGTGGCGCTGCAGACTCTCCATTTATTTAAAAAAATTCAGCCACATCTTTTTTTAGAGCATCTACCACCTCCTGTTTCCCCAAAAGTGTTCTATCCAATGTCCATCTATATTCAGTTTGTTGTTTTTCCATGGAAATTTCTAACCTTACTGACGTGTGATCAGACAGGTGTTCAGGTTGGTGCGTAACCGTAAGAATATTTTTACTCAATCTTACATCAACAAGGAATAGGTCAATTCTAGAGGCATGTGAGTACTTCTTGTTCCGATACGTAAATTCTTTCCTAGTGCCAGCATTGAGTCTCCTGGGGGCATATCTACAAGGACGGCGATAAGTAAACGCAAAGCGCGCTTAGCGCTTTTCTACTTATCGCCGTCTATCACTGGATTATATCGCCCTGGTAGCGCGTTATCTACAACGCTTTTCCCCAGGGCGATATAATTACCAGCAATAGCGGGGAAATCGCCGTTTTGCAGGGAACATCGCTGGTTTTTCAGCGATGTTCCCTGCAAAACGGCGATAACCTTGCTGATACGACCCTGTGGTCGTATCAGCACAATCCACCCCCATGTTAAGTATGCCTAAGTCTGCATTTTAGCAGACGTTAGTTTTCGGCGAAAACAGCGGTTTTCGCCCAAAACTAACGTCTGCTAAAAAGCGTTAGCAGCCTTGTAAATATCGCGATGTGCACATCAACGATATTTACAAGGTTGTACTGCTCAGTGACGCCCACTTTGCATCTCATTAGAGATGCAAAGGGAGGCGTCGGGTAAAAGGGTGCTAACATGCGCTAATGCATGTTAGCACCCTCTTGTTAATAGGGCGATAGTATTATCTCCGCTTTTTTGGCTCTGAAAGCCAAAAAAGCGGAGATAAGGCCCTTGTAGATATGCCCCCAAGTGTCTAATAAACCAAGATTCTTGACTAACTGCTGTATGCTCTTTCTTATTTTTGGGGCATTAACTGTGTGCCTAGTTGACGATCTATCCAGGGCAGGATTCATTAAAATATTGAAATCCCCTGCCATGATAATATTATACTTAGCATCTAAGAGGTGTCTATATAGCTCATTGAGGGGGGATGGGTCGTCCACATTGGGACCGTAATATCCTACCAATGCGAATCCTAATTTGTCGATTTTGATGTTTACTATTGCCCATCTACCCCCTCTATCCACCATGAAGCTCTCTATTTTAGCGTCTGCTGATTTTTTAAATAATACGGCTACTCCTTTGACATTACATCCTTGATTAGTGCATACCGACTGTGTTATCCACTTGTTTAATTTAAGAACCTCTTCCCATTCCTCTTGTCGAAGATGCATCTCCTGCAATATTATTATATCATTTTCAGAGAGTTTGATTAATTCTAGAATCTTTCTCCTTCTCCTATGCACCCTCAGGCCATTTACATTCCAAGATAATATTCTAATTTGCTGATTATTCATTTCCTTTTTTCCCTTGCCCTCTGTTGCCTCCTTCTAGTGTATTGGCTGATGTCATGTATGAGGATGTTTTTTTTTTGTTTTTTTCCCCTAATGCTCCCTACCCAGTGCTTGTAATTACAAGTGAGAATGTGCAACCATTGACCCTTTGCCCCCCCCCACCCCCCTACCCTGGGGAACCCTCCCTTAAACCATATGGGGTAATACATTAACCCCTGATGCTCCGATGCTCCGACCGATTTCATGTACCTATTATGTACCTTTTTGTGCATTGATGTAATTAATCAAATTTTCAACTTCCGAGACCTCCTTGATGTTATGCATTTTATTTCTCCACATAACTTTTAAGGTAGCAGGGAATTTTAGCTGTGCCGTTGCCCCCAATGCTTCCAGAGTTCTAATGTGTTTCCCAAGTTCCCACTGACAATTTTGTGTTGTTCTCGCTATGTCTGATCTAATGATATAAGACCAATCATCTTTTTGGAAACTTTTTACTTTGAGGGCGGCTGAGAGAATTGCCTCTTTTATGACATAAGTGCGAAAATTAAATATAATTTTCTTTGGTTGTCCCTTTTTGGATCCCGTCTAAACAGATCTCTATGCGCTCTTTGTATATCCTGTTCCAAGTCCCAGGTCTGAAATTCCGGCATTGACTCCTTAAGAATGTTTACCACAAAGTCTTTCAGGTTTTCCTTTTCCAGTCCTTCCGGGATATTTAGCAGCCTCAAATTATTTCGCCTAGAGTTGTTTTCTAGTGTCTCAAGCTTGTCTATGATCTCACTTTCATTGCTTATTAGAGTTTGAATCTCTCTGTGGTTGCCCTTAGCCTCCTCCTGCAATCCTCCAATCACTGTCTCCATTGCTGTTAACCTTGCTGTAATATCTGCCATTTTAGCATCCAAACTCGCACAAGATTCCTGTATTTTAGCTTAGTTGCTTTCAGAAATAGCAAACTTTTCTTTAATCTCTTTTGAAAGCAACATTAACATCAAACCCATATCTGGAATCTGTGCATTTGTCTGTACATTTATCTGTGCGTTTATCATCTGATCACTAGGAACTGTTTCATTTTCCAGGGGAGTATGTATCGGGGGCACCTCAACACCTACGCCCATATCATCCTCCAATAACGCAGTATACCTATTAGCTAAGGGGAGGTCAGTCAAGACTACTGGCTGCTTTTGCTGACCCCCGGGGGACCTTAACGTAGTCATAACTGCTTTAGCTGTTTTGGGGTCTGGCGAGGGGGTTTTGCTTAGGGACTCTGTTTCTTTTATTTTAAAGTATGACCTTAAAGATGGTGTGACTCTGGTTTTCCCTAAATAGATTTTATTTTTTCTTGGACCCTTCTCCTGTCTACCAATGTTGTCTTGCTGCAATGAAACAGTCTTCGTTTGCACTACCGGGGGGGGGAGACTAGTGTTGCGCTTACACCTTTATCCCTATTAAGTTCCCCCTCTCCTTGGGCTAATAGGCGTACGCACTCTGTATTTCCCAGAGAATATCTGTTTTTACCAGTTCCCACAGTTTCAGTTGCAATGTTAAGCCCTGGAGGGTTAGTTGTGTCGGTGCTTGATTGTTCGTTTCCTGCCCCTACTACACCCTTCCTTTGTACACCTAAGTCACCAGCATTATGAAGACTCTTTTTCTTCCTAGGGAGTCCTCTGCTGCCTTTCTTTGGGGTCATATGGCTACTATGCCTTTCTTTTCGGTTTAAATACTGGGGCTGAGCAGTTTTGCCCTGTTTAAATTGTGCAAAAGCTACACTCTTCTCCCCTTCCAAACATATTGCCCCTTCCGTCCACCTCACCTCCTTGTCGTCTTTATGGCTCTTGGTCTGCCGGTCTAGACTCAGGCTCCTGCTGCTACTGCTGGTCTCATGCACGGCCCCTGCTGCTCCGGATGCCCCGGCGACCCGGAAGCCCAAACGCACTGCAGCCCGTCGACCTCTCCACAGCTGGTATGCGGTGCGAAGCAGAGGGGAGCCGACCCCAGGCAAGGCAGCCCAACAATCCCGAGCAACGGAGGCGCCAAGGTTGAATCCCACGGGTCCGCGAGAGAAAAGGGCCATAAACAGAGTTATGCGCAGTCAGGTATATGTGGTCGTTTTTTTTTAAAGGTCAATATTTTAAACCCATAATGTCAATATCGCTCATCGTTCGTTGGAGCGTCGGAGCTCGTGGCCGCGCTCACTAGCTGGCCGTCATATTCCCCAGTGACTTGGAGTTGTGATAGCTATGCAAGAATGTCTGTAGCTAAATTTGTGATAAAGCTTTGCAAGCCGCATGTAGTTTCATGAGAAAGGAAGAGCCAGACCTGCTCACAGACGAGAGCTGCCATCCAATTTGTCTATAGAGGAAGAAGCCTGTTACAATGTCTGCAACATGTATTCATTTATTTTATATTATTTTGTTTCCCTAGTTAGTTTGATATTCTCTGATTTTTCTCCATTCCTTACCCACCTTCTTGTCTATATCCCCTTGTCGTAAACTGACGGTTGTGGCTACTGCTGCTTTTGTTCATCTTGAATTAGTTTTTTATGCATTATTAGATTGAGCCTACTCAGCGCTTGCACTGTTAGGTGATCTGTTGTCTGTACTTTGTGGGTTCCAACTCCACCCACGCTTTGGATTGGCTTTTGTGTCTGTCACTTAAAAATAGTAGCCTGCAAATGGCTAATGATGGGTGCATGTCCCACATTTTTTGAGAAGTTCACTACCATGTAGTATTGCTGCGGGTACGAGCATCGATGAGCATGCGGTCCCTGTGTGCAGTCTGGTGCATTATTACTGCCATTCAGTTGAACGGGCTCGCGGGTAATTTGCACAAGTGGGAATGTTCGCTCAGATGGAGCAGGCACTTTGCAGTGCCTCTAGGGCACAAGCAGGAACCAACTAGTTTTAGGACTAATGCCATCTGGAATTAAACATACATATTATGCTTCATTCTGAACGTCTGACATAAAAGCACCGTAAAGATATTTTCTCATTGCTAAAACCATCTTATTACGCCAGAAAGCAGCGAGGTGTGTTTCTTTATACATGGTTAAATAAAGCACTAACTTATATAACAATATTACCACATTCATCCCATACGCCGATCAGATACTGTTTGTGAACTGTCTGGATGACACCACAACAAAGAAGGACGTGACGCTGAGATAAACATACATCCTGTCAGTCGAAACCCAGAAGCAGGTGCCTGATGCTGGCAGTCACACAGTCGTAGAGAGCAACACCTCCGCTATGGAGCCATGAACACCGCAAATACAGGAAGCAACAGGTCACCATTGCAGCCGCAGCACTGCAGATACAGATACAAACCTCTGCATATCCCTGTGTTTCTGTGAAGGCTTAAAACTTGCAAGATTTGAGCACATAAACTGATGCCAATGTGCACTGACTGGTAGGAAATACTGCTCTTACTATCAATCTATCTTATGTTGATCTATTTCTTTTTTTGCTTGTATGTTAAGCAAAGGCCGCCACCGAAGGGGGCCTCGAGGGCCGGCGCCATAACAGACGCCGAGCCCCCGGACGAAACCGGTTTTTCGCGCCAAGGAGCAGGAAAGCTCCCGCGCCCCTCCGCTGCGACCGCCAGAGAGGCGCCGGCCCCCCGGCCAATGGGGGCCCAAGCGCGATACAAACCCCCCAATGGGGGGAGACCAGGCATGAGGCGGCCAAGCACCTGGCGGGGGATATAAGCACTGCTCCCCCAGGTAAGCTCCATCTTTTGGGGAGCGGGGGAGCAGCACCGGCGAAAGTCTTTGTGAAATCGTTGGTTGAGCGCCGAGGCGAAGCTCTGGAGGCGAGCATAGAAGTCGATCGGGCGCCGGGCTGCAGCAAGGAGTACGGACACCTACGGAAGGACGGGTGCCTACCTCGACTCCCCTGAGGGCTGCGGCGTCTACAGAAGGAAGCCGGGTGCCTACCCCGACTTCCCTGAGGGGTGCGGCGGCTTCGGGAGGAAGCCGGGTGCCTACCCCGACTCCCCTGTGGACTGTGGGTGAAGAACGCAGAGGACCAGCTCACCCCCGCTCCTCGGTGGCCAGGTGCGGCGGCTCGGCGCAACGAAGCAGACGACCAGGAGTTCACCCCGGCCTCCTCTGGTGCCAAAAGATCAACGCCGTGGCGGACGAGGCCGCGCGGACTAACCTGGCAGGCGGCCTCCGCCTCCGACCCCAAGGCAGCCCCGAGTAGCGCAAGCCGGTGTCTCGCCACTCGCATCTGGAGCAGACTGCAGGACGAGCCTGCCAGCCCAGAGGAAGGCTGCACAGCTCGCTGGGGACGCACGGGCACTGCTGCCGCGCACGCCCAGTCACTCGGCTCCGATTCGGAGACAGGAACGCGCGCCTCCAGAGCACAGGAGCGAGCGTGAGGCCACGGCCTTAAAGGCACAGGCGCCAGGAGAAGAAACATCGAGAGGCCCAGCTGGGGCAGGAAACAAGCTGAACGCCACAGTGACCCAGGACGACCCTGGACGACATCCTTCGAGTTTATTGCTGATGTGTTTATATTGCTTCCGCTGATGTCTCTAGCGGGGGAGAAGGGGCAGATAGGACTCCTGCCCCAGCTCTCTTGGTTGTGCCCCCCCCTTGAGCCTCACCACAAAATCTGTTGAATGTGTTAGGATAACAGACAAACAGTGCCCAGAATCACAAGTCTTGGTGCATTAAGCAGCGGCAGCATCCTGCATCAGCAACAAAGCACACTTGACCTCAAAGCAAGGGATAAGCGGCGGGGACGACCCTGGGCACCCGGAAATACAAATCTTGGTGCATTGAGCAGCGGCAGCACCCCGCATCAGCAACAAAGCACACTTGCCCTCAAAGCAAGGGATAAGTAGCGGGGAGCCTACAGGTGCGCAGCTGCTGTGGCACCGAAAGAGATGGCAAAGAAGGCGAACAAGAGGGGGGCGGACAACCTCAACCACCTACTGCGGCAGATCCAGGCAGCATCGGAGGTCCATGGGAGCGACTGGCTGCACCCCCACCTACAAGAGGACGCCGGGGAAGGGCCAAGTCACCAGCATCAGAGCGTACCCAGCACACAGGCGGCCAAGCGACAGAGGAGGGCACCAGCCAAGCTCGCGGATGCAGCAGCTCCCAAGAAGGCCCCCCCAGAAGAAGGCCTGGCCAACTGTAGCCAGCACGGCGGCGGCGGGACCGAACAGGGGGACGACGGACACAGCGGCAAGCGGTGAGCATATCAATGCAATTGTGCAAGAATGCTTCAAGACTATGGCGCCACTTTTTATGCAAGGGTTAGGCATGCAGGCTGGGGCGCCAGGTGCGCAGACAGGGGGGCGGCAAGGAAGCATGGGGGGACTGGGGGCGATGGGTGCCCAGGCAGAGGAGGAGACCTCGGGGTTACCATGGCACCTGATAGACCCAGGCCATGCGCGCCGGCAACGCTTAGGGGATCAGATCACCCCAGGTGTTGGGGGCGGGGCAGGATCACCCACAGTGGCCTGGGGGAGCACGGTCCCGGCAACCATCCCGCCCACCACACCAGCGGCACCCGACACATATACACGTCCCTCACCGGGCCCTGCGTCCTTAACTACCAGGGCTACAGGGTTAGCTAGCCTCATACCGCTGGCGGTCAAGGAAAGAATTTGGAGGAAGTAGTTCATTGACATTTTTTTCATTGCTGGAGATACAGTTATAGGGGCTTGACCACCTGCGATAAGAGGGATGAGGACAAAAGGGAAAGAAGAAAAGAGCGTAAGGAGAGAAATTTTGATAATTGGCTAGACGCGTTCCGTATAATGGCCTGCATTATAGTAGAAAAATTCCCGCGCTGTGCAGCCGACCTATGGCTGTATGAGTCCAATATCCACAATGCGCAGAGACAGTTCCCAGGCGAAGCATGGCTGGAATATGATAAAGGGTTCAGGCTAAAAATGCAAACACACCCAGAAATGGAGTGGAACGAGGAGGACGTATCGGGATTCATTCACAAAATGATGGTGGCGAGGGAAGCCAGGTCATGGGGGGTAGAAACGAGCAGTTCTTTCGAGGGTCCTCCCACAAGGGGAGGGGAGGCCATTTCAGAAGCCCAGGCACCTCAGCTCGTGGAAAGCACCACACAACAACGGAACGCCAGCTATCTGCTGGAAGTTTGAAGCGAACGAATGTACCTACGGGGCAGCTTGCAAATTCCAGCACATCTGCTCCTCCTGTGGGGGGGTCACCCAGCAGCAGGGTGCAAACGCAAAAAAGACCACAAGGGAGACAGGAAAGAGAAAAAGAAGCAGTGACCTAGGCAAAGGGGACGCGGGGGGACAACAGGTTTACAAAATTACAGGCTAGCACGGTCCCCCATTAACACGCACCTGTTGCGCAAGCTAGCCAATGGCTACCATAACAGGACTGACGCCGAGACCCTAGTCCACGGGTTTGAAGAAGGTTTCCCCATCCCGTTTACAGGCCACCTCCAGCCAGGCAGTGTCAGAAACCTAAAATCAGCAATGCAACATCCAGGGGTAGTAGCAAAGAAACTAGAGAAAGAGAGGGTCGTGGGTAGGATAGAGGGCCCCCTGCCCGATCACATGATCAAGGAACTGGTGATCTCTCCGCTAGGGGTGGTCCCCAAGAAGGAGCAAGGGCAATATCGGCTAATTCATCACTTGTCATTCCCCGACGGCGCTTCCGTAAACGATGGGATCAGCATGGAGGTATGTTCAGTGACCTACTCCACGATAGATGATGCCATCGACCTCGTTAGGGCAACGGGCCCAGGGGCCCTCATGGCAAAAGCGGACATCGAGTCCGCCTTTCGCTTACTCCCAGTCCACCCCTCAAGTTTTCATCTACTAGGTTTCCAATGGGAGGGCAAACTCTACTTTGACAAAGCTATGCCCATGGGGTGCTCGGTATCGTGTGCCTATTTTGAATTATTTAGCACCTTTTTGGAAAGGGCACTACACGTAAGACACCCGTCAGGTGGGAAACTCCACTACTTGGACGATTTCCTGTTCACTGGCCCCGCGGCGTCCGCCGAGTGCGGCGACACCCTGTCAGCATTTGTAACGTTGGCTGGGGAACTAGGGGTCCCACTTTCAGCAGAAAAGACAGTAGGCCCGGCGACAAAAATCACGTTCCTGGGAATAGAGCTAGATTCCGTCGCCGGGACATCCAGGCTCCCCCCAGAGTAGGTGGAAGATTTCAGGGGGGAAATCAGGAACCTCTGCGGGCGGGAGAAAGCAACACTGAGGGACCTCCAGAGGCTCATAGGCAAACTGAACTTTGCGGCTAGGGTAATCCCAGCTGGCAGGGCATTCGCCAGGCGTTTGACCCAATTGACACGTGGGCTCACCCATAAACACCACCATGTCAGGCTGGGAGCAGAAGTCAAGAAAGACCTAGCAATGTGGGACACGTTCCTGGCAGACTTTAACAGTTTACTGATTTGGAGGGAAGGCTGGGTAACTAGCAAACAGGTCGCGCTATACACAGACGCGTCAGGTAGCACAGGTTTTGGGGCAATCCTGGGCAAGAAGTGGTGCGCGGGGCAGTGGCCTGGCAGCTGGCACAAGGCTGGCATAACCAATAATATCACCTTTCTGGAACTATTTCCCATCATAGTCGCTCTCACTGTCTGGAAGCGCGAGCTGCAGAGCATGAAGCTAACACTATGGTCCGACAACAAGGGGGTAGTGCAAGCAATTAATAGGGGAACAGCCAGATGCCCGGATACACTTTGATTAATGCGCAGATTGGTTAAGTTACAGCTGGAAGGCAACATAGACCTGAGAGCGCCCCACGTCCCAGGGGTGGACAACGAAGTTGCAGACGCACTGTCCAGGGCACGGATGGAGAAGTTCAGGGAGCTGGCGCCCGGCGCAGAGCAGGAAATGACCCGTTTCCCGGGCCAGCTGTGGGACCTGGCGGGATAGATTTATCTGAACTGGTCAGCCAAGCCCTCACCCCGGAAGCCACCAGGAGATACAAAACGTATATCGATACCGTAATGCGGGTGGGGGGCATCCAGTCGCTGGGCGATATGAGGGCCACCCGCAGAGCAGCAGAACAATTCATACAGTGGGCAGTTAACTCCCAGAAGTCCAGGTCATGGACGCAAGCCCACCTGTCCGCCGTGGCATACTACGCCAAGCTAGAGACCGGGCTGGATCCCTTGGCCACGCACTACATCAAGGCAGCAATGAGGGGGTGGAGGCGCGCAGAAGATGCAAGGAGGGACACCAGATGCCCAATAGACTACACAAAGCTGGGGGCCTTGTTGGGAGCACTGCGGGGCACCACAAAGGATAATTTCGAGCACCTATTACTCAGGGCAGCTTTTTCTACCGCTTTCTTCGGAGCGTTCCGCATTAGCGAATTAGTAGCACCGGCAAGGACAGGACCAGCGGCATACTGCCTACAGGCAGGTGATGTCACACCAAAAACAGGGGAAATAGAGCTACTGCTAAGGCGTTCAAAGATAGACCAAACCGGTAGAGGGGCGGTGGTAAGGTTACGGTGCATTGAGGATAAGAACTGCTGCGCGGTGTGCTGTTTGCTCGCCTTCATGACAATACGTCCCGCCGGCGAAGGCCCCCTATTCAAGCACAGCGACGGTACACACCTCAGCAGATTCCAATTCACCGCGATCATGCGCCTCACACTCAGCAAGGCAGGGCTGCCTCCATCAGGTTTCGGGTCCCATTCATTCAGGATAGGGGCGGCCACGACTGCCGCACAGCATGGGATGTCTGAAGCTGGGATACAGGCCGTGGGTAGATGGCGGTCACAGGCATACCGGTCGTACGTAAGGCCTCAGTTGGTGGTAAAAAAAAAAAAAACACAGCGCCCGCCCAGCCGAACAATGACATGCTATCATTCCCCCGGCAGACCACGCTTGGTGTGGGTGGTAGGCCACTCCTTCATAACTCGAATGCAATCCTGGTGGCGGCAGAGGGGGTACAAGCAAGAAGGACGGCCAGTGGACACTTGCATAAGGTGCTTTGGCCAACCGGGAATGAAATGGGAGCAGCTGCCGGCAAAGCTCGCGGAACTACAGGCAGAGGCAGCTTGGCACCCGGACATTTTGATCATACACTTAGGGGGGAGCGATTTGGCTAAGCGAGGGAGGCGAGATCTTCTTCAAGACATACAGAGAGATTTGACGGAGGCAGGCAAAGCATTTGGGGGCACCACCATCATCTGGTCGGAGCTGATCAGCAGGAACGAATGGCGCGGGGCCCAATCACAGAGCGCAGTCGAGAACTCACGGAAAAAGCTGAACCTCACCGTGAGCAAGTTCTGCAGAACCAATGGTTTTGAATCAGTTAGGCACGGGCTCATCCACACATGCCGCCCGGAGTTCTATGCGAAAGATGGGGTGCACTTGTCTGATGAGGGCATGGGAGTCTTCTGGAGCAACCTGTGGGGCGCAATGGCGTTAGCAGGCTGCAGATGAAAGAGCCGGCAAAGGGAGAAAGGGGGGAACCGCAGGAAGACGGAAGCCTCCCTGGCGGCGTGGCGAGAAACTACGGGGATAATGGTTGGTACGGAGGCACACCGGAGTGCGGTGTGCCGGAATAGGACCACTCACTCTGGGATGCCTTACGGCTGGGTGAGTTGGCCTACCACAAGGGGATAGCTAACGGAGACGGCGCTCGCTGCCCAGCCCCCGCCGGATGGCAGGGCACAACAAGAATCGGCAAGGTAGCGAGTTGTGGCCTAACTCCGCGACGGAAGCTACACCCCCTGCGAGGGCAAATCCAACCGAACTAAGCAACGACCCAGTAGGGCCAAGAGACAATGCAAGCCTGCAAATGACCTGTACAAACGAACTGTCAGTCTAATCTGCTATTGTGCAATGTACATATGATTTACGCAAACGCAATGTATAATGAGATGCAAACAAGGCACGACACAAAGATGACAGCTCACCAATAATGATTTATGGCATGATGCACAAAAATAGGCAATATATATATGCGTGTATTCCTAATAAAACTGCGGTCAACAAATGACCACCACAAGACAAAAGTGTACGTTGGCTTATTTATGACAAGGAATACAGGGATGTAAAGTTGGGAGTGGGCAAAGTGTTGGGGTTATAGCAAAGGCCACCACCGAAGGGGGCCTCGAGGGCTGGCACCATAACTGACGCCGAGCCCCCGGACAAAACCGGTTTTTCGCGCCAAGGAGCAGGAAAGCTCCCGCGCCCCCCGCTGTGACCGCCAGAGAGGCGCCGGCCCCCCCGGCCAATGGGGGCCCAAGCACGATACAAACCCCCCAATGTGGGGAGACCAGGCACGAGGCGGCCAAGCACCTGGGGGGGGGGGGATATAAGCACTACTCCCCCAGGTAAGCTCCATCTTTTGGGGAGCGAGGGAGCAGCACCGGCGAAAATCTTTGTCCCACCCACCCACACCGAAGGAACGGCTATGTCGCAGTACGGAGGAACAGGCAAGACGTTGGCGAGAAACTACGGGGATAATGGTTGGTACGGAGGCACACCGGAGTGCGGTGTGCCGGAATAGGACCACTCACCTTGGGATGCCTCACGGCTGGGTGAGTTGGCCTAAGGGCGGTGTGTAGGACCACTCACTCTGGGATGCCTTACGGCTGGGTGAGTTGGCCTACCACAAGGGGATAGCTAACGGAGATGGCACTCGCTGCCCAGTCCCCGCCGGATGGCAGGGCACAACAAGAATCGGCAAGGTAGCGAGTTGTGGCCTAACTCCGGGACGGAAGCTACACCTCCTGCGAGGGCAAATCCAACCGAACTAAGCAACGACCCAGTAGGGCCAAGAGACAATGCAAGCCTGCAAATGACCTGTACAAACGAACTGTCAGTCTAATCTGCTATTGTGCAATGTACATATGATTTACGCAAACGCAATGTATAATGAGATGCAAACAAGGCACGACACAAAGATGACAGCTCACCAATAATGATTTATGGCATGATGCACAAAAATAGGCAATATATATATGCGTGTATTCCTAATAAAACTGCGGCCAACAAATGACCACCACAAGACAAAAGTGTACGTTGGCTTATTTATGGCAAGGAATACAGGGATGTAAAGTTGGGAGTGTGCAAAGTGCGGGGGTTATGGGTTGTCGGACCTGCTATTTACTAGTAGTTATTAGTCTGTTATATTAGTTCCTGTCCATAGCTTGTGGTGTTTTTATATTACGTTATTTTATTTACTGTTCTCCTAACTTATAATTTTCATAGAAGCTGCTTGACAGTCACGGAGAACATTGGGCTCTGTACTGCTCTAACTGGTCTCCGGCCTACACATTCTTTCTTCACACTCTATTGGCTCCTTCCACGGGTTTGCCTCGCAACCTTGATTACCCGGTCACCCTCTGTTTGTCTGGGCTATGTAAGGACGATTGCAGCAAGAATGCACTGTGGAAACGCTGCTGGACAATCAAATCCGGGCCCTTCTCTGCATCGACTGGGCACAGGGCCAAAAATGGTGATGAACACGTCATCCAGGTAAGCAGGGAAACCCTGGTGACTAGACGGTTTTCCAGTAGAAACAACCTCGATTCAGAATGCTTAGCTTCTTTCAATTTGATTTCTGATTTCCTCATTTCTGCTACTCAATATGACACTATTCAATTACCTCTGATAGCTTCCCCTCTCCCTCTTCTCCACATACAGCACTTCGCCAACACACTGAACACCTGTCCTGCCAGAGAACCGAGACTATAATCTGTGAATCACACGTTTCCTGTGAACACACAACATCATCTTTGCCTAGCACACGTTACACAAGTACTACGTTTCTGAAGCGCACCCTTTCAGTTCAACCCAGGATTATTTATAGTGTATTGGGTTATTTTGCCTTTGCAAGAGGTGTAAAAGGAAGTGTGAAAGAGGTATATATAAAATCTGAACTCATTTCTTGTCCTTATTTATTGTGCTCACTCTCAGCATACTTTATAGTTTGTGTACGTGCTTTAACTGTCATCTGTATTACATTGGAACTATAGCATTTTCACTTTTTTTCAGTAAGCTTCAGATTTTTTTTTTACAGGTAAATAAGAGTTTATAAGCTACATTAACTGTAACTTTAACAAACTATTTGCAATTAATTTTTGTGTGTTTTGTTTTTTGAAACTCGATACTTACCTCTCTGATATTTATGTACTCCTCCATACCCAACACTCAAAACAGTGCAGTACGAAATAACAAAGTTCAAATTCCCTCTTAAAATCACAGTGCAGCATAATACAAGAAATATGTGTGTGTGTGCATAACATTAACAATCCTAAAATCTCAATGTACAATCATGTGGAAAAGTGAAGCACCCTGGAATTGCTGTATTCGAATTACAACCCACGCTGTTACTACAGAGGTGCTGTATTCAAATTACAAACCATCCTTTTTTTAGGGAGGTGCTGTATTTGAATTACAAACCATCCTGTTATTATGGAGGTGCTGTATCTAAATTGCAACCCATCCTATTACTACGGAGGTGCTGTATTCGAATTACAGACCTCTGTTAAAGCACCTCTGTTACTACAGAGGTGCTTTAGTGGAATTACAACCCATCCTGTTCCTACGGAGCATTAGCCCCACATGCAGCGCTTCTTCTGTGCTCCAATCTTGGCACAGACATGCCTCCCATAATGAATCAATCATGCATACGCCAGTGATCGTGTGCCTGACATGCTCTTTTGGCCTCTCAGATGCCACCATCATGTGACTGACTATCGTGACCAGTCGCCGACACAGTACAATGCGTAAGAAGCGACTGCTTTTGGTGTGTCAGGTATGAGCTCACAGAAACTGTTTACACTGCTGCAGCACTTTAAAACTTGTCAACCCCCAAGCTCCCGTTTCTGGGTTGCAGCACCCAGGATAATGTGCTGCATGGATAAATATTTATAAGGTCCCAAAGGTGAGAACGATTGCATTGCAAATGCTTGTTTTTACAGATTGCTACTGCAACTGTATGATCATATTACTGAGACTCGGCTGAGTTTCATGAACTACTCTTATTGGGAAATTTTGCTGCATTAATTGGGCTTTGAGATTTATGCTGCTTTGACCTCACTCTTTTCCTTTGAACTTGAACTCTTCATGCGTTCTACTAAGTTTGAAATTTTAATCCACGGGTCTTGACCCTTTAAGTGATGATAATTGAAAGGTTGAAACATAATTCTTAATTTTGGTGCCAATCCAAGCTATCAGTTTTCTGGTAGCAGAGTTTTGGTTGAACCTAGATCCAAGAGCTATAAATAATTACCCAAGTTTGAATAAAATACCAGAATCCTGAAATCCAATACCCAGAGTTTGAGGAGCTGACAAGGTGTGATTTTTTAAGGTGGTTACTGTTTTGGAGGTGTATTACTAGGGTGATGCGACGTCTATTGTAATTGTGTTTCTGTTGTATTATTGAGTTGAGAGTGAATGGATTGATGAATGAAGATGGTTATTGTTTCTATGTAAAGAGATTGAAGAGTTTCAGAATCAGCACAGTCTAAAATTCCGAGATGGATACTGAATTAAGTGTAGAAGACATTTGATAGATACTGAATTAAGTGTGGAAGACACTTGATAGATATTGAGACAAGTGTAGAAGACACTTGAGTAAGCCATTGTCGAATGTTATTCCTTGTTTGCAGGTTTTGTGGTGTAGAGTGTGAGGTACCATCACCTACACAGTTGAGATAGAAATACTAATATTCTCTTGTGGTTTTTGTATTGATTGATGTTAGCAGAACTTAATTGAGCAAAAGTGTGAAGCTGCATTGATTAGGGTGATTACAAACAGGTCAAGATTTGACTTGTGATTGTGGAATTCGTTTGTGTGGATGAATTACTATTGTTTTTCTTTAGAAGAGCAAACAAGAATGGATATATGTTTTGTAATCGTCACTTGAAAAGTTTTTGTTGGTTTGTGTAAGTGCAAGAGAAATTGCAAAGGACGGTGAGCCGCTGCGAGGAGTGGGATTATGCGTCATAGTGTTTCGTGCTGAAATTGGTTGGTTGACATGCTTTTGCGCTGTAATTGGTTGGTGACGTCAGGGTTCCACGCTGTGATAGGTCAGTATGTGTGTGGCTATCGCATTGGAATTTGTTAACAGGATTTCGATAAAATAACAACTGTGACAGGATTGGAGTAAAGGATATCTGATGTTTACGGAACAGAAACAAAATATTGAAGTGAAATTGTTTACTTTTCAATTTTGCCAGAATAATGAAATGTTTAAAAAAATTCAAAGGTTTTGTGAAGGGAGATGTTACAATGCTGGTCAGGAGAGTGAAGAGGCACTGCCTGAGGGTACGCAAGCACATTATATGACAACTGAATTGAGATTGCACACATGTTTATGGCTTCGTCAGTGGTGCAAAATCTCCAAGAAGAAAGGGGCATTAAGCTTTCCAAAATATGGTAATTCTGGGACTAGAATTATTGAGAGATTGAAAGAAAAATTGTACAAACTGAAACCACCCCTAGACCTATACAATATGAAGCCGTGAATATGTGGAAAAAGGTTGCCCGAGAGAAAGAAAGGGAAAAATATCTGAAAGAACAAAGTGGCCAATGCGTAATTATGCAGATGCTCGATGGGATGAAGAACAGCAGAGATTGAGGAAAGCCATAGTTGAAGGCACTAGATTCTATCCATCTATTTCTACAGAATTACCGGAGAAAGGAAAGAAGAAAAAGGCCCAGGGAAAAGATAAAGGGCAAAAAGAAAAAGGAAATGAGATAGATAGTGATTCTGGGGATGATATTTCATAAGAAATGTTTGCTGCATGACCCCTGCCACATGCAACACCAACTGACAATACTGAGAGTGCTTTTATGATGAGCACGGCTGGGTCAAATTCTGCGTAAGACAGTAGAGCAAATTAACATTCACGTAATTCTCTAAAAGCTCATAAGGATAAAATAGAAACGGCCACCCCACGCCAATACTTTTCCTTGGAGTACTCTTCGTTTGTTGCAAGATTCTCAAATATATTCTTTTATGGTTGAGGACCGGATTGGAGATATAGATTCTGAAGGGACAAATATAGAACATACAGCATATGGAATTACAGACACTTTCCCAATTCATTTTTTTGCCCTGAGGAAGTCGGTGGGTGATGACCCAATGATGAAACACATGTTGGCTACACTTATCATCTGGCTGTGACTGTATCAACTAAATGTAATGATGTACTATTGGATGTAACTCTACTGAAACAAGGAAGTGAATGCCTGGAATTAAAAGAAGAAGTTTTCAACAACTATACGTTTACGAACTCGTGAACGTTATTGTTTTTGCTCAGGATAAAGACTTTTTGTTAATACTGAGAGTGGTGCCACAACGAGCAGTACAATAGCCATTGACCCTGTAGAAACTAGAGTGGTACAAATTGAGAGACCCCTTTAAGCACTGCAGATTGCCCCACCACGAGTTGGCCATCCACAGACTGTTCCTCCGCCTATGGTAAATACACCTGTTATGCATGGTCCAGTGCAAGTGCCTCAACCAGTAATTGTACAGACAGTGCCTAGACTAGATGCTAACGCCCCAGTAAACTTCAACTTGACTTCAGAGGCTCAAGGAGCTGTAGGAAGTTTACCTACAACAGGATTTATTCCGACCTATTAGAATTCAAAGATTGTTGTATGGAGGCCACCTTAAACAGATCAGGCATTAAGAGATGGGGGAAGGCTTGTTTCCACAACATCAGTAACCCCTGGGGAAACAAATTTAGTATCAAATTATTGCTGGGAAGTTGGTTGCACATAGGATTTTATAACCATCCATCGATGGGCATTAATAACAAGCTGATCCTTGTCCTGCAAATGCGTGAGAAATCTCCCTGATTTATTCATAACTTTTTGAAGGATGAACCTGTAATAGAAGAATTCCAAAGGATTGTAAGCCCTAGAGTCAGCAGGGCAAAAGACAGATAGCTTCACCATGAGTTGTGCTTTTTTCATAGTTTCAATTTCGGCCCATAAGTGAGAAGCCAAGGAGCATTCCGATGCTTGTTGTAAGTGTACAAGAATTTTTAGTCATGTTCTTTCATTATTTCATCATTGTAACAGAGGGGACGGTATCAATTTGGCATCAATTATCTTAAGGAATGGAGCAAGTGATGGACCACACAACCTGGGTTTGTAATGATTTAAATGAAGATGGAGATTTTGCTTTCTGCTTTAGGGCTTGAAAGTGTGGTTTGTGGTTGTTCCGACAGTCAAAAAATAACTACTAGATATGTATAAGTGATAGTTATTTTCATTTTATTGTCCAAATACCAGGGCAGGTTTTTTCCCACTGGTTGCCAAAGACCATACCTTTAGTTTTTTGGGTATTAATTCCATTCCTCTTAGTATATGCTGCAAAAGTGGTTATTAATCGCTGTAGTCCAACAAGAGTTATGCTAAGTAGGACTATGTCATCCTTGTACTCCAAGCTAGCCAGAGAGATCTGGGTCAGCTATGGTGGGTTTGAATTTTCACATTCAAACTCCTATTTAGAGCCGAGATAGACAGGTCAAATAGAAGCAGGGTAAACATAAAATCCTGTATAGAATTATCCTTTGTTGGAATTTGTTTTGTTGATATTGTGCTGTCCTCCAGTGTTATTATTGCCCAAGTGCTGTGATACAGGAGTTGTGCGGCACGACGTAGTGCTGGCAGTATTCCCCAATGCTTTTATTTGGACCAGAAAGCTTGTCTCCACAAAGCATGCATAAAGAGGGTATTTTCCTATGGGAATCCTTAATAAACATTTAGAGAGCCATGAGGTTTATTTTAGTTCCAGTCCCTTGACGGATGCCCGTCTGATTCAAGGGTATAAGACTCTGATGTTCTACACAGTCTCTATGGTCATTCAATATAAGCCTGGAGAGGAACTTTGCCTCAATATAAATGAAATAGCCTATCAATGGTTGGATCTTCTCTACCACCATTTTTGTGAATTAGATGGACTATTGTTCCTCTTCAGGAGTCCGGAATGATATCACCAGCCAGTCAGTTACTAAACAGAGTTGTTAAAGTGTTTGACCAAATCTTAGGCTCAGCTTTAAAAAGTGCTGTAGGGAGGCCATTTGGGCCATGTGCTCCATCTGTTTTGGCTTTTTTGATGATCTGAAGAAGTTGGGTTGGAGTATATCTAAGCTTATCTGAAACAGGGTATGTTTTAATATGTGTGTAATCCAGACTGATTCAGAGATGTTCGCAGTATTAGCCCTTTGCTCCCAATGGTTCAAGGTATTTATAATCCTCCAATAGGCTTTTGAGTATCTACTCCTGCAGATTTGATATATTGCTACCCATTTTCAGTTTCTTTAGACTACTTTGGCTCTTGAAATTGCCTTCTTATAAGTTGACCTGATGAGCTTCATTGTAGGAAACTGAAGATGTCTCTGAGCTAACAGACGTTTCCTAATTGGTCTGAGTTTCAAATTTAGTTGGCTCTTTTCTTCCTTTAGGGCTTTAGTGAGCCATTCTTTAGTTTTGGCTGGTGGGAAAAGACTTTTACTCTTCGTGGTGGGAGCGGGAGTAAAGGTTTCTAATACTTTTATAGCAAAATTAGTCAACTCCAAAGCTAAGGTTTGTGTGGCTTCTTTTGATGATGGCCATAATTTTAAGGACTGCTTTGTGTACTGAATATGTGGCCCTAAATTTGATTCTTTCCACTTGAACTTTAATGAGCATAAGATTTAGTTATTGATTCCCTTTACTGAATGGCTGTGCTGTTTTGTGATGAAAAATTGATTCATCGTGGAAAGTGATCACCTTGGTTCAATATAACAGCTTGTTACATTTTAAAAATATTGAGACTCATGAGGTTATAATCCAGTAAAGTCTGCAACTTTGGGGTAATTCGAGTGAGGTCTGCTGGATTATTTCCTTTATGACATTAAGAACTTCTATGTCTAACAAGTGCAAGATGCCTAACAGGGACTCTCTAAGCTTGTCTCTTTCGCAATAAAGTCCTGATTGAAGTGGAATTGCCAACAGTTGGTTTAAGATGTTAGCCTGTTCTGATTCTTGGCAGGTTAATATTAAGTTAGTACTGAAGTCACCTGTGAGAAGCCAGCTTCCATTCGAATAAGATGTTTTCAGTTCCCAGGCGATCTGTTCAAGTCAATTCATTATTTCCCTTTTTGTACTTTTGAGGATTAATGTATATAGTGAGGACAAGAAGTGGGCCTGCAGATCGAATATTCCAGTTGTGAACAATTATCCCGTTCATCAAATCAGTTTCAAATTCGAAGGTGCAAAGTCAAAATTTGAACATATTTCAACATAAATGGCTAATCCACCCTTAACTCGACCATTTCCAAATGGTCTCATAGCTGGCCGATAATACTCTATAAAGGCAGAGGGAATGCTTCTTCACACCATGTTTCTTGAAAGGCAAGAACATCAAAACTTTGCCAAAATTGTATAACATCCTCATCTTGTGAAATATTTGCTAGACCATTAACATTCCAAGAACAAATGTTTAAGAAGGTAGCAGGTCTTTCAACAGAACGAAAAGTTCAATGTTGCATGAGTTTGCTAATACTGAGGCTGTCCAGTACCAGTTGCAGTTTTTCCCTCACTAACTGAATAGTCTACAAATTCTTCTGGTAAAACATATGTTAAAATTCGAAGTTGTGACCCTCTTTGTAAGTGGTAGGAATAGGAAGAGGTGAACCCCAGCAAAAGGGGTGAAGTGAAATGTTATTATCGTGCATTGGAAGCTAGCAGCGAAGAAAGAGGACGTCCAGCAGGGATCATTGTCTATTATCGTCCCAGGAGGCGCCTGATTGGCTGATGGACTGGAATATGAACTTTATGGTTTTCTCTAGGCTTCATGGGAAATGAATTCCTATTAATGTTTTACTGTTATTGTTTATAGGCTGCTGGTTGAATTAAAGAAGAAAGAAAAGCCTAATCCTCGCCTCCGTGTCCTTAATAGAATTGAAACTTTCTGTTACGAAAGCTAGGAAATTTTTCATTATCGTGCACTGGAAGAGCACTGCAGGAATGAATGACCCAATCACCTCCAGCAAATGATCATCAAAAAACGCCGCCATCGGGCGGTCGTTACACTGTAAAAAATAAAAAATAGAATCTAATTCAGTCAAGTGGCCGGAAAAAGTCTGATTTGTACTGAGTACAGCGGAATGGATCAAAGACTACTTACATGAGAAGAGACGTCTCCCGATGGCGGCGTTTTTTGATGTACTCAATTATCTCGTCTCCAACCGGCTGGTGGAGTACTTGTGAGATAACATCAACATTCGAATTTTCAGACCACAACCTCCAGGTGTAGGTCTACCTGTTCATCAAATCGGAGCAAAATCGGATCCTCATCCACTTACCCAATAGGATCCCTGGCATTCATTCCTTGCGGCTGTCAACAATTTGTTTCCTCACCCCCCTGTCCTGATGAAGACCCGCCTCTGAAGCATAATAAGCTGCGCTTCCACCTAGGGTCGAAACGTCGATGTTGCAGTCACACTAGTCCATGCAGTCTCCCTGACCCCAACATAATGTCACATTTGGGTCGTGTATTCATGCATTAAGGAATGGACAGAACAATATAACTGTTATTTTGATCGTTTTATGTGTTACCCATTTGTACAATATATGTATAGCATTTTTTGACTTCACTTATCACCACAAGTCACTCATCCTGCACTTTAATCACTTTTTATATCGTTGTTTATATGATGTTTCTTTGACAGCCATATTCAGTGTCCACTGTAAAAATATTCTAGCAATACAATCGTCATTTTGACTAAATTATTTTGTCTTTGTGGTGTGTTCCCTTTCATCCCCATTTGGTTCTTGAAAAGTGTTTTGAACCAATTTGTATAATCAAAATTGTAACTAATGCTTTTTGAAATTTGAAAGTACAGGACGTATTACATACATTGAGCAAAGCAATTGTGACGCCCCGACAGAACCACTCTTTTGTATATCATGGTAGATATGGGTGCCATGCATTCTTTCTTAAAAACCTCCAGTTTCCTCAACCTTCTCCTTAATACCGTGTCTATTAGTGTGGCTGGGATTTCAAATAATTTTGTATCCCACCCAGTTTCCCAATATGTTACAATAGCTTAAAATGCGATATCTGACCAGGATGCTTTTCTCTTTAGCCTGACTACTCGTGTCAATTTGTTAGGAAGGGACTGTCTCTGTAAGCTGGACTCACCTATTAACCGCAGTTGGCACATTTCTAGACATCTCCATGAAAAATGGGTAGGCAGGTTTTACTCTTATGGCTATCATTGATCAAGCTTCCACTCTAGTGGCCCCTCATTCACTAGAAGGCCATTTGCCTAAACTACCCACTTTACTTTGGCCCACACATGCAGATGTAGCAGGGCAAATGCAATCTGCTCAACAGGTACACATCCGATTGAACCTTGCAAAGCCATATCCCAGGACACTCCAACACCCTTTTCAGTGGGAGGGAGAGAAGTGTATTCAACCTGCACCATTGGTATTAATAGCCCATAGGGTTATAGTCACCATCTTCAATACTCATATTTTACCTTTTAAAAAACCACAACATCGTCAAACAGTTAACCAGTTGTGCTTCCTGATTTGCTGGAGGTCCCTAATCCGCCACCATCCTTGATATAGACACCTATTTCACTGTTTTACATCTGTGTTCATCAATCTTTTCCATCCCCATCCATACTGATAGTTAGTTCCTTTTTACATTCACTTTTTAGGGGTCCCAATTCACATAGATCAAGTTGTCCATAGGTTATACTGGGTCCCCTTCTCCCTGCTCCCAGAGTCTAAAGAAGAACTTGTATAGCATAAAGTTCACAAAGGGGTATTTATTAATATGGCATGTGGGTAATCTCTTGTTGACTTCCACCTGATTGGAGGCTTGCAGGGGGGATTCCTTTGCTTTACGAAGAGCACTACCACAAAAGGGGCTCAAGGTCTTTTGAGAAAAGTTATAGATGTGCCTGCCCAAGGTTCATTAACTCAGACACGATATATCAGGAGGCCAACGGCCTATGATGGCATCTAGAATAGATGTAATTCAAAGTTGCATCATCCTGTAGAGTCTGTCAAATGCAAACATTTCAGGAGATAGCAAGGTACTGCAGCCAGTGGTTTTAAGATACATCTCAATAATCAAAGTCCTTGAAGACCTCATCCAGCTTTATTCCCCTTAGCCTTTACAATGAAGCGAAAAGGTAGACTAAGCATACATTGTGTTAACGTCCTGTCTCAAGCTCCCTGTTCTCTACATCTTCAAGCTTATTCTAAGGCTTTAACTTAATTTTCTCATGAAAAGGGGTATTTGCTCATTGGGTGCTGAGCCAAACACATGGCAATAAACACCATCCATTGGGTTATTACAGTACTGTTTTTAATCCAGTGGCAGCTGTGTTGGCTCTGTGCTTATGAGCTATGGCTGCAGTAGCAACAACTGTACAGTTTTCATACACTCTTGTGCTTGGATTCACTTTCGCAGTAGCTGGCCCTACTGCTTAGAATGAAAACCCAGCAACTGTCAAATGCGTGGCTCAAGAAGTATGAGATACTACTTATGTCTTCTGCTGCCCATGTCACCCTCACAAAATGGCTGGCCATGAAGCTCACCTCCCTTTTACTCTCTCTCTAGGAGGGCGCAACCCTTCATTGCCTTACTATTACCGAGCACCATTTCATGTCCCACATAGAAAGTAGAGACAAGAATCCATCACACTACTTGTCTTTTAAGTTGATGGCCTATGTCTAAAGAATAGCAATGGCTTGTTCATCACTGGCTATGCTGTGTGTCCTCATCACGAGACCATAGATAGTGGCAATTGCTCAGTGTGGGTTCCACCTAGGTATCTGAGTTGGTTGTTCTTAAACAAGCTTGGACCTTGGCAGAAAGAAGCCTGTCACTGTTTTTACTGATTCCCGCTATAAATTTGGGGTAGTGTAAGACTATGGACAGTTGTAGAAACAACAGAGATATATGACCTGAAGTGGGTCACACATCAAGAATGTGTGGCATCCCTGTTCGATGCTCTTCAATTAATTACCCACTGAAGTTGCTGTTGTTTCATTCACAAGTTATCGTAGAGCCCATGATGAAGTTACATGTGGAAATGCTAAGCCAATGATGCAGGCTGAGTGGGGGCCCTTTCACCCCCCCTGGCCACCTAGGTACTCCCCCTTCATCCACACTGCAAATTCCCATTGGTGACCTTATATCACATTGCTGTGTTACAAGAGTTTTACGCCAGAAGGTGAGGAAACACAATTGAGAAAGGTAGAATATAAATTATATGAGAAACATCATATGGCATTTCCAGGACAGCTGTCTAGTAATGCATAGATTCCAGCTTTGTTACCTTGTTTGTGTGTATCATGGAATGATGCACATGACTAAAGGGAGGATGATCACTATTGTTAAATTCAACTGGTTTGCACCAAATGTTTCATAAGTGGCAAAACAATATTATACCATCTCTGCCATTTGCCAGGCCCATAGGGTGTATGAGGAAACCAGAGAAACACAAGCAGCCCATCCTCCTCCTTGAGGGCCCTTTGTCAATATACAGATGGATTGTATATAGATGCTTATTATGCAGATGCCTAAAAGATGTAATTAGGAAAATGTACTTGTATTACTTTGTATGTTTTCTGGGTAGATAGAGGCCTACCCGTCTACTATAGCAAATGCCAAAGCAGTTACGAAGAGACTGTTTAGAGACTTTATTACGTAGATTGGTGTCATCCTTAGTAGCAGCAGTGATAGGGAAAACCTTATTCAGAGCCAGATATTGGGAGAGATTTCTAAAGCCCTCCTGACTGAGCATAACGTTCACTTCAGGGGCAGTGGAGAGAGAGAGAACAAAATACTCAAAAACAGAATAGCTGATATTTGTGTAGAGGCTGGTCTTAAGTGGACAGATGCCTTACCCCTACCCTTAATGATTACACAATCAATTAGGAGAAAAGTAAATGGGCTACGCCCACATGAAATCCTCACAAGAAGGCCAATGAGACTTCCAACCTCTCCACCGGTGATCACCTCACAACTGAATATACATTTGGTAGATTATGTTGTGTTACTGTTGAGTTGTTTTCCACTTGCAGGTATTGCAGGTGCTGCAAAAGCTGTCCAGTGAACCATGTCTCTTAAGTATAGCCTGGAAATTGGATACATCTTAAAGTGCAACAACGAAAGATGGCTCTACAACGCCGATGGAAAAAAGCATATCTAGTATTGCTCACCACTAGCACTGCAATAAAATGTCAGCATCTTCAGTCATGGGTGCCCATTTCTCATTTTCAAAAACCCTCTAAAATAAAGAATGGAATCCCAGTAGGAGAAATGGGCACAAATTTAGAAAACCGACTTACTCACTGCATTAGAATTGCATCTTAGAATGTTTTGAATACTGCAGAAGTGTTTACATTAGAAAATGACTCAGAGGCAAAAGTGTAAACGCATAATGTCTAGAATTCTAGTAAACAAATTGTAATAATATTAGTCAATCACATGTAGGATTGAGAATGTTTTAGAATGCTTTGCAATTAATGCGTGTTTTCAAACTTTTTGCACCAGGCAACCATTTTTAACGTGTACATATAACGAGGCCCAAACGTCTTTCTATTTGACTCGACTCTTGCTCACAGTTACATGAGTAAGACATTTTTATGCAGCTGCTTAGCATTAGTGACATCTTTTAGAAATGTGCTGACTATAACATTGTGTTCATCCAGCTCCTCACCCCATGTTAGATAATTTATTTAGTATACAATGAGCTTATTAAAACTGCTTATATTAAATGATGACTTAGAGACTTTTATGAATGCTGCTTCCAAATAACATTGATATTTGCATTTCATATTACTAACTAGCCGTTGTCCACACATTGAACTCATAGTGCATCCTTTAGCTTAGGTAAGAGGATTCTCATGAGAACCTTCCCTCATGTAACAAGTAATGTATTAATTGTATCGAACATGGTGACGTGAGTGCAGACTGTGGGAATCGGAGTAAGATGCATTGCATGAACTACTCTCATTGGATATCAACAGAAGACGCCTTCAAAATTGTTCTTATATGAACCTATATTAATGAGTGTTCTTAGCTAGTTCATACACTCTCTTATTTTCATTCCTTAGACTTTTCCGGTGGGCTTGCTGCTGGATTTTTTCCTACCCTGTGACTCTATTTATGAAGAGTTGGTTTCCTTAGCTATTTCCTGAGGTGACTAATTCTGTCTTATTTCTGATTTAATTGGATTACTTGTGATCAATACTACTGCAAGGATCACACTCTGATTTACAGATTGGCACTGCAGCTGTAGGGAACATGGCTGAGTTTCCAGAACTATCCTTTATGAGAAGTTTATCGCTTATTCGCTCTTTTCCAAATGAACTCTTCATGGGTTCTATTTAGAATAGGTTCTTTTGGTAGTTTACTGGGTTTCTTTATGGAACACTGTGTATTTTTCTAATGCTGACTTCTAACTGATCTATTATACATATATATCATATATATATATATATATATATACATATATATCCTACAGTTGCAAAGTCAGCGCGCTCTCAGTAACACACACGACTCCGTATAGATGCCCAAACACCGTTTAATCCACAACGCGTTTCGGTTCCAAAGAACCTTGATCACGTGAATTTTACACCCAATCAGAGGGACTCAAATAGTTCATAGTATAAACAGTGAAAAAGGACATGTGAGCAATAATCATAGCGGACATGTTGGAATGGCACAGAAGTCCTGAAAAGTATACAAAACTTAATACAGTCGAGTTTAAAAATATGTACATCTATGTGTCACATGTTAAATACATTTTACATAGTGTATGAGAAAACAAAAATCATTGTGCCAGAACGAGCCCTAGGTATCAGTACCTGTTATCAGCGCCAAGTAATGATCGGCGTGTAAACAAAACTTTATTGCTGCCCTAATTGCAGACAAAAAGTAAAAATAAGTATACATAATGTTACTGCATATTAAATGAATGCTAATCCAAGTGGACAACATCCTCCTTCTGACACCGCAGCCCCATCAAAACAATCTGTGCCATGTAACAGTGCTAACTCGTAAATGCCAAGATTCATAGGCACATTATCATGGACAAGTGTCCTAGGCAAAGACAACACTACTGATCACATAACGGGCAAGTGCCCGAAAACTCCAATTTGAATGTGCAAAACATATCAAACACTCCAAACAAAAGTCATACTATACTTGACGGTGGAGACAGAGCCCTGTCTCCATCTTTCCACTGCTCTTATGCCCATTAAAAGTCTCTCTTAAGTGCAGAAGTGCCTCGATAAAATGAGGGAAGAAAGGGTAGGCGGCCCGTGCAGGTGTGTACGGGTGAGTGGGCCCCTTCCTTCTTCCTGTCTGAAAACAAGAACAAAGAACACTGAATTAAAAAGAGTGTGGATACACAATTCCACCTCAACATCATCATCTTACACAACAATAACTACAAATTACAAAGTAGAATTCCAGTTACATTGTTCATGGAGAAAAACTCTGAGGTAGAACAATAAGGAAAGCATATATATTAGGGCAAACTGTCATAAGCAGAATTCAGGCACAATCACCATACCCCCAGGAAAATTGATAAACGCCTCTACAAAAAGTTAAAGAAAAAGTGAGTGAAAAAAGGGGGGGGGGGGAGTGCAAAAGAAGGAGGAAGACAAATAGGACAGAAGGAAGGGAAAAAATGGGGGGGGTAGGGTGGGTGAGGGACGTGAAAAGGAGGGGAAAGAGAGGGCGAAAAAGAAGGGGAAGCGGGAGGGGGGGGAAGATGAAAAGGGAAGGGTAAGGGAAAAAGGAACAAAGAGAGGGGGTATAATGTGGAGAATTTAGTATGGTGGGGTTACTATCGGATCTCATGGAGTGTAGAGGACCTTACATGCATACTGATTAATCATTAATCCTTCAAGTGTATGGCTAATTCTTCGTCTTGATTAAGTCCTCCAGGGTTCTTTGTTTGAAAATGAATAATCTGTTTGGACTCAATCTGCCTAAGTTTTAAAACCCTATTCCCTCCCCGGGGTCCTTTGCTCACCTGTTCTAGGATAAGAAAACTGAGACTATTGGCGTTGGAAAAGTGTCTGTCCTGAAAGTGACGTGCTACAGGATATTTCTGATCGCAATGTATGATGGCTCTATAATGCTCCAATACACGTTTTTTGGCCATCAAAGTAGTAGACCCAATATACCATAATTTACAGGGACATTCGATGGCATAAGTGACAAAAGTAGTACTGCACGTGAGGAATTGTGTTATTTCCTTCCTCACCCCATTGTATTCCACATGATTACAGAATTTACTGTTTCTGCAGGCCTTGCAGTACCCGCAAGGAAAAAAACCCTGCAGGCCATGCAGATTCCTTTCGGGATAGATGGTAATGTCACTGTGCACTAATTGATCTCTCATGCTTTTGCCTCTCCTATAGGTTATATTGGGTCTATTCGGCAGAATATGACCAATGATGTTATCAGTTTTGAGTATATTCCAATTCTGTGTCAAAATGCGTGTAACATCTTTTGAATCAGAACTGTAAGTCAAGATCATTCTGGTGTTGTCATCTGCACCCCTGGTGTCAGAATCCGATGTATCAGCAATCGTCAATGATCTGTCCATGGCATCAGCCCTCTCTTTGGCTTTTTGAGAACCCACCTAGGATGCCCTCTCTCCCTGAAGCGTTCGAACATCAGATCACACTCGAGTTGGTATCCTGCATTGGTATTGCAGTTCCTTTTCGCCCTCAGCAACTCCCCATAGGGGATACTCCATTTGAGTGCCTCTGGGTGGCTGCTGAGGGCATGAAGCACACTATTCCCTGCTGTCAATTTTCTAAACAGTGATGTGTGTACTTTGTTGTGTACAATTTCTACCTTGACATCTAAGTATTCTGTTGCACTATTACTGATGTTGCCACTCAGTTTGATGTTCCGATTATTGGCATTGAGTTTGTCAATAAAACACTGGGCTTCATGTCGATGTCCCACCCAGATAATGAATAAGTCATCGATGTAGCGAAGCCACATCGAGATATGGGTGAGATCATCTTGCAAATCAGGGTCAGAAAAGATGTCCTCCTCCCATCTTCCCATAAACAGATTTGCGAAGCTGGGAGCAAAGCAAGATCCCATCGCGGTCCCAGTGGTTTGACGGTAAAGTATACCGTTAAACATAAAGATGTTGTTTTTGAGACAATACTCAGTCATCTCCAAAATCATTTTGCTGTGCTCCCGAAATCTGAGTGGTCTAGTCTCAAGATAGTATGCACAAGCCATGAGTCCTTGCTGGTGGTCTATGATGGTATATAGACTGTGTACATCTAGGGTGACAAACCAATGGTCAGTCCCCCACTCCATGTTGTCTATCCTCTTAAGGAAATCTTTAGTATCCCTGATATAACTACGGAGTGTGCTGACATGATCTCTGAGAAAATGATCTACATACTTCGAGATGTGTTCAGCCACACTACCACGTGACGACACAATGGGGCGTCCAGGTGGGTTACAGGGGTCTTTATGGATCTTCGGTAGGAGGTAAAGAACAGGGAGAACTGGATGATCTTTCTTCAAATAACGGAATTCCTCCCACTCTAAAATACCTTTCTCCCTCCACATTAATAGAAGATCCCAGACAGTACTGATGCTGGTGTCGTATTCAGCAGAACTGATGGTCTCATAGTACCTGGTATCCTCCAGTTGTCTATGTGCTTCAACAATGTACATGTCTCTGTCCAAGATGACAACATTGCCACCCTTATCGGCAGGACGGATGACAATGCTGTCATCCTCCGAAAGAGACCTCAATATCTGTCTGTGTTCAAAGTCAAGGTTATTGTAATTGTCATTGACCCTTCTCCTGTTCTGATGTCTGAATTTGTTAAACTCTCTCCCAACCACCTCCTGAAATGTATCGATGTTGTCGTGAGGTAAACTGGGTAAGAATGTGGATTTGGGCTTAAACCCTGAAGAGGATGAGGCGTTCGTCACAATGTCAAACTCAGCTAATCCCTGTGTGGTACCAATATTGGGGTCATGCCCTTCACCCTCATGTTCCAATTCGATCATAGTGATCAAGGTGTCAATATCACCTATAACAAGATCAGTTTGGTCTGTTAAGTTACCGGTATCGGTGGCCCTGTTGTTTTCGGTCCCCTTGAGTGAGTGAAACTTTTTCAATTTTAATTTACGTACAAACTTAAAAAGGTCAATTCTAGCACCTGTATAATCAAAGGGATAAGAGGGACAAAACGAGAAACCAAGGCATAAGGTACGTTTTTCAACATCACTAATGGGTCTTTTGGAGAGATTGATAATAGTTCTATTAACCATATTCATATCCATTAGAAGGCTTTTCTGGCACGCGTTTGCTTGTTTCCCATGCCGCCACGTCCCCTGCCTTTTCTGCCAGCGTTGTCGAATTCTTGCTCGTCTGTTCCTCCGCTTCCTCGGCCCCTGCCCTGACCTCGGCCTTTCTGGCCCCTTGTTTTTGGGATCGGGGTTTCCTTGTGGTCTGTCGACCCCGTCGAAGGGTCCGATATTCGTCTAAAAAAGTCTTTTTGCGTGTGCCTCGTTCTTCCATGCCTACATTGCTCAGTGACACATCCGATTCACTCTCACTGATTGTTGACCCTTCAGTATTCATAGGTTCCATATTGTCTGTGGTAGTGTCCTCCACTGCGGCATGCTGAGTATAGAGATGGTCATATTTTCTGCTAAACGTCAAGATTCTGCCACTATCATAATCACCATAGTCGCGGTCGAGCTTTCTTTGCTTGCGAACCTTAATATCATCCTCGTATTTCTTGAGGCGATCCTTCATACTCACGAGATATTTACTCAATGTCTCTTTCTCAACCTGCTTAGTAAGGTCCTCTGTAAGTTCTCTGATTTGCTCCAAAATCTTTTCGCGATCTAGCCACGCGTACTTAATCAAAATTTCCAGCATTCTTTTAGAGCTTAGAAAAGAGTTCTCAGACCACTCCTCGAGCATTTTAGGATTGGGGGTCTCATATGTGGGCGTCGTAAAGATTCTCAGACCTCTCGGTATCATAGCTTGATCCACATAATTCTGAAGTGATATTGCCTCCCACCACTTAGAAGTTTCTGCCCTCCTAAGTTTCTCCAGTCTGCGTAATTTATCCTCAGCTGGTTGTGCATGATTATTAGTGATGCCAGTTCTGCTAATTGGCATTGTTTTCCTTGTGAAAATGGCCCGTGCTGCTTCCCTCCGTTCTTCCTCCTCCTCCATGTTGCACTAAATAAACGGTGAAAGCGTACTCGGAACACGGAGCCCGTGTGTTACCCCTATAAATGTCAGGTTCTCTCTGCTAAACCACTTCAGACCCGGAATGCATTCGCGGGTAATCTAAGGAACGGGTCTGAAGTGGTTTAGCAGAGAGAACCTGACATTATGAGACCCCCAATCCTAAAATGCTCGAGGAGTGGTCTGAGAACTCTTCTCTAAGCTCTAAAAGAATGCTGGAAATTTTGATTAAGTACGCGTGGCTAGATCGCGAAAAGATTTTGGAGCAAATCAGAGAACTTACAGAGGACCTTACTAAGCAGGTTGAGAAAGAGACATTGAGTAAATATCTCGTGAGTATGAAGGATCGCCTCAAGAAATACGAGGATGATATTAAGGTTCGCAAGCAAAGAAAGCTCGACCGCGACTATGGTGATTATGATAGTGGCAGAATCTTGACGTTTAGCAGAAAATATGACCATCTCTATACTCAGCATGCCGCAGTGGAGGACACTACCACAGACAATATGGAACCTATGAATACTGAAGGGTCAACAATCAGTGAGAGTGAATCGGATGTGTCACTGAGCAATGTAGGCATGGAAGAACGAGGCACACGCAAAAAGACTTTTTTAGACGAATATCGGACCCTTCGACGGGGTCGACAGACCACAAGGGAAACCCCGATCCCAAAAACAAGGGGCCAGAAAGGCCGAGGTCAGGGCAGGGGCCGAAGAAGCGGAGGAACAGACGAGCAAGAATTCGACAACGCTGGCAGAAAAGGCAGGGGACGTGGCGGCATGGGAAACAAGCAAACGCGTGCCAGAAAAGCCTTCTAATGGATATGAATATGGTTAATAGAACTATTATCAATCTCTCCAAAAGACCCATTAGTGATGTTGAAAAACGTACCTTATGCCTTGGTTTCTCGTTTTGTCCCTCTTATCCCTTTGATTATACAGGTGCTAGAATTGACCTTTTTAAGTTTGTACGTAAATTAAAATTGAAAAAGTTTCACTCACTCAAGGGGACCGAAAACAACAGGGCCACCGATACCGGTAACTTAACAGACCAAACTGATCTTGTTATAGGTGATATTGACACCTTGATCACTATGATCGAATTGGAACATGAGGGTGAAGGGCATGACCCCAATATTGGTACCACACAGGGATTAGCTGAGTTTGACATTGTGACGAACGCCTCATCCTCTTCAGGGTTTAAGCCCAAATCCACATTCTTACCCAGTTTACCTCACGACAACATCGATACATTTCAGGAGGTGGTTGGGAGAGAGTTTAACAAATTCAGACATCAGAACAGGAGAAGGGTCAATGACAATTACAATAACCTTGACTTTGAACACAGACAGATATTGAGGTCTCTTTCGGAGGATGACAGCATTGTCATCCGTCCTGCCGATAAGGGTGGCAATGTTGTCATCTTGGACAGAGACATGTACATTGTTGAAGCAGATAGACAACTGGAGGATACCAGGTACTATGAGACCATCAGTTCTGCTGAATACGACACCAGCATCAGTACTGTCTGGGATCTTCTATTAATGTGGAGGGAGAAAGGTATTTTAGAGTGGGAGGAATTCCGTTATTTGAAGAAAGATCATCCAGTTCTCCCTGTTCTTTACCTCCTACCGAAGATCCATAAAGACCCCTGTAACCCACCTGGACGCCCCATTGTGTCGTCACGTGGTAGTGTGGCTGAACACATCTCGAAGTATGTAGATCATTTTCTCAGAGATCATGTCAGCACACTCCGTAGTTATATCAGGGATACTAAAGATTTCCTTAAGAGGATAGACAACATGGAGTGGGGGACTGACCATTGGTTTGTCACCCTAGATGTACACAGTCTATATACCATCATAGACCACCAGCAAGGACTCATGGCTTGTGCATACTATCTTGAGACTAGACCACTCAGATTTCGGGAGCACAGCAAAATGATTTTGGAGATGACTGAGTATTGTCTCAAAAACAACATCTTTATGTTTAACGGTATACTTTACCGTCAAACCACTGGGACCGCGATGGGATCTTGCTTTGCTCCCAGCTTCGCAAATCTGTTTATGGGAAGATGGGAGGAGGACATCTTTTCTGACCCTGATTTGCAAGATGATCTCACCCATATCTCGATGTGGCTTCGCTACATCGATGACTTATTCATTATCTGGGTGGGACATCGACATGAAGCCCAGTGTTTTATTGACAAACTCAATGCCAATAATCGGAACATCAAACTGAGTGGCAACATCAGTAATAGTGCAACAGAATACTTAGATGTCAAGGTAGAAATTGTACACAACAAAGTACACACATCACTGTTTAGAAAATTGACAGCAGGGAATAGTGTGCTTCATGCCCTCAGCAGCCACCCAGAGGCACTCAAATGGAGTATCCCCTATGGGGAGTTGCTGAGGGCGAAAAGGAACTGCAATACCAATGCAGGATACCAACTCGAGTGTGATCTGATGTTCGAACGCTTCAGGGAGAGAGGGCATCCTAGGTGGGTTCTCAAAAAAGCCAAAGAGAGGGCTGATGCCATGGACAGATCATTGACGATTGCTGATACATCGGATTCTGACACCAGGGGTGCAGATGACAACACCAGAATGATCTTGACTTACAGTTCTGATTCAAAAGATGTTACACGCATTTTGACACAGAATTGGAATATACTCAAAACTGATAACATCATTGGTCATATTCTGCCGAATAGACCCAATATAACCTATAGGAGAGGCAAAAGCATGAGAGATCAATTAGTGCACAGTGACATTACCATCTATCCCGAAAGGAATCTGCATGGCCTGCAGGGTTTTTTCCTTGCGGGCACTGCAAGGCCTGCAGAAACAGTAAATTCTGTAATCATGTGGAATACAATGGGGTGAGGAAGGAAATAACACAATTCCTCACGTGCAGTACTACTTTTGTCACTTATGCCATCGAATGTCCCTGTAAATTATGGTATATTGGGTCTACTACTTTGATGGCCAAAAAACGTGTATTGGAGCATTATAGAGCCATCATACATTGCGATCAGAAATATCCTGTAGCACGTCACTTTCAGGACAGACACTTTTCCAACGCCAATAGTCTCAGTTTTCTTATCCTAGAACAGGTGAGCAAAGGACCCCGGGGAGGGAATAGGGTTTTAAAACTTAGGCAGATTGAGTCCAAACAGATTATTCATTTTCAAACAAAGAACCCTGGAGGACTTAATCAAGACGAAGAATTAGCCATACACTTGAAGGATTAATGATTAATCAGTATGCATGTAAGGTCCTCTACACTCCATGAGATCCGATAGTAACCCCACCATACTAAATTCTCCACATTATACCCCCTCTCTTTGTTCCTTTTTCCTTACCCTTCCCTTTTCATCTTCCCCCCTCCCGCTTCCCCTTCTTTTTCGCCCTCTCTTTCCCCTCCTTTTCACGTCCCTCACCCACCCTACCCCCCCCATTTTTTCCCTTCCTTCTGTCCTATTTGTCTTCCTCCTTCTTTTTCACTCACTTTTTCTTTAACTTTTTGTAGAGGCGTTTATCAATTTTCCTGGGGGTATGGTGATTGTGCCTGAATTCTGCTTATGACAGTTTGCCCTAATATATATGCTTTCCTTATTGTTCTACCTCAGAGTTTTTCTCCATGAACAATGTAACTGGAATTCTACTTTGTAATTTGTAGTTATTGTTGTGTAAGATGATGATGTTGAGGTGGAATTGTGTATCCACACTCTTTTTAATTCAGTGTTCTTTGTTCTTGTTTTCAGACAGGAAGAAGGAAGGGGCCCACTCACCCGTACACACCTGCACGGGCCGCCTACCCTTTCTTCCCTCATTTTATCGAGGCACTTCTGCACTTAAGAGAGACTTTTAATGGGCATAAGAGCAGTGGAAAGATGGAGACAGGGCTCTGTCTCCACCGTCAAGTATAGTATGACTTTTGTTTGGAGTGTTTGATATGTTTTGCACATTCAAATTGGAGTTTTCGGGCACTTGCCCGTTATGTGATCAGTAGTGTTGTCTTTGCCTAGGACACTTGTCCATGATAATGTGCCTATGAATCTTGGCATTTACGAGTTAGCACTGTTACATGGCACAGATTGTTTTGATGGGGCTGCGGTGTCAGAAGGAGGATGTTGTCCACTTGGATTAGCATTCATTTAATATGCAGTAACATTATGTATACTTATTTTTACTTTTTGTCTGCAATTAGGGCAGCAATAAAGTTTTGTTTACACGCCGATCATTACTTGGCGCTGATAACAGGTACTGATACCTAGGGCTCGTTCTGGCACAATGATTTTTGTTTTCTCATACACTATGTAAAATGTATTTAACATGTGACACATAGATGTACATATTTTTAAACTCGACTGTATTAAGTTTTGTATACTTTTCAGGACTTCTGTGCCATTCCAACATGTCCGCTATGATTATTGCTCACTTGTCCTTTTTCACTGTTTATACTATGAACTATTTGAGTCCCTCTGATTGGGTGTAAAATTCACGTGATCAAGGTTCTTTGGAACCGAAACGCGTTGTGGATTAAACGGTGTTTGGGCATCTATACGGAGTCGTGTGTGTTACTGAGAGCGCGCTGACTTTGCAACTGTAGGATATTGAATTACCGGTGTGCTCCGCCGGTGTGCGCGCCACTCTCTATGGGTCCCAGCGGTCCGGAAGGAGCGGCTGCAGTTTATATACATATATATATATATATATATCTGTAAACTTACTAAATTGAATAAAGATAATTAGAGACCCTAACCTTATGATAAATAGAGGTCATCATGCACCAGCACTTTAAACATGAGTCGATGATGGATTAAGACCTACTTTTTATTAAGGTTTATTTATCCAATTGGATGATGTATTATAAATTGATTTTTTAATATTTATGACTTAATAATAATTATATAAATCAATTTTAGATTGTTGTTTTAAGAAAAGAATGTAGCAACATCTAATACATCTGCCCACTTGGGCAAGATAATATGCTTTGGACATCTGCATCTTTCCAAATTTTCTATTATGAAAGTGGTTTTTTGTATATAAGCAAATATTTTTCTACTAATTTTATTCTTTTAAATATGTATGTGAATGACATGAATATTTATTGTGACTCTGATTGTTTAGATATTGTTGCTTGGGTTATCATGAAGTAACTTCTCCATGTTTATGAATTTCAATAATCACGTGTTAATGCACTAGCACTTTAAATGGTGATTCGTTTTCTCAAAAGGGTCATGTGATCAAGGCTTCCTGAAAGCCGAAACGCGTCATGGCGGTGGTGTTGGGCATTTTAAAATAAAGAAACTCTGCACTTAGACCTGGGTCTGCATTCGTCTGTTCCAGCTGCATATGGAGTCAAACGGCGAAGCTTTCAGCATATATATATATATATATCTGTAAACTTGCTAAATTGAATAAAGATAATTAGAGACCCTAACCTTATGATAAATAGAGGTTTTGAAACTTTCAACAACCTCTCATCATTGACTAATTGCCAAAACTAAATGTTTATGGTATACTAATTGTTTTTGAAAGAGCTCTAATTCACCTAAAGTGGAAAAGGTCTGTCAACATCTACGGAGCCGCAAGGATTCTCCATGGCGCGATTTGTAAGTGGGTGTATATAAAGATTGAACCATCTTGGCGAGTCCTTGGGCTTCCACACCAGAATGTAAGCATTGGAGACCCCTCCCCAGGCAGACTACATTGCAATGAGGATATTCAACTACATAGTGACAATGATTTGCCACCACATAATAAAGATGGGAGATGTGTGCTTTCACAAATGCCACCTCTGACCAAAAAAAGGCATCACCTAAGTTCTGGCCCACTGGAGTTAAGTTATGTGTTGGTTTTTCATTATGACAGGACTGGTGCTACTGCTGTTGTCATGATTCACGGCTTATGCTCACCTCTAAATTCAGGGCTGGCACAGCAACACTCTCCTCTACACTTCTTTGGAGCTCAGATTCCCTGTTGCAGATGAGGTCAATGCTGTTTTCAAAGTGTAGGCACAACTTCATAATATGATGTAAGGCATCGCAGATTTGCTGCTTTAATAATGCAAAATGACAACAAACAACAATATCTCAATTGGTATCAATGGTGAAGGCAATTAAATGAGTATGTAACATACATTACAAGGAAGGAAAAAGGGAGACACGCAAGATTTTTTCAAATGTGCACATGGCATCGTATAATTGGAAAAAATTATTTTGAAGATGGTACAGTTGTATCAGCACTGTAAACATGAATGGTATGAACAGCCCAAATTGGACTTGGTGCACAAATGTGCTCGTGACACATATAAGTGACGGCGCAAGTGACAAAGTGTAAACAGCGAAAAGGTGCGTAGTGACAAAAGGTGAAAATATATACAAGTGAATGTGTGGTTCAGCACGAAATAACTCACAATAGTTGCTTAGGAATGAATGGCGTGAGTTTAATAGAACCACATGGAGTATGGGCGCCTTCAATCGCGCTGAGGGGTCGACGACGTTTCGATCCTATTGATTCAGGATCATCTTCAGGACGGGGCTGTTGTATTGAACGTGCTGTACAGGGAGGGAAAGAGAAGTGTAAGAGTGGGGTAGCGAGGGGCTGAAGGCGCGCTGGATCTGTGATCAGAAAGCGCGACGGGACCTGACCATGGGTCAGGTGGGTGCCTAGGGGTGAGGAGGAGGGGGAGGGGGAGGAGAGGAAAACTGCCTGTGGGATGGCCTAGACGTAAAAGCCGGTGCCTGATGGCAAGGAAGTGGAAGCGCGTGACCGGACCTAACTCTAGGTCAAGTAGGGGGTCGAGGCGGGAGCCTAGGGCTAAGGGGAGGGAAAAGAGGAAGAGACGGGGGGTGCAAGGAGGCAAGGTGGGTAAGAACCGAAATTTAGGGAGGCGGCGAAGGGTACCTGAGAAAGTAGCGGTTCCAATGTCTCACTAGGAGGATGATGGTAATCCAGGGTCTGTGGTAAAGTGCATCAAGGAGTATGCAAGGCTCAGCGTGAAGTGCATCAAGGAGTTGGCAAGGCTCAGCGTCGGTAAATCTGAAAAGAAGGGTGCGAGCGGGGGGGCGAGGAATCAGTCAAGGAGTTGAAAGGCGGTGCGTGTTAAACAGAGGACAAGACAAGGCAAGGCAGGGACCAACTAACCGGTGCGGTCGCCGAGTAGGGAACCGTAATTGTGGTCGGTGTATTTGGCCCGGTGCCTTGGAGGCTAAGCAAACAACGAAGGCCGGCGGGTAGATATCCTCGGAAAGACCGGGTATCGGAGAATCTGGGGAGAGAGTGGCACTGTCGGGTCAGAGCCATGTGGGGGAATACAGGGGGTTGCGGGAAGCGGGTCTGTGCCTGGGGTGACTTACCGGGCGAAGGAATGAATCCTGGAGGAAGGTGCGGCGCGTCAGTTAGCCGTAGACCGCCACAAAAGTGTCCGGTTTCGGTATCAGTGCGAAAAAGTTAGGAGATATGGGGAAAAGCGGTCATGTGACCGGAAGGCCGGGGGCGTGTACGGGGGAGGGCGCGGGAGCATCCTGGGGGCGGGTTGAAGGTGAGGCAGGGAGGAAAAAGTGATTGACAGAGGGCGGGTAAGAGAGAGCAAGGGAGGAGGTGCGACGATGGGGAAGGTGAAGTGACCTGTGGCAAAAGGGGCCAGAAGGATGAAGTGACGAGGTATGTGTCAGTCTAAAGAGGGACGAATTAAAAGACTGGAGAAGGCTGGATGTATGAGAGTCATGTATAATTGGGAGCCATAAATGTGTAAAATTACACAATTGTAGCCACAAAGTGGTACAATAAATGGTAGATCAAGAAGGCCAATCTCTGTAGCGGGTAGGCCGGGGGGGGGGCGTGGTTGGACAGAGGTAAATCAATCGAGATATGGACGAGGCCCTGTCGAGGACGATAATCAACAAGGAGCAACAACTGTGATGATACACAAGACAAAACAATCTAGGGATCAATCAATAAAGGGTACGGGACAGGTGGAGCAACATAGGGCCATACATGTAACAGTTCAGGGAGCCAAACACTTAGGTGGAGGAAATATGCAAAAGGCACAAGTGGAGTAAAGATAAGCTACACGTCTCAATGAACCACAGGATTCTAACAAGACTTGCAATGTCCATGGCCTTCATCATCATCATCATCATCATCATAAACTTTATTTCGATCACCAAGAACATAAAAGCACATCACAAATAAATTCCACACATAAAATATGCATACAATCATGCTAAAATGAATCATGAGTACAAAAGTACAGCACAAAAAAATCTCAGGACAACCACACAAAGGAATGAAAGTCAAATCACATTAGCCGCAGAATAAGTGAATAGTATCAGTACTCGATCCCAGAATTATGCCATAGATTAGTCTTGCTCATGGGTTTAATGGAGACATGCACCAAAATCCTTAATAATCCATAGAAAACAATAGCAGCATACAATAGATTGACTCAGTGTAACATGACCTGTGCAATTACAACTAGCATCGATTAATGACACAGGCTGTTCAAACAACAGCAACATACAATAGACAATCTCGATTTAAAGTGACCTGTGCAATTATAACTTGTGTTGACTAATAACACACACCTTTTGGTGAAACTATATATAAAATCCAAAGTAGACAGTGGCAACATACATTAGATTGGCTCAAGATAATGCAATATCAGCTTATTCCACTAGATGATTTGGGGAGGAAAGCAAATAGTTTTGCTGCCCCAGGTCATTATTTCAATATATTGTAACCCCTAAAAAAAACAATAAAAACATACATTAAAAATTATCTCGATATAAGGTGATCATGCAGTTGCATTGCAAATTTGCACAAACCACAAAAAAGTGTGAAATGGAAAACAAACTCGAGCTCAGAACAGAGTAATATATCCACTCAACTCATTCATTTAAAAAAGGGCACATAGCTAACAGTAAAAATGTATAAAAACCAAGGAGAGCAATAGCAGCATACATTGAATTATCTCTGTATAGGGTGGCGCGTACAATTAGCGAGCTAAGGAGGAGGAATGGTGGATTCTCAGTCCCCATGCCAATTAGTCACTTTCTTAAAATACACTTAGAATGCCTAATCCACAAAGCCTTCAAGTATTTAGCCATGTCAAAGACCACTACCCTACTTGTATCAGTACTAAGCATTCTGTAGGCTTCTAAGTGCCGCCTAGTGCCCATGTTCCTTCAAAGGGGTACTATCTACTTTGCCTGAAGATTGTAGTGATGTGGGCAAAACAATAATATGTGTATCAGTGTTTCAGGTCCCCCTAAACAGGCTGGACACAGATTGTCTGATATTTCATTCGTTTGCCATTTGCTTCAAAACCTTTTAATGGGAAGATTCTATATCTAAATTGGAGATACAATTTCCGTGCAGGAGGAGCAGCCATTTTGTTAATGGTTGGTTCATACCGTGGGCAAGGTTTAATATCTATAAATTCTAATAAAAGCGATCCCTTGAACCTTGTCATAGTTTCTATGGATATGAACTCCCAATAGGTTTATTTTACTCTAGCTCTAAGGATCAAACTCATCTCCTCAGGTGGGGTCCAATAATTTGCCAGACCCAATTTTCATAGAAGTGTCTTAATGGATCTCAGCCAAGAGATTTTCACAACGCATGGAGAAACCATAATTTAGTTAGGTCCACCAAATAAGGTTCAAGAGCTTAAGTCGACCACAAATGCTGCCAAAAGAATAGGAGTTTACATTCGATTTTTTGAGACATTCTCCTTTGAGCCAAATCCAAATAAACAGGAGTCAGAGGGGTACTCACAGGAAGATTCAATAGGGATCTAATAAACCTGTGCTCTACTATTGACAAGCTGTCAGTGTTCTTTCATTCCCACAATTCTGTCCCATACAATACTGCCCCCAGAGCCTTGATGTTATAAATCTCTATGGCTGGGGCCACTCTTCTGGACGATGCCCGTCTGTAGATCTTGACCTTCATGATTCATATGTTCCACAGGTTTTAGAGCATTCCATGATAGGCAGTCAAGATACTTAAATGCTGCAGCTGGTACGTTGTTGCCATTAGATTGAATCTCCTCGCTCTTTCATCTGGTGTTTTTATAGACTACTGGAATCAGTGAAGTGTTCTGGGATAACACTAGAGATCAAGCATTTAAAATTTGATTTGCATGCGCGCACTGGAGTAGTTTTTACCAAGGGCTATGAACTCTATTTCAGTTATAATAACCCAAGAGGTGCAAGAGGAATCATCAACTTCTACAACTTTGTTTACAAAACTCTGAATCACGTTTGGCCAGTGGTGGGAGTGTGAATGGGTATTGTCAGGAGGAAAAGCACAACACTAATGTGTATTCATTACATTACAGCTGCTGAACATGTTACATTCAGAGCAAAGACTCCAACAAATCATTGAAGATATTGGGCCAGATTTAATAACCACACTTTTGAGTATGTTTAAACTTATGAGTAATTTGCTAGTTTTCAGGATTCACAAACTGCAGTTTTGAAAAAAATTACACATTTGTGGTAACTTACATTTATTTTTGTAGTACATCCAGCACTACACATGACCAACCACTAGTACTGCAACACCCTCCCATAGAAAATAATGGAGGTAGGGTCCCAAAAAAAAAACCTGAGGGGAAATAATGTTAAATGAAATTAAAATATTTTAAATAGTTCAATATATAACTAAATATAAATAATGTTAAAAAATATACAACATTAGTACATACTTAGTGTTTAATTATGATATATTTAATAACCTATTTTGAAATAAAAATAGAATATCACGTAATAATGGATATATCTGGCCTGCGTGCGTTCCTTCTTCTGGTCTAGCAGTATTTTGTTCTGGTGAGGTTCTTTCTCGACATCAGAAGTATCATTTTCTGGTTCCTATGGCAGGCCCCTATTCTTGGCAATGTTGGATAATATTGTACATATTCCTATTAATATAGACCAGGTATCAGGTTTATATTCCAATGCCTCTCATTTCATATGAAGACAGTGAAATCTGCCCTAAGGATCCATTCTGCCATGGTCGCGTTGTGTTTTTGTTCTGTGTTGTATCTGCACTCCCTTGGTGTCTGTGAACTGAGACATGGTGTCATATTCCATGGATATTTGCCTTATGCGCTGTCCACATGACGCAGTTATCAAGGTTAACCTAGCTGATGACCATCACCAAGGTCTTGTATTGCAAGCCAGTCCTAGAGAGCAAAATGGTAGCACATGAAGAAGTCATGTGTACCACCAGGATATCTTGCCACGAGGTCAGTATTAACCCCTTTAGTGGCCGACACCCGCACTACCACCCCAGTGCATCTGTCGGCCATTGGCCAACCATTGGCAGGTAAAAAAAAGGCCCGTATGGTACTCTGCACCAGAGGGAGTCCTTGGGAAGAGATTCCTGAGCACCTTGAGTGTTTTTTTTTGTAATGACGATCAGCACACATGGCACGCTGATGTCATTACAGAATGGTGAAAGTAAAACGGGCCGATGGGTTTGCTTTACATTCACTACATCAGTGCTTGGGGGCATATCTCAGGCCCCCAAGCCCTGATTGCGTCTGAAGAAGTATCATTGTAAAGGGGAAAATTTCCCCTTTCCAATGGTACTTCTGCCCAGTGGATCTCTGCTTTGGGATCACCACAAGAAAGGGATCCCCAAGCAGGGATCCATTGCTATGCCTCAGGGACATGGGGTTGTGGCCCCTTAGGCAAGAACTTCTGCTCCCCCACCTCAGGGAAACTTTCAGTCTTTCTGCCCCTGGAGGGGCATATGCGGGTGATTTCCTCTGATCTGCCCCCCCCCCCAGGGGCAGGAAAACCCACTAGACCCCAGGGCTACAAAATAAATAGAAGGTTGGGGTGGGGGCTGTCCACCATGATGACATTTGGCCCACCCCAAAAAGATGGCATCAGTCTTTCAGCCCCCCCCAGGGGGCGTATGGGGGTGATTACCCCCAAGCTACCCCGACGGGGGTCAGAAATCCCACAAGACACCAGGGAAATGTTGTTAATAGAAGGTACATGGGTGGGGGGCTGCCCACCATGGGCATGGCATTGATCCACCCCATAAAAGGTGGCATCAGTCTTTCTGTCCCCCCTGGGGGGCAGATGGGGTGCTTAGCCCCAATCTCCTCCCCCTCGGAGGGTCAGAAAGGTCCACTAGACACCAGGGAAACTTTATAAAAAAATGTGCAGGGGTGGGGGCTACCCAGCATGGGCATGGTATTGCCCCACCCCCAAAAAAGGCAGCAGCAGTCTTTCAGCCCCCTGGGGGTGGATGGAGTAATTATCCCGAACTGCCCCCCCCCAAGGGGGTCATAAAGCTCACTAGACACTAGGGAAAATTTAAAAAACAGAAGAAAATGCAGGGGTGGGGACATCAGTCCTTTTGTCCCCTTCAGGGTTGATGGGGGTTATTATCCCCAATCTGCCCCCAGGGAGGGGGCAGAGAGCCCACTAGACACCAGGGAAGTCTTGTAAAAATAAATGTACAGGGGTGGGGGCTGCCCACCATGGGCATGGCCACATCCCCATCCCCATCCCAAAAGTGCTCAGAAAGTCTTTCTGCCCCTGATAGAGCGCTCAACACTCTTAAATTTGTAAGGGTGCATTATATTCATGTACAGACTGCACTCACATATATATTCTATTGTTTTGCTGAAATTCGTGTTTATCAGAATGAAGTTTATATCACCATATTAAAATCAGTAGAATGAAATTGTGACGCTATTTACATGACTGATCAGGATTTCACACGTGTTTAGAGAAATCATGTAACCATGCATGTACATTATGATTAGTAGGTAAAACAAATGTATTCACTGTTATAATTGATTCATATAGAGGCTTGTGCAACGGGTGCACATTAAAGAATGTTCTTAGGTTAGCCAATTGTAGGCCTAACTTTTGTTTATCTTAAGTTTTGTTTCTCCTTGTTTTGTTTCTCCTCGTTTGCTCTCGAGTTGGGAGTAAATTAACATTTATGTGTGTAGAAAGTTTTTCTTTCGCCCCTACTGCAGGTGCAGGAATTCGACCTCGTTATTTTAGATTTAAGAAGGTACATGGGAGGAGAGGAATGTCTTTGAAGAACTTGAACGGAGAGAAGGGAGGACACCTTCCGTGCTTGGTGAAACCTGGGAACCAAGGTCAGCGAACAAGACTTCAAATTAATTGGAGTTTGTGGAAAATTACTCAAAGGAGGTGTTCACGGAATAACTTACCATGTGACCTGTTAGGGGTGTAATTTTGTCTTTTTGTATTAGGCACAGGGACAGATTTGCAGGACTTTTGCTTTTGACTGAGGAAAGGGAGCATCTTAGAACGAGCTCTGTAGCTTTACGCTACTTGACCCATTTAACATGAGTGCACTTCTTAGGAAGTCGACACGTTTGGGGAAATCTTTCTGGGAAATTAGGAAGGAATGGCACTTTAGAAGTAGAGTAGGGACAGATTATTCTTTATTTCGGAAATACAAATGAAAAGGGATTTGGACACAGTGTCTATACTCAGCTGTGTTCTGATTTTGGAATTCATCGTTCTGTGCCTATTGTGCCGAATTAACTATATTCGTAGATTGGGCTCTGTATTAGTATTCATGTATCTTTACACTCTGATGTTGAGGTGTGTCTATATTCTGTTGTTTTTGGCTTTGTAATAAATCAACAAAACCTGAATTCGGAGTCTGTAGTCCTTTAGACAGATGGGAGGGGAAATGTATAATTGGTAACTTGCTTTCTTCCCTCTACACTTCTTAGCACGCAATAAAGACCATCGGCCAGGTGTACCTAAGTAAATTTAGAATATGGAATCCGGCCCCATCAATTGGTAGCAGAATCGGATGGTTGCCTCTAGAGGTGAGGGGAGAAATCAGGAAAATCTAGAACATAATTAGACCCATAGAGCCCAAAAGAGAGCCCCATGATTGAGAGCAGAGGACGGCAGGCGTTGACAGAGGTCGGCGGAAATTGATGGTGCGGCGGCAGCAGTAGCATGAGTATGAACAGTGATGTGTGTGTTAGATTGCAGTGAATTGGTTGTGTGATGTCTTGCGGAGTTGGAGTGATAGTGGAGTGAATGTGAGTTATTGGTTTACTGGTCCGAACACGTGAGAATCAGGAGGTTTTTGGAAAGCGGACTCAAGAGAAGTCCAAGATCCCGGGATAGCTTTGTACTGTAATTTTCTGTTCGTTGATGTGGGTGTCGTGGAGCACTATCGTCGGCTCACTTGGCGTAGGAAACTTTGTGTGAGTGGATCTACTAGAGTCGCGTGTGGAAAACCTCAGTCCAGGGGTGGACTGCAGTGATTCGAGTGACTGACGCAGGTCGTAGGTCACGGAGTGTGAATGTTCTTGAGAGAAAGTTCTATCAATCTTGTAGACGGCAGACAATTACTTGGTTTTTATGTGACAGTAAGTTACTGTGGCTGCCTGATAGGTAGTTACTTTGTTTAGTAGCTTTTGGATAAACAGTTACTTGGTTGTGTGAATGTGAGAGCGAATGTATATTGTGAGATTGTGAAGGAGGGTGAACCGCTGCAGAGAGGGAACAGTGACATCAGAGTGCGCCACACTGTGATAGGTCGGTCGGTGTAATGCCGCGCTGGGATTGGAGGGTTCTCGGCGAAAATTGAAAAAGGAAAAAATAGTGTTTTGTAATAATTGAATTCAAAATGAGAAGCTTTAAGGTATTGCAAGACTTATGTAGAGGGGATACAGGTGTGGTGACTCAGGTAGGAGAAGAAGCCCCACCAGAGGATACCCCGGCACATTACATGGCAACAAATGTAGGACTTCATACAATAGTGTGGCGTCGAAATTGGCTTAAGATTACAGAAAAGGAAGGAGAAATGGCTTTTCCACGCTATGGATCATTTCGATTGGATGTGTTCTATCAATTAAGGGGAGTGATGTCTTCATTAAATCTCCACCTAGACCCACACAATTTGAGGCATTAGATGCATGGATGCGGGCAGCACAAGCTAGGCCAAGAGAAAACTCCCAGGGAAGAATGAGAAAAGCAATGAAGTCGTATCAGGATGCCAGGTGGGATGCTCAGTTGAAGAGATGGAGGGTTGATACCATTGAGGGAGAAAGATTATATCCATTGTTAGTACAAGGAGCTGGTGCACGAACAGGAAATACAGAGGATGATAGTGACACAGATGATAGCTTGTTAGACTGACTATTGGCAGAGAGTCCTCCACCTTACAGCCCTCAGTCTGAGGAGGGGAAGCGAGAACTGGTAGAAGGAAACCCAGAAGGAGTCGGATCGGCTCCGGTAGGCAAGCGCAAGAGTAGTGGGAAAGATTTTGTTAGGATCGGAAGGGGCAGGAAGGTCAGAAGTTGGGAATACTGAGATGAGAGAAGCCAACTGTGACATAGGGTTACCAGAAGCCCTCACGGTGCCGTTACCATTGGACTCGTGGTCTCAATATACAATCCGAGTGGGGGAGAAAGTGGGAGTCAACAGCCGACAGGAATGGGGGAAAAAACTATCTCTGGAGGAAACCTTACAATGGGAGGGACAGGTGTACCTTTGGAGCCTGTGGAGGCTAACACTCCATTGCCAGCGACTACAGACCCTTCAAGGGTGTGTACAGGATCGGAAATGAGGCGAACACGTACGCTTGCAAATTCTAGGTGAGAAATATGAATGTGGGTTCCACCTGTAAGGGAGACTATGAGAAGCACAGCAGAGATAGGAATGAGACAAGAGGCATCTAGAACGCGACTTGGGTTCCCGAATGTAGGGTCGGAAAGTTGATGGAAGAGTCAGAGTTGTGAGAGGGAAGGCCGGTCCACTGTCCGAGATGAGGGGACGGAGGATCGCTGAAGAAGCCAAAGTTGTGACAGGGATGGACCGTGTAATGTGACATATCGAGGAAGGCTTGAGGTTGCAGTGAAGGCAAAATTGTTGGATGTACTGAAGTTGAAGGCAGAAGTAGATGAGGTGATCGATGGGAGCCTGCCATTGGAAAGAGTGGATCTATATGATCAAGATGAGCTGTTATTTGTGGCCAAGGATGTCACTAGGAAGGCAAAACGAGTTAATGAGGCATTAGTTCAGCTGGCGCGGACGTACGATGTGGATTTGACGAAACGAAAATGTTGCAGGGAAATCAAAGGCTAAATTACACTGACCAGGAATTGGAAGAGAAGAGAATAGTAGGGTTGAAAGCCCATATTCGAGAACTAGTCATAGGAATGAGGGCATGGAAAGAGTTAGACGGGCGGGAAGAGAAGTGGTCCAAAAAGAAAGGTGCCAAGAAAGGGATAGGAGACACTCCGCCTCCTGAAGGGGGACGGAGAAAGTAGGAAATTTACATTGTGGGAGGTACAGAATGGAGGGTATGTACATGTGCTTTGGAGCTGGGGTGATTTGGCATCTTTTACAAATGATTTTCCTCGGCTGAGGGAAAAGCCAGCAGAATGATATAAACAAATTGATCGGTTTGCGAAGATTTCAAAGGTATTGTGGATAGATTTAAATACTCTATTTGACTTTGTGGTCCCAGGCGATTTGTGGGCAGCGTGCAAAATTGCAATTGAGTGGCCCACCGCAGAACCAGTTAGAGATCCCGTAACTCATGGCCCTTCATCGGAGGTAATGAGAAAATACGAGCAGGCGATTACATGGCTCCAGTCTAAGGTTGCCCCTCAAACTATTTATAGGCTCAAGATTGATCGTACCACTCAAGAACCTAAGGCATCAGTACATGATTATTATGAGAGACTCCCATTGGCCTTTAAACAGCATAGTTTCAAGGGCTGGATGCCCTTGGACAGAAAGACATGGGACAGTTTGTCTCAAAATTTGTGTTGGGATTGAGGGCTGAGATTAGTTTTATGATTCAGCAACATTTGATTTGTTGGCAGAACACGTAAGTGGACGAGATTCTGTGTTATGCCAAGTATTGCAGCGATCAAGTAGAGTCCACACATAGGAAAATGAAGGATAAGCTGATGATGGTGCAGTTAAGGAACGCTGAGAGACCAGATCTAATGCAGGGGAATGGAGGTACAATGGGTCGAAGACAAGGGAGTGGTCGAGGAGCTGGCCAAAATATGACAGCTCATCCAGGACAGGGAAGGGGAAGAGGAATGGACTCAGGGTCAGGAGCTGGGTGGGTTAACCCGTGGAGGAACACTGCTTGTCATTATTGTCACAAAATCGGGCATTGGAAGCGCGAGTGTCGCCTAAATCCAGCTAATTAAATGCAAAATGAAGAAACTGTGCAGATATCTGATGGTCTGAACACAGTGACTAGACCTAGGTCCATGTATGGGGCAGGACCAGACCAGCAGATACAGATGCCTCAACCCGTGAGAATATCCTCAGCCAACTATGTATACCAACAGATGCCTTTCATTGAATTAACTGACGATTCTGATCTGAACCTATTGCAAGGACAGTGTAAGAGGGGGGAGGAGGACTGTACCCTTGGAGCAGCCGTAGATGTAGACCAGAGTGGACCATTTGTGGAGGCAGATGTCAACGGTCATCCCGTTACATTTTTAATTGACACTGGTGCAGCCCGTTCTACTGTAAGGTCAGCAGTGGTTCCCAACTTGTCCCTTTCTGGACAATCGATCCAAGTGGTGGGAATTACCAATCAGAAAATGACTAATCCATTAACAAATGAGTTACCTGTGAGAATAGGGACTTTTCAGGATCGACACCAATTTGTGGTGTGTGATTCGAGTCCGGTTTGCCTACTAGGATGTGACCTTTTGTGCAAGCTAAATTGTACCATCTATTGTACTCCGAAGGGGGTGGAATTACTGACTTGTGATGACGACACTGCCTTCAAGATGGCAAGTCAGAACTTGTGTGCAGAGATGTTCATTGTTTTGACCAAGGACGAGTTACCATTTGATTTGAGGGACTCAGTCTCTCCTGTGTTATGGGATTTTACAGGTGAAGAGATAGGTCTGATTCGAGGAGTTGAACCAGTTAAGATACAGGTCAAGCCAAATGCTTAATTCCCAAGGACGCCGCAGTATAAGTTAACCCCAGAGACGGTGGCGGGAATAACCCCTGTGATTGAATCTATGATTGCTCAAGGCATTTTAAAGGAGATAAGAGGAAGCCCCTGTAATTCACCTATAATGGGGTTGCAGAAACCTAGTGGCAAGTATAGAATAGTGCAGGACCTGAGAAGAGTTAATGAGATTGTGATTCCATGTTGTCCTGTGGTACCAAATTCAGCAGTAATTCTGTTTCAAATACCTTGTGAAGCTGAATGGCTTACGCTCATTGGCCTATGCCAGGCATTTTTCTAGATACCCTTCCATGAAGAGAGCCAATTTTTATTTGCTTTCCGGCTGGAGAACCGTGTGCTAACATGGTTTCGTATCCCACAAGGGTATACAGAAAACCCGTCTATTTTCAATCAAATCTTGAAGAAGAATCTCGAGAGTCTGACAATGCCACAGAATTCAGTTCTCGTTCAGTATATAGATGATCTTTTGATTGCCTCGGAGACGGAAGATGCTTGCAGGATAGATAGTGTGGCTCAGTTGAATCACCTGGCAGAGAATGGACACAAGCTGTCCCCTGTCAAGCTTCACTACTGTTTGCATGAGGGGCAGTATTTAGGTCATTGAATCGAAAAGGGAAAGAGAAAGGTGTCGCCAGATCTCATAGAGGCGGTCTTACAAATGGGTACTTTTAAGATGCAAAAGGAAGTCCGAAATGTTTTTGGGAATGGTCGGTGTTGGAAATGGCCCTTTTTGCAGGGTCACCCCTAAACTTTTTGCCTGCCTCCTGTATTTTTGCTGACCTGTTTCTGTTGGTTTTATGACTCTGGGCACTTTACCACTGCTGTTCAGTGCTAAAGTGCATATGCTCTCCCTTGGTAAATATGTCTATGTGAATTGGTATATCCCTTATTGGCTTATTTGGTTTACCTGTTAGTCCCTAGTAGTGTGGCCTGTGTGTGCCCAGGGCTGGTAAACCAAATGCTGCTGGTGGGCATGCAGCGCTGGTTTGCGCCACCCACAGAAGCAGCTTTTAAAGTGTGTCTCAGACCTGCCACTGCAGTGTCTGTGTGCAGTCCAGAACTGCCATCTTGGCTGTGAAGTGCACCCACTTCCCAGCCCCTGAACCTTCCCTTGGCATCCTGTAAGTCGCCCCTCGGGTAGGGTGCATTGTATGTGTAAGGTAGGACATGCCTTGGTGTGTGTAGCATGTCCTGGTAGTGAATTATGCACCATTTCGTTTTTCACTACTGTAAGGCTACCTGTTCCTCATAGGCTAGAATGGGCAGTTTGACTATTACATGCTATAGTCCTAACTGACCCCAGGAACATGGTAGAAAAACGAATTTAGTATGCCTGAGCTCAGAATATTAAAATACACCTTTTAGTGAAGTTTATTTTTATATTCTGTGTTTGAAAATACCACTTTTAGAAAGTAGGTATTTTCTTGCCTAAGCCTTCCAGTGTGCTCTGCCGTTATGTGTATTGGCTGTCTGGTTTTAGAGGGGCAGGACAGGCTGAGTCAGACCTTGGTGGAATAGAGAGATCTGCATTTAGAGTGTGGGGAAGGGTGGCTCTTTGATCTGAATAGGGCTGTGCCTGGCAAGGTGAATGCTGGCTCCACCTCCCACTGTGTGTCTGCTAGCAGACCCCCTCTTTCTGAAAGGAAGGATGCAGCCTGGTAAACAAAGTGCTCCAGGCCTGAGCAGAACTGGTTCTGGCTAGGTTCAGGGACTGGTAGCTTCAAGGATCAAAGGCTTTTGGGGTATAAATATCTGTGCTCAAACCCCCTACTTTTGTATTGCTTTTGGATCTGGAGAGGAAACTCTGTCCGTGCCACTGGAGGAATCTGCAGGAAGTGACTGTCCTTGTGCTTGTGTGTTGTTTCTTGCACTGGCCTGCAGCAGTGACCACTGGACCTTGAAGAAGAGGAAAAGGAACTATTGAGAGAACTTTTATTTTTGTACAGCAATCACCCAAGGGCTAGGAAAAGAGCTAGCCTCCTGCTGGAGTCTCAGGCACAACAGACTCCACCACCAACCTCCTGCTTCCTCCCTGCGAGGACTGCTATCTGCTGAGGAGGCTCCTGTGAGTTCCAGGGCCTCTATTTTGCATCAGAGAGAAGAGGGTAAGAAATCAACGCTAACGCATCTTTGCGGGCCGCTGCCGTCGAGAGCGCTGGGAAAATCATCGCGCTGCTGCCGCCAAGGGCCCGCAACCCGAAACCATCGCTGACGCCCCTTTGCGAGCCGCTGCAGCCGAGACGCGCTGGAAAGATCATCGCGCTGCTGTCGCCGCACACTCGCAACCCTGACAGAAATCATCGCTTCAAGACATCGCAGTGCGGACGCCGTGCGTTCGCCACTTTGATCGCATCACACCGGATTTCGTCGCTCCCTCGCGGAGCGTCTTGTCTTCGCATCGCAACACGATCGCACAGCGCAACAGGATCACCGCATCGACTTCTCCCACGCGGCAAGAAAGTCATCGCATCGGCGGTCCAGCGTGCAGAAGTTTGTCGCATCGTCTCCGCACGCATCCCGCAGATCGGCGCATCATCCTCCCTTGCGGCAAGGATTTCAACGCATCGCCGGCCTCGCGTGCCGAGAATCATCGCTACAACTTCTTTGCGACACTTTGTTGGTTTTGCTACTAAACCCAGGTACTTTGTGAGAGAAAGGGTCGCAGAGACCACTGCCTTGAATTTGAACCTTATTTTTGCAACCTCTGAACTATCTTTGACAGACCTTCAACAGCTATCCTATTTTTGACAGTCTTATGAGAGAAAGGGTCGCACAGACCACTGCCTTGAATTTGAACCTTATTTTTGCAACCTCTGAACTATCTTTGACAGTCCTTCAACAGCTATCCTATCTTTGACAGTATTGTGGCTTTTACAGTTATTGGTCTTGTGATAAATCTGCCTTTATATAAAGATACTTATTTTTTATAACTACTTGTGTGGTGTCCCTTTGTAGTGTTCCTCACTGTGTTACTGTGTATGGTCATAAATGCTTCACACCCTGCCTCTGAGATAAGCCTACCTGCTCGTGCTACGTTACCACAGGGTTGAGCAGGGGTATTAAAGAGGGTAGCCCTCTCACTCTGACTTAGGAAGAAGGGTCCCTACTTGGACAGTGGCCAGCCATTGCCAACTAGAGACCCCCATTTCTAACATTGGTGGTCAGCGGTGAGGATCTGGACTTGCATTTATGATCGCATACAGTAATTATAGTGTACACTACTAGTGAGTGCAGACCATAACGTACCGCATACATTTTTTTTGAGAATTGTTTTTTTTGCTCCTATATTGTGATTGATATTGCCGGTGATTTTTCACCCGCGCCCATTTATTGAAAGTTTTTGATCCCCTATTGTGATTGATATTGCTGGTGATTTTTCACCCACGCACATTTCTGAGAGTTTTTGGGATCCTGTATTGTGATTGATATTGCCGGTGATTTTTCACCCGCGCACATTTATTGAAAGTTTTTGATCCCCTATTGTGATTGATATTGCTGGTGATTTTTCACCCACGCACATTTCTGAGAGTTTTTGGGATCCTGTATTGTGATTGATATTGCCGGTGATTTTTCACCCGCGCACATTTATTGAAAGTTTTTGATCCCCTATTGTGATTGATATTGCTGGTGATTTTTCACCCACGCACATTTCTGAGAGTTTTAGGATCCTATATTGTGATTGATATTGCCGGTGATTCTTCACCCGCTTACATTTTTTGAGAAGTTTTCTTCTATCTTTTATTGATATTGCCCGTGATTGTTACAATGGGCAAGCCTATGTTTTATTGATATTGCCAGGTAATAGTACCCGCATACATTTTTGAGAATTGTTGGATCCTATATTGTAATTGATATTGCCGGTGATTTTTTACCCGCATACATTTTCTTGAGAAGTTTTCTTCTATCTTTTATTGATATTGCCCGTGATTGTTACAATGGGCAAGCCTATGTTTTATTGATATTGCCGGTGATTTTTTTTCCCGCATACATTTTCTTGAGAAGTTTCTTCTATCTTTTATTGATATTGCCCGTGATTGTTACAACGGGCAAGCCTATTTTTGTTATTATTGATATTGCCAGTTATTGCTACAATGGGTCTTACTGAAATGAGACCTACCTTTTATATAGATGATCTGTTAACCTACAGTCTAGAGGAGCTAAGGGGGTTCTGTGAGGAGAGGGGCTTAGCAGTGAGTAGGAAGGAGACTCAGCTATCCCTGCAGACATCCCTGAGACTTTGGCAACAAGACAGATGGAGATTCTTGGAGTCCCAGTACCCCTACCCAGAGGGTAGTTGGTCTGAGGGTGGCTCTAGAGAGTCTGAAGAGGAGGAAGAAAGTGTTATGGAATATCTCATAGGTGGGGAGTTCCTTGATGAGCCTAGTGCCTATGGTAGTGCCAGATTCCCCTCATGGTCCGCAGAGGAGTTGGGGGACAGGCGGGAAGGTCCCATAGGTAGGGAGTCCCTTGCTGGATCTAGTGCACAGGGTAGTGCCCAATCCCCTTCATGGTCCCCAGAGGAGTTGGACAGACAGAGGGAGAGGGAGTACCAGCTGGAATTGGAGAGGCTCCAAATAGAGATTGCACAGCTGGAGGCGCACCGAGCGCAGATAGCAGAAAAGGAGAAGTTAGCTCAAGAGGGTAGGTTACCCCTGGAGCACAGTTTTAATTGTCTGGATTCCCCAGAGAGGGTGGGGTCCAGTGGTGGCAGCAAAATTGAAGTGTATAGTGATGACAGTGTAGTACCCCCACCCAGAGATGTAGCACCTGACTTGAAGGAGGGGTTGATCTACACCAGGGGATTCAAGGATATAAGGTAGCCCCATTAATATGCAGTGGCCCTGAGGTGGATTGGGGAACTAGCGCAGGGGCCCATAGTCCTAGTGAAAGGAGGGATACTCTACCGACTCTGGATGAGAGGTGCAGGGAGAGGGGTTCCCCCGTGGTTGAGGTCCTGGTGTATGAGTATGAGGACCGCCCAGAAGAGTGTGGGTTGAGTGATAGAGACAGTCAGTTAATGTCTCGCCCACTTCAAGAGAGTGGTGTGGGGTACGTGTGTGAGACACTGGATTGTGAGGTAAAGGTTAGCACCTGCGTGGAACTGTGTAATCCAATTGTGGGAGAGCATATTGTGAGTTCCTATTTTCCAGAGCTAAACCAACATGTGTTAGAGTGCGAGTTCTCTGATCCTAGGGAACTTGCGCAGGAGGCAGACCTCTGGGTGAGTACCAGAGGCTCTGTAGAGGCATTAGGGAATGACCCTAAGAGAAGTGGTTCAGAAGTTTTCCAACCCAGAGTGCTGGGAAAGGTTAGGAGTGTTACAGCTGGGTCCCCTTGTTGTGAGGAGGTTGTAGGGCCTCACATCCTGTCTCGTGGGAGCAGGAGTGAGACTGGGATAGGTCCCGAAGTGCCCCAGCCTCAGTCCCCAGGACTGGATGGTTCCAGGAGGGAACACCAGGTGGGGAGCCTAGTCTGTCTAGATGGACCGTCCATTGTGGGGGGTACCCCAGTGTTAGGTGAGCTGGGAGTGCCTGTAGTCAGGCCTCCATCAGTTCTTGTGCCTGGCAGTGCCACTCCTAGGGGGAGGGTACGGAAGTCCAGTCTGAGGGATGAAAGGGGGAAGGAGTCCCCAGTGGAAGAGCCAGTGGGTCAGGGGCCAGTCAGAAGGGCTGAGCCCCCTAGGAGTGACCATGGTGACACCACTTCAGTCCTGGTTGGCCAGGCAGTTGTTCAGCCACAGGGGTTGGTCCCTGGGTTGGTAAGTCAGATCCAGGAGTTGTCTGCCCTGGAGGGAGGGACAACTGTAAGCAGTGTCCCGACCATTTTTTCTAAGAGCACCACTCCAGGTGGGAGGGTGCAGTATGCTGGAAGGGGGTGCAGAGGGAGGGAGTCCTCGCCTCTGACCCCGGTGCAACCTGCGGGTTTTTCAGGTTGGTAGGTCAGTTGCAGGGTCCAGGCCCTGAACTGGTGGAGGGGTGTGTTTCCCTTGAGGGGGGCCTGTGTGCTCCCCAGGAAGTCCTGGTTGGCCAGGCAGTTGTTCAAGCACAGGGGTTGGTCCCTGGGATGGTAAGTCAGGTCCAGGTGTTGTCTGACCTGGAGGAAGGGACAACTGTAAGCAGTGTCCCGACCATTTTCTTTTCTAAAAGCACCCCTCCAGGTGGGAGGGTGCAGTATGCTGGAAGGGGGTGCAGAGGGAGGGAGTCCTCGCCTCTGACCCCAGTACCACCTGAGGGTTTTTCCAGGTTGATGGATCAGTTGCAGGGACAAGGCCCTGAACTAGTGGAAGAGTGTATTTTCCTTGGGGGGAATTGGTGTACGCCCCCAGAAGTCCTGGGTTGCCAGGCACAGGCCCAGCCCAAGGGTACAGACCCTAGGTTGGGGGGCCAGGTTCAGGGTGTCCCCCCTGATCTGGAGGAAGGGGCAACTGCTAACAGTGCCCCTCCCGGTTTGTGTTATGGAGGCACCTCTCCAGGTGGGAGGGTGCCGGGCCCCAGTAAAGGGGGCGGGGAGAGGGCAGCCTCACCCCTGACCTCCGCCCAGTCTAAGGGTACAGACCCTATGCTGGGATACCAGTTGCAGGATAGAACCCCTGAACTGGTGGGCGAATTATGCAGGACACCTGCCTCAGGTGCCCTGACAATTCTGGAAGGGGGTATCGCTCCAGGTGGGAGGGTACCGAGCCCCAAAGAGGAGGACCGGGTGTGGGAGAGCCCACCCCAGTCTCTGGCCCAGCCGCTGGGTACAGGCCCAGGGCTGGTGGGTCAGTGTCCGGGTGCTTTGCCTGACCTGACAGGAGGGAGAGTGTACAAAAGGTGCCAGGCACCTGGGGTTACTGCCCCTCACTCTCTGATGCCACAAAAGTTTGAGAGCCCTGAGAGGTATAGGGCTTGGATTTCATCACTGACTACTGTCAGTGATTACTGGGGCTTGTTGTTTATCTGTTGGGACACACGTGGGGGCCAGTTAAGGTTAGATGCTGCACAGGTGGTGTCCACAGGTAAGGGGAAGAGTTCCCCATTGGTTGCCTTAGTGAGCCCTGAGAGGTATAAGGCCTGGGTCTCATCCCTGACTACTGTCAGTGGCGACTGTGGCTTATTGTTTATCTGTTGGGACACACCTGGGGGCCAGTTAAGGTTAGGTGCTGCACAGGTGGTGTCCACAGGTGAGGGGCAGAGTTCCCCATTGGTTATCTTAGTGGGCCCTGGGAGTGTGGACAGAGGGATCCACCAGGGTTCAGATTGGAGTAGAGCTGGCATAGGCCCCTGCAGTTGTGGGCCAGTTCCGTGTTCTATCGCCCGAAGCAGGGAAGCCCATCAAAGTAGTGATTGGTCTACCCTGCGTTTTGGCTGGAAGGGGGTTGTGTTGGAAATGGCCCTTTTTGCAGGGTCACCCCTAAACTTTTTGCCTGCCTCCTGTATTTTTGCTGACCTGTTTCTGTTGGTTTTATGACTCTGGGCACTTTACCACTGCTGTTCAGTGCTAAAGTGCATATGCTCTCCCTTGGTAAATATGTCTATGTGAATTGGTATATCCCTTATTGGCTTATTTGGTTTACCTGTTAGTCCCTAGTAGTGTGGCCTGTGTGTGCCCAGGGCTGGTAAACCAAATGCTGCTGGTGGGCATGCAGCGCTGGTTTGCGCCACCCACAGAAGCAGCTTTTAAAGTGTGTCTCAGACCTGCCACTGCAGTGTCTGTGTGCAGTCCAGAACTGCCATCTTGGCTGTGAAGTGCACCCACTTCCCAGCCCCTGAACCTTCCCTTGGCATCCTGTAAGTCGCCCCTCGGGTAGGGTGCATTGTATGTGTAAGGTAGGACATGCCTTGGTGTGTGTAGCATGTCCTGGTAGTGAATTATGCACCATTTCGTTTTTCACTACTGTAAGGCTACCTGTTCCTCATAGGCTAGAATGGGCAGTTTGACTATTACATGCTATAGTCCTAACTGACCCCAGGAACATGGTAGAAAAACGAATTTAGTATGCCTGAGCTCAGAATATTAAAATACACCTTTTAGTGAAGTTTATTTTTATATTCTGTGTTTGAAAATACCACTTTTAGAAAGTAGGTATTTTCTTGCCTAAGCCTTCCAGTGTGCTCTGCCGTTATGTGTATTGGCTGTCTGGTTTTAGAGGGGCAGGACAGGCTGAGTCAGACCTTGGTGGAATAGAGAGATCTGCATTTAGAGTGTGGGGAAGGGTGGCTCTTTGATCTGAATAGGGCTGTGCCTGGCAAGGTGAATGCTGGCTCCACCTCCCACTGTGTGTCTGCTAGCAGACCCCCTCTTTCTGAAAGGAAGGATGCAGCCTGGTAAACAAAGTGCTCCAGGCCTGAGCAGAACTGGTTCTGGCTAGGTTCAGGGACTGGTAGCTTCAAGGATCAAAGGCTTTTGGGGTATAAATATCTGTGCTCAAACCCCCTACTTTTGTATTGCTTTTGGATCTGGAGAGGAAACTCTGTCCGTGCCACTGGAGGAATCTGCAGGAAGTGACTGTCCTTGTGCTTGTGTGTTGTTTCTTGCACTGGCCTGCAGCAGTGACCACTGGACCTTGAAGAAGAGGAAAAGGAACTATTGAGAGAACTTTTATTTTTGTACAGCAATCACCCAAGGGCTAGGAAAAGAGCTAGCCTCCTGCTGGAGTCTCAGGCACAACAGACTCCACCACCAACCTCCTGCTTCCTCCCTGCGAGGACTGCTATCTGCTGAGGAGGCTCCTGTGAGTTCCAGGGCCTCTATTTTGCATCAGAGAGAAGAGGGTAAGAAATCAACGCTAACGCATCTTTGCGGGCCGCTGCCGTCGAGAGCGCTGGGAAAATCATCGCGCTGCTGCCGCCGAGGGCCCGCAACCCGAAACCATCGCTGACGCCCCTTTGCGAGCCGCTGCAGCCGAGACGCGCTGGAAAGATCATCGCGCTGCTGTCGCCGCGCACTCGCAACCCTGACAGAAATCATCGCTTCAAGACATCGCAGTGCGGACGCCGTGCGTTCGCCACTTTGATCGCATCACACCGGATTTCGTCGCTCCCTCGCGGAGCGTCTTGTCTTCGCATCGCAACACGATCGCACAGCGCAACAGGATCACCGCATCGACTTCTCCCACGCGGCAAGAAAGTCATCGCATCGGCGGTCCAGCGTGCAGAAGTTTGTCGCATCGTCTCCGCACGCATCCCGCAGATCGGCGCATCATCCTCCCTTGCGGCAAGGATTTCAACGCATCGCCGGCCTCGCGTGCCGAGAATCATCGCTACAACTTCTTTGCGACACTTTGTTGGTTTTGCTACTAAACCCAGGTACTTTGTGAGAGAAAGGGTCGCAGAGACCACTGCCTTGAATTTGAACCTTATTTTTGCAACCTCTGAACTATCTTTGACAGACCTTCAACAGCTATCCTATTTTTGACAGTCTTATGAGAGAAAGGGTCGCACAGACCACTGCCTTGAATTTGAACCTTATTTTTGCAACCTCTGAACTATCTTTGACAGTCCTTCAACAGCTATCCTATCTTTGACAGTATTGTGGCTTTTACAGTTATTGGTCTTGTGATAAATCTGCCTTTATATAAAGATACTTATTTTTTATAACTACTTGTGTGGTGTCCCTTTGTAGTGTTCCTCACTGTGTTACTGTGTATGGTCATAAATGCTTCACACCCTGCCTCTGAGATAAGCCTACCTGCTCGTGCTACGTTACCACAGGGTTGAGCAGGGGTATTAAAGAGGGTAGCCCTCTCACTCTGACTTAGGAAGAAGGGTCCCTACTTGGACAGTGGCCAGCCATTGCCAACTAGAGACCCCCATTTCTAACAGTCGGCTACTGTCGACAGTGGATCCCAAACTTTTCCCTTAAGGCAAAACCTTTGTTGAAGTTGACACGCAAGGATGTAAGTGATCCGGTACCATGGGATGATGACTGTTTGGTGGCCTTCCGGGAGCTGAGAGAGAGCCTATGTTGTGCTCCAGCCCTGGGAATGCCTGATTATAATAAAGCGTTTTCGCTCTTCTGCCATGAAAGAGAGGGGTGCGCACTAGCGGAACTGACTCGGACACATGGGGGCGCCCATAGACCAGTGGCCTATTTTTCAGCTACCCTCGATCCAGTAGCTTCTGCGTTGCCCAGATGTCTCAGATCCGTTGCTGCAACAGGTGTCAGCATTGAAAGATTTGAAAGCATTGTTATGGGTCACTCACTTACTGTCTATGTCTCGCACTCTGTGGAACTCCTGATGACGAGAACCAAAACGCAGCACTTGACCAATAATAGGCTCACTAGGTATGAGCAAGTTATATTGACATCCGAAAATGTTTCCTTGAAAAGATGTTCTATGTTGAATCCTGCTACTCTGATGCCATTCCCACCTGCTGAAGGAGAAGATTGTGAGGAGCATGACTGCCTGGATGTAACTGAACTTTCTACCAAACCCAGACCCGACATTGTTGATGAACCATTACCTGAATCTGATCTGGTCCTCTTTGTTGATGGTTCATGTTTAAGAGACAATGAGGATTGTTTGAGAGCAGCTTTTTCTGCTTGTACTATCTCTGGCATTGTGGAAGCTGCTTGTTTACAAGGGGTATACTCACACAAGTGGCTGAAATCGTTGCCCTAATACACGCAAGTCTCATCTCTGATCGAGCCCGATTGACTATCTTTACTGATAGTCAATATGGGTTTGGAGTTGTTCATGATTTCGGGCAGTTATGGTCACAGAAGGGGTTCTTAAGGTCATCAGGATCTCCTATTAGGAATGGAGAATATGTGCGACAGCTGTTAGAAGCATTGCAGAAACCCAAGGAAATAGCAGTGGTGAAGTGTGCGGCACATAAAAGAGAGGAGGACTTTGTCACCAAGGGAAACCACTATGCTGACAAAGTGGCTCGATTTTGTGCCATACATGCTTGTATCTTTAATGGAGAGTATGATGTTGGCTGTGGCTGATACCTGGGATGAGGTTAAAGGACTCCAAGAGGAGGTCCCCATCGAGGAAGAAGCAGCATGGATTAGAGCAGGTTGTGAGAAAAGAGGGGATGGCATTTGGGTGCCAACGGATGAGAGGGCAGTGTTACCCAACTGTTTGTTGAGTCCTATGGCAAGGCATATTCATGGAGCAGTACATCTTGGAAGAGATGCCATGGTGAGTGTGTTTCGAGAGACATGGTTCAATCCACGGTTCCATGTGTATGCTGAGGTGGTATGTCACAGGTGTGTTACGTGTCAGCAAATGAATGCGGGAAAGAAAACTGTAGTTACACTGAGTCACATTGGGAGGTCAGGAGGTCCTTTTATTAGGATACAGTTGGATTTCATTGAAATGCCCAGATGCAATGGGTTAAGGTATGTTTTGGTGGTGGTGTATGTCTTTTCACGTTGGGTTGAGGCATATCCAACTAGGCGCTGTGACAGTCTCACAGTGGTGAAGTTGTTGCTTAGAGAGGTCATCCCACGGTTCGGATTTCCGACCTCGTTGGAATCAGACAGAGGAACTCACTTTCATAGTGAGATCATGAAACTGTTGTGTGCTGCCTTACAAGTTTGAACAGAGACTGCATTGTAGCTACAGGCTGGAGGCGTCTGGCCTAATAGAGCAAATAAATGGGACAATCAAGATGAGAGTGGCGAAGGTTTGCTCGTCGACGTCTTTGAAATGGCCGGATGCGCTGCCCTTGGTACCAATGAGTTTGCGTATTACTCCAGATAGGAGAACAGGACTTTCCCCCCACGAGATATTGATGGGGAGGGCGATGCGTTTGCCTGCAGTGCCAGCTACAGCATTGATAAACATCACCGATGATTTGGTTCTTGATTATTGCAAGGGACTGGCTGATGTTGTTAATTCTGTGTCTCACCAGGTCGAGGCTGAGACTGCACCCTCCTCGAAAGATCTCCTGCATGACCTAAGCCCAGGGGACTGGGTTTAGGTCAGAAAGCACATGAGGAAGAATTGCTTTGATGCACAGTGGCGAGGTTTGTACCAAGTGATCCTGGTTACCAGCACTGCTCTCAAGTGTGGAGGCTTACGGAACTGGATCCACGCCTCCCACACCCGCAGAGTTCCAGAACCCTTGGAAGAAACAGCTCCTCTCGATCAAAGAAATCCAGCTGAGATCGCAAGGTCGGAAGAGAGGACAAGCCAAGCTGTGGGGGTTCCTACTGAAACAGACTGTTCACTAGGTCGAGCTGAAAGGGATCACACTACACAAGATCCCGGTACAGACACTGAGAGAGACGGAATCGTTGGAGTTGAAGTAGAGTTGGATTCAGCTGACCAGACGGGTGTGTAACAGGCAAGGGTGGAGAGAAGAACAGAGACTGGAAGTGAAATGTGGCCAGTGAGAAAAAAAAGACTGAACTTGAGGCTTACATCAGAAAAAGATCTAGCTCCCATCACTGAAACTTCTGAATCTGAGCAAAGTGACACAGAGCGTGGTCAAGAAGGCTTAAGGAGATCAAAGAGAGAACGAGTGCCATGCCGAAAGTACGCTGCTCGCAAGTGGACATACCTGGTCACAGATGCAGGGACCGGGGAGATCCGGGAGCCTGAGGTCTGGAAGAGTGAGATGCTGGGAGACCACACTGATCATTGACATTGAACTGTTAGTCCCAGGAGTTGAGGCTCTCGGGTAGGCCTGAGCGGTGAACTCCGCTCCGCTCGCGGAGTTTGCAGAACTCCGCGTTACGCGGAGCTCGCGGAGATCCGAAAAACTCCGCCCCGCGTAGCGTAGCTGACTTTTTTTCCTCGCTCGTGTTCGTCAACGTCAAGTTGGCGAGCGCGAGCGAGGAAAATCCACCTCCTGGTGAGATTTTTCCTCGTTCGCGATCGTCAACATCAAGTTGGCGAGCGCGAGCATGGAAAATAAACCTGCTGGTGAGATTTCTCAACGCGGGGGGTCAGGTTTCTCATTGCGAGTGGTCGCGTATGCTCACCACCGCTCGCGTTGAGAAACTGCCCGTTTGCGTTGAGAAAGCTGCAGCTCGAGTAAAAATCTACTTGAGCGGCAGAAAGGAAAGCAGCGCCCGCTTGCGCTGTGCATGGTGCCGTTCGCGATGATTGCACAGTGCGGACAAGCATCCAGCACTGAAAATCACTGCGAACTGCATTTTTCAATCGCACTCCGCTGCTTTCGGAGCTCCGCGTAGCGCAGCGGATTTAGGGGTGGGCGGAATTTGCGTAGTCGCGCTACGCAAAGCTCCGCGAAACGGTAAAAAATGTCCGCGAGCACGCAAAAGTTCAGCGAACACGCTGAATTGCTTGTTCCGCCCGTTCGCGATGCTTTTTTCCTGTTCGCGAACGCTGTTTGCGTGCTCGGGGGGAAATATCTCGCGAACACGCACTTTGAAAGCGCAAACAAGCAAAAAATTCCGCGAAGCCGCGGATCGCAGAATTTTTGGCAATTCCGTGTTCTCCGCGGAACGCGAAATTACCCAAATTCCACGAGCGGAACGGTATTTACCGCCCAGGCCTAGTTTTTTTCCACTTCACGGAGTTTTGCGTAGCACAACTCCGTGAACTCCGCCCAGGGTTACTCTCGGGCTCTTTACTTTGACGGTACCTGATCCTCCAAGGCTGAGTGGATTGCGACTTCTGATCTTAAATCAACTCTCATTTCCAACATTTGGTCGCCAGCCTTCAGCTCAAGAACTGACAGCGTTTCGTATGGAGATCTTAGAACTCGTTGTTGATGCTCTTGGCACTGATTTAATCTATGATGAAAATTGAACTGAATAAAGAGAAAGAAAGTACATAATCATTGCTCTAAAAGAAGATAACCTAGGCCCAAGTGGAAGAAGAATACATTTAGGGAGTTTCCAGTAGAAGAAGAAAGAGGGATAGGGATGGCTGTTAATGAACTGCAGTTGTTGAACTGAATACGGAAGAATTTCAAAATTCCCAGAAGAATCCAGTAAGAGCTTTGTGTATAGAATTATTAAGGGAAAGGAAAAGACTCTGTTGATTCGACTTCTGCACCTTGTTGGAGAACTGATTCAATATGGAGTCTGGAAATTTGAACCGTAGGCAGAAATGCATGATAGGTACACTCATAGTAGGGGTGATTGTAGTCATCACTGTAGTGGTCATTACATCCATAGTTGAGTCCAATGTTGCGGAAGGAGAAGGGGAACGAGGGACACCTACACCTTCTACATCAGACATAAGAGAGGGTGCATCAGAATCAGATAGGGACATGATAGAAGAGACTAGTCACTTATTACATGTGGACCTCTCCAAGGGTGACTTTATGTTAAATGCGTACGCAAGGTTGTTGTATGAGTATGTGGACACCATGGATGCGAAGGATTGCTATGTGTGCATGCAGTTGCCAGCATCGGTAGAGGAGGGCATTAGATATCATCACCTACCCCTGACATATGACATCACTTGTAGTCTGTTGCTGAGTATGTTTTATGGTAAAGCACATTTTGAGTATTATTTACCCAATTATGATGTAGTGCTCCCTGAGGTCCCCGTACTTAAATATTTGAACAAATATGATTATTATACGAAGGGAATAAGAATGTTAAAATATTTTGTGCCCACAGTAACTTTGGACACAGCATATGCCCATCGACACAATTTGACATGTATGTTATTTGACATAGAAAAGAAATGTGTGGATCAGATAGAGGATAGGCATAGACAGTCATTATTCAGACCTGATCCTAAGCATGAGGTGGTTCCATGGACCCAAGAGGAGTTAGATCATAAGGCAAAGGGAAGTTCTGGTCCAATAGGTCTAGATTTGCTGCAAAAAGGGAAACTTTGCATTAGACAACCACAGACATATTATGACAAAGTATTTGTGGGAGAGAGTGAATGTGAGCACATTTTCTTGATTGAAGAATCAAAACAGAAGGCGCTATTGGATAAGTTGACCATAGTGCCCAATGTGTATTTTGTATGTGGGAGAAACACGTATGTTCGATTGCCTCCAAATTGGATATGGGACGTGTTATTTGGCTGTGGTGTTCCCAAAAATATTCCACTTAGAAGACTTGTGGCCATTGGAAGGGAAGCGATCGCGTAGAGAGAAATGTGGCACAAGTGCAGGAGAAATTGTTGGTGATGTATTTGGCACAATGATACCCAATCTGGGAGTGGCTCTGAATGATGTAAAGATTAGAAGGTTGTCAACACTGGTGGACAAACTGTCAGTGAACACGGCTCAAGCTTTAATGCTTGTTGATAGGGAGATGGTCTCTATAAGGGCCACAGTGCTTCAGAATCGTCTTGCGTTGGATGTATTACTGGCAAAAGAGGACAGAGTCTGTAAATTGCTGAGGGTCCAACAGTGTTGCACTTATATCCCTGACAATAGTAAGGATTTAAAGAAATATATAAGTAACATCACTGAGATACACCACGACATACATGATTTGGCTACTGACGGGATTTGGGATAAGATTGGCCAAGGATTTGGAAGAGTTGGAAGTTGGTTTGGAAGTTTGAGACAAGGAATTATTGGTTACATTCTGAAACCTATCATAATAGTCGTGATCTGTATCATTGTATTTTTGAGTGCCTTCAGAGCTTATAAGTGGCACAAGGCAAGACAGGCTGAGCGTTCTCTTAGGAGATGGGAAAGGCAGATGAAAAGACTGCAGGACAGTTAGGATCAGAACCGTAAGAATCTGGAAAAGTTTAGGCAGGGAAGACAGGCTACAACTTCTGTTTAGGTCGGTCTTTTCTGCGAGGAGAACATAGCAAAGGAAAGGTGCTGTGTTTGATGACACTAGTCATCAGAGGGGGGCTAATAGAGCGCTCGACGCTCTTAAATTTGTAAGGGTGCATTATATTCATGTACGGACTGCACTCGCATATATATTCTATTGTTTTGCTGAAATTCATGTTTATCAGAATGAAGTTTATATCACCATATTAAAATCAGAGGAATGAAATTGTGACGCTATTTAAAGGACTGATCAGGATTTCGCACGTGTTTAGAGAAATCATGTAACCATGCATGTACATTATGATTATTAGGTAAAACAAATGTATTCACTGTTATAATTGATTCATATAGAGGCTTGTGTAACGGGTGCACATTAAAGAACGTTCTTAGGTTAGCCAATTGTAGGTCTAACTTTCATTTTTCTTAAGTTTCGTTTCTCCTCGTTTGCTCTTGAGTTTGGAGTTAATTAAAATTTATGTGTGTAGAAAGTTTTCCTTTCGCCCCTACTGCAGGTGCAGGAATTCGACCTCGTTATTTTAGATTTAAGAAGATACATGGGAGGAGAGGAATGACTTTGAAGAACTTGAACGGAGAGAAGGCAGGACACCTTCTGTGCCTGGTGAAACCTGGGAACCAAGGTCATCGAACAAAACTTCAAATTAATTAGAGTTTGTGGAAAATTACTCAAAGGGGGTGTTCATGTATCTTTACACTCTGATTTTGAGGTGTGTCTATATTCTGTTGTTTTTGGCTTTGTAATAAATCAACAAAACCTGAATTCGGAGTCTGTAGTCCTTTAGTCAGATGGGAGAGGAAATGTATAGTTGGTAACTTGCTTTCTTCCCTCTACACTTCTTAGCAGGCAATAAACACCATTGCCAGGTGTTCCTAAGTAAATTTAGAATATGGAATCCAGCCCCATCACCCCCCTTGGGGGTGGATGGGGCAATTAGCCCCAATTTGCCCCTTTGGGGGGGGGCAGAAAGTCCAGTAGATACCAGGAAATTCATTTATGCAGTGATTTTCCCATGGCACGGGCCCTGTGCTTTCCTCCACCCCACGACCCAAAAGACTTTCTGCTCTCCCAGGTAGTGGATAGGGAAACCCCCTCCCCATGAAGCCCACTAAAAATCAGAGATTTTAAAACAGAGCCAAAACAAATAAAAGGAGGGCGGCCTACCCTCGCATCAAGCCATACCCTGCCCCAGAAGGGCAATGGTGTCTTTCTACCCCTCTTGGGGGCAGATAGGAGGTATGTCACAATTGGGGAAAATATCCGCCTGACACCAGGAATTTAGCCCTTGAGGTAAAAGAAAGTGGCGTGGGTGTTGTGCTCTGGCATTTGCCACACCCCAATGACAAAAGGGGACTAACCAGTTGTTTTACACCCCCCCAACCCCGGGGCAGACAGGGGGTTTGTCTCAAAATTGCCCCTAGGGGAGCAGAAAGCCCACTGCTTTGCAGGATATAATTTGTTTTAAATAATGGGGTGAGTCTGGCCCATTCTAACATCAGGCCCTGCCCTCCCCCCTAGAACCTGAACAGTCTTTCTACTCCCCTGCGAACTAAAAAATCTCATCCCAATGGCAAATGAGAGTACATTTGATTCTTTTTGGTGTTGTTTTTACATATGGGGCAGGAAATTGTGGATAACTCTCAATATTGTCCCACTTGCGATGATGAATGGCTGCACTTTTTTGGGCTTGGACAGGCTGCCACCTGGGAAAACCTACTAGACCCTGATAGTTCAGAAAATTAGACACCCGGGGGAGTCCAGGGTGGTGTGCTTCATGGGGATACAACAACATTGTCTTACACACAATGCACTGCAAACCTCAAACTTTGTCTAAAAACACACATTTTCCTCACATTTCTGTCAGGAAATCTTTTGGAATATGCGGGGAGCCACAAGTTTCCTACCACTGTGAGTTCTGACGTGCCTCCCAATAAGAACGGTACCCCACTTGTGTGGGTGGGCTAAGAGCCCACAACACAAAAGCCCCTAAAATGCTACATTTATAGATAAACAATAGGGGTAGGTGTGGTATTTGGGGCCGTGCTGTGGTGCCACCCATGCAAAAGTGCAAAACAAAAACTACAGACATTTTTTAAAACTAGACAACCAGGTGATTCCAGGATCTCACAGGAACATATCAAACCGAGGTCAATAAGAGCACTTTGAGGGGACTCCCATTGGCCTCGGTTTGATCCATTCCTGTCGCTGGCACTACGCTCAGCCAAACAAGTGGCACTGCGCTTTTATCTGCCCATTTCAGAAAATCATAGGTTGCCTTGATACCTATTTTTCACTCTAAAAATGTCACCATATAAATTGGTCTATACTCAGTACATAATGAAAAACCATTGTATGGTGTAGCTCAGTTGTTGGCTATGGATACCTTGGATTCTTGGAGAACCTACAAACCCTATATATCCCCAGAACTAAAAGGGTCTAGCAAACTTAATGGTGCAGTGCTTTTGTAAATCGGCCATTGTGACAAAAAGATAAGAGGAAAACATTGCCACAAATGGCTGTTTTTACCTACTAGTTTTCAATGTTGCTTTAATTTAGTAGTTTATTTGGGAAAACCTTAAGAGATCTACAAATATGATACCTTGCTGAATTCAGAATTATGTCTACTTTTCAGAAATTTATAGCTTTCATGGATCACCCATGGGTTTCACATTGGTTTCCACCACAAACTGGAAGTAGGTGGAACTTACCCTATCACGTGGAAATTGAGTTGTGGCATAAATATTTACATTAGGTGCATTAAGCTGAACAGAGTTGCAGGGTACTGGAAAGCGGGATCGAATCTTAGACAGCATGGTATTGTGAAAGTTGAAATAGAACTTTGTGAAACTCCACCTGGTACAGCTGATATGCATCGATAGCTACTTGCGAAAAGCATCTGTAAGAAAAAGCGCAAGGATGGGTTTTGGATTGGTCTGGCTCTGTTGAGCATGCCTGCCTAGCATGGACTGCAGCTAATATAGGGACTCTAATATCCCTTGCCTGCTCAGTCTGTAGTTTCCATAAGTGTCCTCCTCAGTCTTCTCAAATATTGTCAACCCCGCCCTGAAAATCCTTTGAATTGTTTTTTGTTGTGGTCCTAGAATATGCATCTTCCTCATCTTTGTTTAAGTGCAGTCATTATGAAGGTTTGAATTGCATTTTGGATCATCTTTTATTCTTTGCATCCGGTTAACAACTACTTCCACGTGATGGTGTTTTTCATGTGCTAATGATGCTTTTGCAAATTGTTCGCTATTTGTGACTGCATCTTGCATAGCATGTGCGATTTGCTATTTGCAAATCACTTTTTGGGAATCACAATCAACAGTCGCAAATTAAAGAATCATTATTGTGGTACATTGCTATGGTATTTTAAGAAATCTTTATTTGACCATGCTCTTTTTTGCACCTGACTCTTGCCTATCTTTCCTATGTTTTGCAGAAGTTATGCAAGTGCCTCCGGTTCAAACCTGATGCTTTATACATGCCACTATGTGTATTTCATGCTGCGTCATGTCACGGTGTACAAAGACATTGATAATGAAGTAAAGTATCTAATTTTGGGACAAACATAGGGGCATATTAGCAAGACTGGCGATAAAATTATCGCCGTTTTAGCGACAGGAAACTGCCACTAAAGCGGCGATAATGGGCTTGCTAATATGCGTTATGGAATTCCAATAGAAGCCCAGGTTAGATGTCCTGCACATCTAACCTGGGCTTCTATTGGAATTCTATAACGCATATTAGCAAGCCCATTATCGCCGTTTTAGCGGCAGTTTCCTGCCGCTAAAACGGCGATAATTTTAACATGGGTCTTGCTAATATGCCCCATAGTAACTTCAAAATTCATACTGACACATAAATTAGAAGAAATTAGGGGCCATATTATCAAGGAGGGCGTTAACATTATCGCCGCTTTAGCGGCAGAAAACTGCCGCTAAAGCGGCGATAATGGGCTTGATAATATGCCCTTGTGAATTCCATAGAAGCCCATGTTCACACCAGAACATGGGCTTCTATGGAATTCACAAGGGCATATTATCAAGCCCATTATCGCCGCTTTAGCGGCAGTTTCCTGCCGCTAAAGCGGCGATAATTTTAACGCCCTTCTTGATAATATGGCCCTTGGTTTTATCTTGTGTTATTTTTTACTATGCTTTACCAGCATGCCACGAACGCATACCATATATTAAGGCCCTAAGCAAAAGTACCTGCCAGAGGAGCTGCTGTTCCTCTGCAGAGCACGATGGAAGCAACGCATCTGCTATGAAGACGAAATGCGTTATTTTGTGCTTACTGGGGTCGTGTTTGACTTTCATTCCTCCTACTTTGAATGCAACCCCACCTACACTGAGCAGTTAGCCGGCTCTGAAACAACAAACAATGCAAATTTCTTTTTAAGATGTTGCCCACAGATGTGGCATTCAAATTCTCATTTGCTTCACATTACATTGCTTCACAACGTGCGGCCACAGAGGGCTCGCTTTAGATTTAGAAATCTAACACCACATTCTGCACAGCTGAACAAGCACCGGGAGCTCTTGCTTAGTAGAGAGGGTGGTTATGCCAAAAAGGGAAATAAAAGCCATTATCCAGCATGGGGCAATTTCTTTTTTATCTGAGTCAAAATTGTAGAGTAGGCACTACTGAGAAAAAGGCTACATAGTGTGTCCTTTCAATAGCAAGTGCATTTTTTCACAGACATAAAATGAGCAAAGAAATCCTTGATCGACGAGCCTGGGGATTATCCCCACTTGTGGATAGATGGACACGCAGATCTGGGAGGTAGTTTATTTTGCTTTTGATGTTTATTGTACATGTTTGAGAGGTTACTGCATGATTGGTGGAACTAATTGGATGCTCATTTTCTCTCCCCTTGTTTGTTTGCCCACGCTTGTTCAGACCCCGCTGTACAGTTTTCTAATGTATACCTTGTTAAAAGGATTATCGACCCCGAGATGGAGAATAAACAAGTCCGAGAATGGGTGAAGGTTTGAGGACCACACACAAACGAGTAGAAGAAACAAGACCCTGATGCACAGGCAAATGGTGGGCTTCAAGAACTCTCGCCACTAATGCTTGGATTTAACTGAACTGTCTGCTTACTAACCAAATCTGTATTTTATATCCATGAAATATAGCATTACCCTGCATACCTTTACCCTGCGGGCATTACAACGAGTTGACTTTTACAATGCTTTCTTATACCATGCATGCCTTTACATGGCAATGCTGTTGTGTATATATGTGTATGTATATACATATATATATTCCAATCCTGTTGCGTGGATTCTCCCAAGGAGACGTCGGGACACAGACACCACATCTATGTGCAAATATTTTATTCCACACAGTTCGCCATGACGCATTTTGGCCAAGCCTGGCCTTGATCACATGACGCGCTACTGAACTCACAATGCCATTTAAAGTGCACATGTGATGTCTAACCTTCTAAACATAAAGAACAGACTAACAAACAGTCGGCTGTGTTACTTTCCATATATAACAAATTTTTGTTGCAATTCATAAACGTAACATTATTCAAATGGAAAATTAAAATAGTACATGTAGTGTCAAAAACTCACAATTATATTACAAAACACTCCATAAAAAATCCAAACATAACCACCGCATATGTATAAAAATGATTGAGACATATTCCTTTTGACTTTAGCAGCAAAGATTGGGTCCCATATTATATGGGCCCATGTGCAAACAATGCTTTTGTGCAAAATACGCCCTGTTTCAATATAGCAGCAAAAAATCAGACCCAATCAAATTCGGTTCTGAGTGCAAAACAACACACTTGTGTAAAGTTCGCTCATTAAGTGCATAGTGCATTTGCTCTCTTATTTGCATGCTATTGTTGTTTGTCATTACAATTCCGCTCCAAGTGAGCTAAATTTAGCCACATCGTGTCTGCTCTCAAATCACATTTATATAACCCTTTCAGTCTGAATTGTTGTGTTTTACTAAGTAAACACTCGATTTTTCCCGATCAATTTGTTATATCAATGTATACAACTTGCAACAAAAAATTAATGCCCCTCTGGGCAATATCGAATAGGATAGCCACACCTATCAGTCCCATAAAGTGACATGTGCAAAAAGTGCAAAACACAAAATGAATAAAAGATAATGAGAAGACATTGCTGCAGATTGTGTCAAACCCCTCTCTAAAACATATAATATGTTCATTTAGATGTCAACAATTCTGGTCAATTGTAAAGCCTTCTATCAAAACATAGTTCTAGTATGCAACATAGAAAAATTTAACTTGAACTCTCATAGACAGTTGTATAGGTCCTCACTGGTGTTGAGCCCATGGGGAGTCTTGGTATTGAGATCTAAAATATGCCTTGTCTCCAACCTCCTCAATATTAATTCTCGGTTGCCCCCGCACTTTAATTTCGATACTGTGTCTATCACAAAGTATCTAAGGTGGCTAAGATTGTTGTTATGGTCTTCCTTAAAGTGGTGGGCTACTGGATATGTGGTATCCGAGTTGGTTATGACTCTTATGTGCTGTAGTATCCGTTTATGGACCTGCAATTTGGTGCTCCCAATATAATGTAACCTACATGTGCATTCAAGGGCATACAATGCAAATTCGGTTTTACAAGTGAGAAATGTATCTATTTTTACAGGCCTGTCATGGAACCGCGTGTGATATTGTGTTGTATTGATGCCAAATTGACAGGCTGTTCAGGAGTTACACTTAAAGAATCCTTTCTTAGATGTAAGCCAATTTCCTTACTCTATGATTTCAGGACTACTTTTGACCAGAGCGTTGCTTATGGATACAGCTCTTCGAAAAGTAATAACTGGTTTTGTAGGGAGTTCAGGACCAATAACAGAATCACTTAGAATTAACGGCCATTGTTTTCTCAGTATAGTTCTTAATTGCTGTTCCTGTTTACTGTACGTCAAAATAAGCCTGGTTCCCCTTCTGTTGTTTTTGGGTTCTCATTGTTCTTTTCACAGCTAGTTCTCCTTCCAAACAATAAACTTTCTCTACTTTGCATTTCAGTTTTTAATATAGCCTGATCAATTGTGTGTGTAAAATACCCCAGAGACAGGATTTTTTTTTTGGACTCAAGTTGGGCCATCTTAAAATCTTCCTCATGGCTACAAATTCTTTTCACCCTTAGCATTTCTCTATACGGAATGCTATTGATTTAGTGCCGGGGATGAAAGCTACTGGCATGGAGTACCAAGTTCCCCGCCGTTTCCTTTCTATGTAATTGGGATTCAATTTTGTTGTTACTTATAAAAACTTGGACATCTAAAAAATCAACCGATTGTGTACTCATATGTGCTGTAAACTTGAGATTGACTGAATTGCAATTGATATTAGCCACAAAGTCTTCAGCAGGCTCCTGTGTTCCCTTCTATATTATAAACAAATCATCAATATAGCGAAGCCAAAAAATTACACGCCTGTCCCAACTCTCCCTATGGTTAACTATGAGTACCCACTCCTCCCACCAGCCCATATGTAAACACGCCTAACTTGGGGAGAAGCAGGCACCTATGGCAACTCTGCTGAAATATTTCTTTGTTAAACAGAAAGAAATTGTTCTCCAAATCAACATCTTACTATGTTCATATAGTTTTAGAGGCCTGCTCTTAAGGAAATGTTCTACCCCTCCAAGACCATCATGATGGTTAATGCTGGTATACAGAGAGAGTACGTCCAGAGTCATGAGCAAATATTCCTGACTCCATAGAATATCATATATCCTTTTCAAAAAGTCTCCCGTATCCTGGACAAAGGACGGTAAGTAGCGTACATAATCCTGTAGAAAGAAGTCCACATATTGAGAAGTACTTTCAAATAAGCTGCTCCTGGCAGCGATGATAGGCCTGCCCGGTGGTGAAAATATATTTTTGTGGACTTTTGGCATGAAATATAACACAGGCATCATCAGACGTTCATTGCGTAAAAATTTATATTCATCGACAGTCAATAAGCCATCGTTTTTCCATGAGGCCAATTTCAAATACAATTCATTATAAACAGATCTAACAGTTTGCATATTGTTTCTCTTATAGGATTTTGTGTCGTTCAGTTGTTTATAAGCCTCCAACATGTATTCAGATCTTGGACAAATCACAATGTTTCCGCCCTTGTTGGCATCGCGTATTATAATCTGATTATTGTTCTGCAGTTTCCTTATTAAGTTCTGATACCTCCTGTTATGATCGCTCTACTTCTCTGAATTGTCTGATTGAGCTTTTTAATTTGTTCAATTATCTTTTCATTGAACACATTGATTGTGTCCCGCGGCATCATGGGTGTAAATGTAGATTTGGGTATAAAAGATGTTGAAGTTATTCCTTGTGAATCCAGTTCCTGTTTTATTACCACTGATTGAGTAGATGGCCTCGAACTGATCTCCGAATCCTCATTTTGCAATTCCTGTAGGTCCTGCATAAAAAAAATGTCCGAAATTTGTAGATTTTCTTGATTGCTGTCATGTCCCTGAGCCCTTCTAGTTGTTGTAATCGCAGGCTGACTGTTTGGTTTTTGAAGATTGTATTTTATAAGCTTCAGTTTCAAGATAAACTTGTAGATGTCGATTCTAGTTTGGCTATAGCTAAAGGAACTTTCTGGACAATACGTTAGTGTTGATGCTAATAGGTGTTTTCTCCGCTTCATCCAATATTACATTGGATACGTTGATTACTGTTTTGCTTTGTTGTTCCACTCCATTTAATGTGTTTCCACTTTGCACGTGATTGTTTCTTGCCTCTTGATGTCCCTGTGTTGTTTTCTTCTCTCTCTATGTCTTTTGTTTCTCCTCTGCTAGTTTTGAAGTTTGGAACTTTCAGTCGTAGGGTTTGGCGTCTGTCCCACCTTAAAAAATCCATCTCTTCAGCTAGCTGTTTAATCCTGACGCCTGCTCATCTGATGTTCTACTTTCATCAAAGTCTGATTCACTTTCAAGGGCCAAGCTCAGATCTGAGGCTGATGCCATATTGGATGTTGATCCACTGATTCTGTCGTCCTGTTTCACAATGTTGCAATCTATTTGATTTTGTTTCTTCATTGTGTCATACTTTCATAAAAATGTAAAAAGTTGTCCAGTTTCATAGTCTATTTTGTCCCTTTAGAATTTATGTGCTTTTCTGTTTTTGATGATGTCCTCCTGCTTATGTAGCCTTTTTGTCATCTCTTCCCGATATTTCGTAATGAGCTCTATTTGATCAGAGTTCGCCAATTCATTGGTAATGATTTCAATTTCCTTCTGTAGCTGTTCGTGATCTATTTCCGCATATTTGACCAAGATTTGAACTATCCTTTTGGATGCTTCTAGATTACTTTCTGACCATTCTTTATGCATCAGGGGGTTTGGATTTTCAAAACTTGGTGCTAACATAATTCATAGCCCCCTTGGAATACGTTTAGCCTCGAGATATTTTTGCAGGGACCTTCATTCCCACCACTTGTTTTGTTCATTTTTCTATAATTTTTCTAGGGCTCTCAAACGGATTTTAACATCCACTTTCCTCCAGCATTGACATTGCTAGTCGATCACATAGACGTTTCTAAATTTTGTGGGTTTTCAAACAATAAATCTGCAGCCACTTCTCTTTCCCGTAGATCGTCGGCACATATTGTGTAGACCACTTAAATATTATCCGCTGTGCTTGTAAACTGGACCACATCTTGCACATCTCTCAACCTACCAATTTGAAATGCTTACCACAGTGTCTTGCTCCATCGTTCGCGTCCTCTGACTCATACTCTGAAACTGCACCGTTGGTTTATTTCTCGTGACGGGGGCTACCATTACTATCTTCATTCAAAAGATCCAGCTTCTGTTTTGACTTTCGTCGGTATGGCTACTCGCCACTCGGTCACTTTTAGAAAGGGTGTCTGTGTATTCTGAAGGCAGCCGTCTTCGTGTTTAACTTGATTCCAATGCCGCTGCGCCACTACCCCCAAGGAGACATTGGGACACAGACACCAAATCTATATGCAAATATTTAATTTCCACACAGTTCGCCATGACGCATGTAGGCCAAGCCTGGCCTTGATCACATGACGGGCTACGGAACTCACAATGCCATTTAAAGTGCACACATGATGTTTAACCTTCTAAACAAAAAGAACAGACTAACAAACAGTCGGCTGTGTTACTTTCCATATATAAATCATTTTTGTTGCAATTCATAAATGGAACATTATTCAAATGGAAAACTAAAATAGTACTTGTAGTATCAAAAAAAAATTGCAATTATATTACAAAACACTCCATGAAACAATTCCAACATAACTACCGCATATGTATAAAAATGATTGAGACATATTCCTTTTGACTTTAGCAGCAAAGATTGGGTCCCATATTTATGGGCCCATGTGCCAACAACGCTTTTGTGCAAAATTCGCACTGTTTCAATATAGCAGCAAAAAATCAGACCCAATCTAATCCGGGTCTGAGTGAAAAACAGTGCAGTTGTGCAAAGTTCACTCATTACGTTCATAGTGCATTTGCTCTCTTATTTGCATGCTATTGTTGTTTGTCATTACATATTCACTATATATTCATTATATATTCACTGAAAAACACAAAGGTTACTGGGACGTTATAGTTAGACTGACATTTCACTCATACAAAACCAAAGAAATTTAGCAGTTATAGTTAGCTGTACTAACTTTAACTCGCGCCCCACAATGCACTTCTTATGACCTCACATATTACATCACTCATGACATGGTCAGTGACATCACTGATGACATCTGAATGACATCACTGATGACATCATCCACATGACGCACCCACTCACACCCCAATATAACCTTTCATATACCCACTCCAACTTCCACACTAGCATTCTCAAAAACATTGACACACCCATACCTGTACTTACACACCCACTCACTGATTCATAGGACTACCACACATCCACTCAGTCACCAATGCATCCACTGATATATCCACTCATACAGCCACTCACACACTGTCAATCACCCATAGAGCTACTCACACACCTACTCACTCACCCATAAAATCAATCACACAGCCACTCACTCACCTATACAGTTTACACACACACACCCACTCACTTATTAATACAGATACTAACACATACTCACCTATGCAGTCACTGACACAAGCACAAACTCACCTATACAGCCACTCATAACCAACTCACTGACCAATACTGCCACTAATATATCCACTCATATACCCATACAGCTACTCACACACTGTCAGTCACCCATAGAGCTACTCATGTACCTAGTCACCCATAGTCAATTACACAGCCACTTACTCCCCTACACAGTTATACGCACACCCACTCACTTATTCATACAGATACTAACACATACTCACACACCTATACAGTCACTGACACAAGCACACACTCACCCATACACCACTCTCGCAATCACTCAGTCACACATACAATCACTCATATACTCCCAACACTCACCTATACTGCCTTTTGCATATGCAGTTACTCACTAATATACCACTGACACATCCATTCACTCACCGACACAGCCATACACACTCTCAGTCACCCATACAGCCCCTCACACATGCACTCAGTTACCATAGAGCCACTCACTCATCCATGCAGGCACTCACACATCCTCTTACACAGCCAATCATACAGGTACTCAGACAACCAATCAATCACCCATACAGCCAATCATGTACCCAGTCCCCAACCAATACAACCACTTAGACACCAACTGACAGACTGATACAGACATTTGTATAACCTTGTCACTCACCCATACATTCACTGAGACACCTAATGACTCACTAATACAGTAAGCCACACTCTCACTGAATCATCCATAAAGGCACTTATTCACACACTGCTTCACCAATACACCTTGGTATATATATTTAACACTCATCACATTTTTAAAAACACTCACAGTCATTGGATGATGTCATCAGTGTTGTAATTTGAGATGTCACCAGTGATGTCATCAGTGATGTCACTGACCATGTCATGAGTGAGGTGAGGTCATAAGCAGTGCATTGTGGGGGCGCGAGTTATAATTAGCTGGCCTAACTATAACTGCTGAATTTCTCTGGTTTTGTACAAGAGAAATGTCAGCCTAACTAAAATATCCCTGTAACCTTTGTTTTTTTCTGGGAATTTCTAAGGTTTTAAAAAAATTATATTTCATAACTATAACGTCCCTGTAGCCTTTGGTTTTTTCAGTAAATTTCTAAGGTTTTTCAAATGCCAATTCCTTACTATAATGTCTCTGTAACCTTTGTTTTTTTAGTGAATTTCTATGGTTTTTACAGTAGTAGTCACGTTTGCAGAGTGGTGGAGAAAGGGGACGGGGCCTCCGACTGGCTTTCAGGAATTCCGCTGTGTAGGACTTACAGGAGGGCTTTTTGGCCCCCAAGGTCCCTCAGTGATAAAGTGGACTTTTTCCCCCAACCAGTAGTGTGCCAGGAGCCACGTTAGCAGAGTGGTGGAGAAAGGGGGAGTGGCCTCCGAAGACCTGCATGGGACATACTAGAGGTAACAGGAGGGATAGTTGGCCCCAAGGACGTCCTTGGGGGCCAACTACCCCTCCTGTTACCTCCAGTAAGACCCACACAGCAGGATTGCTGAGAAGTTGTCAGAGGCCACGCTCCCTTTCTCCACCACTCTGGAAAACGCACCTCCCAGCGCACTAGTAGCTGGGGGATGAAATCCCCTTGGCTCCAGAGGGTCCCTGGGGGCCAACAAGTCCTCCTGTGACCTCCAGTAAGACATACACAGCTGCATTGCTGAGAGGTCATCAGAGGCTGCGCCCCCTTTCTCCACCACTCTCCTTGCACACTACTGCTTCGGGGATGAAGTCCGCTTTAGTCCTGAGACCCTCAGGAGGCAAGGGGACCTCATCCCCCCTTAAGCAGTGTGCCCAGAGGCGCATTTGCAGGGTGGTGGAGAAAGGGGGCATGGGCTCCGACCACCTCTCTGCAATCTCACTGTGTGGGGCTTACTGGAGGTAACAGGAGGTGCTCTTGGCCCCTAAGGACCCTCAGCAGCCAAGGGGACTTCATCCCCCAACCAGGAGCGCACCAGGAGGCACATTTGCAGAGTAGTGGAGAAAGGGTGGAGGGGCCTACGGCGAGTTGCCAGGTTTTGTTGTTGATTTTGTTTCTTTTTTAGGAAAGGGGGCTGCCTGGCCCTCCTTCCCTGGACCATTTTGGGCCCCTGACACCCCATCCCCCGAGGCCTGACCCATTTAATTTTTTTTTAGTAAAATAAAAATGGAGGGGGGCCATGCGGCACCCATCCCGGGCCATTTTCGGCCCCAGGGACCCCATCCCCCTGGGGCCTGTCTCTTTAAAAGAAAGATGGGCCGTGGCTAGGCCTTTAAACTTTTTTTAACAGGGAGGGTGACCCGCATGACCCCCTCCCCGGGACAACTTTGGCCCCGGGACATGGCCAGCTCATTGGGGACTTGGGGGAACCTAAAGGCTTCTGTGGTCCCAGCTGGCTCTTGCATCTTGTGGGAGCCGGCATTGCTTTTTACACCCAGGGAGCTGCTGACATGGAGCTCCCTGTGTTTAAAAAGCAAAGTGTGCTCCACTTTGAGCAAGCGAGAGCAAAATACTCTTGCTTGCTCAAAGCAGAGCACACTGTTTGCTATGGCATGGCGAGAGCAGTGCTTCCACCATGCCATAGCAAACTGCAATGTCCCGGGGTGGGCACCTCGGGACATTGCTGGAGCCAGCCCCAGGGGGTTGGCGGTCCCCAGAGCCATCTAGGACTCCTGGAGGGGGACCGTGTGGCCCCATCCCATAATCAGATTTGCCCTATGGAGATGGTGGTCCCCGGGGCCGAAGGGGGGTACTCAACGGATGCCCTTCATTAGTGTATTTGCTCCTCGGGAGGTGGTGGTCCCCGGTGGAGTGGGGAGGCTGCAAGGCCCCCATATTGTTTAAATTAGACCTGGGGTGGTTGCAGTCCCCATGGAAGGGGGGGTCCGCGAGGCCCCGCCACCCCCATAAGAAGAAATAGCCCCGGGAGGTGGCGTTCTCTGGGGGTGCCGCATTACTAATGAAAAGTGCCCGGGGAGGTGGCGGTCCCCGGGGCTTTGATAAGCCTAGGGAGGGGGGCCCTGTATGCCCCCTTCTATATTTATTACATCCCCGGAACCTGGCCCACGTGGGGGTTTTTTAAAATCAAGCGCAGGAGCCCACGCTTGGGTTTTGGGTTTTTTGCAACGAATTCATGAATATCGCAATTTTGCTGCAATTTAAAAAAAATAAAAAATTATGCCTTGGTGTGGTCCCAGGGGGACCCCAGGACCATGGCTTCGGGGTCAGGATATTGTACTCTGCCCCTTTTTCTTTATTCTCACTTATTTTTTTGGGTACTCAGTGAAGCCGAGTCCCAAGATGGCTGCCAAAACTAACTTCCTGGTTGAAGTGTTGGCAGTCAATCAGAGCAGTGCATTTCCCTACACAAGCTCGTCTTTGTTTGCGAAGGCTTCGTGACCGGAGATATCACTGTAATTTTCGGCTTAAATTTCTAAAAAACTTCTGAACAGATTTACACCAAATAGGCAAAACTAACTTCCTGGTTGAAGTGTTGGCAGTCAATCAGAGCAGTGCATTTCCCTACACAAGCTCGTCTTTGTTTGCGAAGGCTTCGTGACCGGAGATATCACTGTAATTTTCGGCTTAAATTTCTAAAAAACTTCTGAACAGATTTACACCAAATAGGCAAAAGGCACTTCCTTGAACCAACATCTACCTCCCTGCCATATTTGGTGTAAGTTCATTCAGCAGTTCGGGCTGTAGGTGTGGCTAAAGGTTCCTATGGGAATTAACAATACAAACGCACCCTTATTTTGCACCCCAAATTCTAGTCCCCACTGCACGGATCACTGCCAAACTTTCCATGACAACCAGAACCTAACTTGAAACTTTTTTGGGGCATATTTCATAAAGACTGGTCAAACGATGCCAAAGTCAAAAAATGCTTTTTCTATGGAAACTAGCTCCTGATTATAACTACCTATTGGAGACTGTCAGAAGGATGGATATATATATATATATATGAATAAGATTCCTCCAAGGCTATCTCCCGAAGGTTTTCAGGATTTTCGACGAAGGATCACTGCACCACAACCGGCAAGTAGTTTCAATATTGCTTTATTCAAACCAAGGTGCAAACATGAATGGTAGAGGACGGTCTACGCGTTTCGGCTCCCAGCCTTCTACATATATATATATATATATATATTATAAGAAAGCATTGTAGAACATATATATTATATGTACATGTTTCCCTAGGAAAAGAGTTTTCTGACTTGCCTATATCTTTGGCGCCGTATGACGAATCTTCACAAAACTTTCCAAAAAAAGAGTGCCGGTGATTTTGTTGTGCATGGAAAGTTTCAGAGCGATCTGTCAAGCCAGGGCCAAGAAGAAGGGGAGGGCCCAAAAAAGTGTTTTTCCAATGTTAATTTCCATAGAGATTTTTAGACACGACTACAGCCTGAACCGCTGGACAGAATGACACCAAATTTGGCAGAAAGATAGCTCTTGGTTCAGAAAGAGCACTTTTTGTTATTTGATGTAAATCTGGTCAGTAGTTTTGGAGATATTAAAGGAAATCTAGATTTGGATATATAGGGACGCGGACCTGCTGAGGATCCGGCAGTCCCTGTGCTGAAATGTGATTGGCTGCCAACACTTCAACTAGGAAGAGTTGACAGCCATCTTGGGACTCAGCTTCAGCCGAGCCCTAGAAAAAACATTTGGAAAAAGAAAAGGGGGCAGGGTAGGAATACCCTGACCCCATAGCTCTGTTCTTGGTGTTCCCCAGGGCAAAAAAGCATTTTTTTTTTAAATGTTCAGCAGGAGTCACACTGGATCCATGACTCCCACCAAAAAAAAAGAAGCGTGGGCTCCCGCGCTTCTCTACTTTTTAGCCCCTGGGTGGGCAAGGTCCTAGGGGCATGCAGGGTTAAAAAAAGGATGGGGGCACAAGGACCCCTATCTGAGGCTCTTTTAAGCCCTGGGGACCAGCACCTTTCCGGGGCTTTTATAATATAGTGGAGTGGGGCCACAAGGACACCCTTCCATGGCCTCTTTTGAGCCCCAGGGACCACCACCTCCCCGGGACTTTATTTTAAATTTGGAGAGGGGCTATATGGAACCCCCTCCTGGGAAGGGTTGAAGCCCTGGGGACCACTACCTCCTCTGGGCTAAATTTAAAGTAATGGCAGGGGCAGATGGCCCATAGGTCCCTGGGACCACTGCATCCCCGGGGCCTATAAGATAATTCAAACTGGGAGGGGGCCATAAGGCCCCCCTCCTGGGCCATATATGGCCCTGGGGACTACCACCTTCCCGAGCTTAACCCGTGCAGATCAAAGTAGAGGGGCCACGCGGCCCCCCTCATGGAGCCATACATGGACCTGGGGACCACCCCCCCAGCTGGCTCCTGCTATCTCCCGGGGTTCATACCTGGGACATAGCTAGCTGTTTGTTTTCACTTGCCCGGAGCTGATAGCTCCTGCCAAGCAAAAGCAAACACTCTTGTTCCAGGGGGCAGAAGCTGTCAAAGTGCTCCCACCCACTGGAAGCGGAGGTTTCATCTCTATCAGTCTGCGGGCAAGGAAAGAGATGAAACAGATTGCCTCTGTAAGGAGGGAGCTGCCGTTCCAGCCGCTCCTTAAAAATTTAAAATCTAAATTCCATATTTGTAAAGTGTGACTTATCACCCCTAAGTGTATTCACGTGCTGGGGGCAGTCGGGGATATTAAGTGAGCTATTGCCCAGAGTCACATGATGCTGAGCTGAGGATCGAATGGCAAGTCCCGCGCTCCGGAGGCAGCCTCTCTGGCCGCTGTGTCACACCTCTCCCACTCACTCCGTGCAGCAGCAGTGCCAGCTCCTGCAGGAGGTGGGGAGGCTCCCCCGCTTTCCCTGGGGAAAAGAGAAGAAAGAGGCAAAATAAAATTCAGAAACAAGCAGTTTAAAGGTCTGAAATGAGCAGAAAGAGGCAGACTAAAGGTCAGCATAAAGAGGCAAGATAAAGGTGAGAAACAAGTAGAAAGAGGCAGAATAAATGTCAGAAATGAGCAGAAAGAGGCAGAATAAAGGTGAGCAACGAGCCTAAAGATGCAAGATAAAGGTGAGCAATGAGCAGAAAGAGCAAAATAAAGGTGAGAAACGAGCAGAAAGAGGCAGAAATAGGTCAGAAAGGGGCAGAGAGAGGCAGAGTAAAGGCCGGAAACGAGCAGAAAAGGCAAAATAAGGGTGAGAAATGAGCTGAAAGAGGCAGAATAAAGGTCAGAAATTAGCAGAAAGAGGCAAAATAAAGATGAGAAATGAGCAGAAAGAGGCAGAATAAAGGTCAGCAGAAAGAGGCAAGATAAAGGTGAGCAACAAGCCTAAAGAGGCAAAATAAAGGTGAGAAACAAGCAGAAACAGGCAAAATGAAGGTGAGAAACGAGCAGAAAGAGGCAGAATAAAGGTCAGAAACGAGCAGCAAGAGACAAAATAGAGGTGAGAAATGAGCAGAAAGAGGCAAAATAGAGGTCAGAAACCAGCAGCAGGAGGCAAAATAAAGGTGAGAAATGAGCTGAAAGAGGCAAAATAAAGGTCAATAATGATTTAGAAAAACACTCACAGTCACTGGATGATGTCATCAGTGATGTTATTTGAGATGTCATCAGTGATGTCACTGACCAGGTCATGAGTGATGTAATATGTGAGGTCATAAGCAGTGCATTGCGGGGGTGTAAGTTATAGTTAGCTTAGCTGAATTTCACTGGTTTTGTATGAGTGAAATTTGGAGCCTAACTATAACAACCCTATTACCTTTGGTGTTCTCAGAGAAAAAAAGAATATATATATATATGTTCAACCAAAACGCCCTCATTTTGAAAACGCACTCCACAGCAGATTAGTTAAGATCAGCCAGCTTTTTATTCGTGGATGTTTCATCTGGCCTGACGAGTTTCGGAGCATGGCTCCTTGTTCACAGGCTGGCACGATGTTCGCAGTGTGCTGAAAGGCATATTTCCCTGCATAAAGTTCTCCTTAAGTAGGTTCCAGGTGAGTAAACTTGTGTTGCCTGCTGGGAAAAATAGTGCATTTCAGTAAGTAGTTCTATAGTAGAGTCTGCGAAACATCGTGCAATAAGCAATAGTGCATTACCCTTAGTGGGCCTCCAGCTAGTAAAAAGCAGTAATTACGCTACTCTGCTGTTCCACAATTAAGTTCCGGATTGTCAAGAACTCGTGGCCCCCATTCAGCATCTCGGGGTGGTGCAGCTCTCACGGCTGTGCTGCCGCTAAATTTATGTTCAACCAAAACGCCCTCATTTTAAAAACGCACTCCACAGCAGATTAGTTAAGATCGGCCAACTTTTTATTTGTGGATGTTTCATCTATATATGTATGTATGTATCCATCCATCCTACTGGTAGTTTCCAGCAGGTAGTTATAGCCAGGACCTAGTTTCTATAGGAGAAGTGTTTTTTGGCTTGCCTATATCTTTGACACCGCTTGATGAATCTTCATGAAATTTTCCAAACAAAGTGCATTGCTGATTCTAGTTGTGCATTGAAAGTTTTGGGGCGATCTGACAAGCGGGGCCGAGAAAAAGGGGGAGGAGTCAACAAAAGTAAGTTTCCCATGTTAATTCTCATAGAGATTTTGAACACGTCTACAGCCCGAACTGCTCAATGGAATTACACCAAATTTGGCAGAAAGGTGTGTGAATACTTCACGACTATTTAATGACAAATCGCAAATACACGAGCTAACAGGAATGGCATTATTGGCTGGCCGCAACCTGAGCAGAAAGTTGTGGCCACCATATTATGTAAGGTGACATGGTCACGAGGGCTGTAAATATTTATTCAAAGTCATAGAAGGGGTCAGAGGAGCGGTACCCTGACCCCATTGCTGGAATATAGGAGTGTTTGAGGAACTTCTTATGGGTTAAACAGGTCGAAAACCAGTTTTTTTTTCACATGTGATATTTGCGAATGTGTCGCGATGCTCAACGCGGTGCCTCATGGAATGTTATGACAAATTCTCGAATATCACTGAAAAATATACATTCACAGACTTATTCAGACACTAATGCATTTACCCCCAGACACACTCACACTCTCTTATACCCACTCACAGTCCCACTCAGAGGCTCATGCACCCACTCACAGACCCACTCAGAGACTCACGTGGCCACTCACAGACCCACTCAGACTCACGTACCCACTCATGCACTCACTCAGAGACTCACATGCCCAGTCCCACTTAAAGACTTATTCACCCATTCACAGACCCACTCAGACACCCACTCACATATCCACTCAGACACTCACACACCCACTCAAGCACCCACTCAGACACTCATGTACCCACTTACAAATTCACTCAAAAACTCACACACCCACTCACAGATCCTCACAGGCCCTTCTGCACCCACTCACAGACCACTCAGACACTCAAACACCCACTCACAGACCCACTCAGACACTTACATATCCACTTAGAGACCCAGTCAGACATACACACTTACTCAATGACACACTCAGAAACACACCCATTCACCGACCCACTCAGATACTCACACACCCACTCAGAGACCCAGATACACACTCATATACCCACTCATAGACCCACTCAGACACTCACACACCCAGTCACAGACCCAGTCAAACACTCATACACCCACTCACAGACCCACTCTGACACTTACATATCTATTTAGAGACCCAGTCAGACATTCAGACTTACTCAATGACCCACTCAGACACACAACCACTCACAGACCCACTCAGATACTCACACACCCACTCAGAGACCCAGTTACGCATTCATATACCCACTCATAGACCCACTCAGACACTCACACACCCAGTCACAGACCCAGTCAAACACTCACATACCCACTCACTGACCCAATCAGACTATTACACACCCACTTATGGACCCATTGAGATACATACCCACTCCCAGACCCACTCAGACATTCACACACCCACTCACAGACCCACTCAGACACTCACACATCCTTTCACAGACACACTCAGAAACTCATACACCGACTTACAGATTCTCTGACTGGGCCACTCACAGGCACAGTCAGAGACTCACACGACCGCTCACAGACCCACTCAGAGACTCACGCACCCAGTCAGATGCACAGAGTCTCTTACATAGTTGTGATTTTTAAATGTGGTGGTATCTTTCAAATGTCTGCTTTTGTTTTGCTTATTCGTGACATATTTAAAAAAAAGGAATTTAAAAAGGAAATGAATCAGTGTTTGAGAAATAGGGTGGCTCTAAGAAGAACCTTTTTGTTTTTGTGTGTAGATGATAGCTACACATAAAACAGGATGGAGTGTTCCAAGTTCAACAGGAACACCCTGTTGCCTTTCTTTCTGAAGTGAACTCAATCACTTCTATAGATACCATCCATTTTAAAGTGCAAGTTGTTGTAGATAGTACCCATTTTATGGTCTCTGAGGAATGCAGAAACCGTTTTATTGACATGTTTCCTGGCTTTGTCTATCTGTGGACAGAATTTGTTTAACCACTTCCATTTCTGCCTTTGACACTGTAAGGTATTAAAAGTACAAAGCCGAATATGTATTTTGACCCCCGTACTTATTTGCTAATTCATCGCAAAGTTACACAGGGTCCGCACTGAGGGATGCAATGAATTCGCGAATAATCCCAAAAACTCTACCAGATTGGGCATCTCCACTGAAGTGCAAGAAAGGGTTAAGAAATACTGACCATTGAGAAGTACAATAACAAAAGTAAAATATGAAAGGGACGATTTGATTTGCTACCGTCAGCAGTATCCCTGAGTGCAAAGTTGAAAAGGTTGCCATTAATAGTTGCTTTGTATGAGAGTGGTATACCATTCTTATACATAGTTTTCACATTGTGTCTGAGACTATAGTCCACCTGACAACATAAAAAAAATACCTGATCAACCAACTCAATTTACAGTTATGTGAGTTAGAGTGTGTTTTTAAAAATATAATTGTAAGGGTATGTGTGTTCATGAGGTTGATAAACGTGTGTATGATATATACAAAAGTATTGTGAGTGTATGAAGGATCTGTGAGTGGGCGTTTGATTGTTTTTGTGGGTTTATGAATGGGTGTATGAGAGTCTCTGTGGGTGTGTTAGTGAGTATGTGAGTGCCTGCCTGGGTGTCGAAGGCTTGGCTTGGATGTGGCTGCAGAGCTTTCTTAACAATAGAGCACAATGTGTCCAATTAGACACATTCGTCTCTCAGACCACCGCAGTAGACAAGGGGTCCCGCAGGGCTCCATCTTAAGCCCCACATTATTCAACATCTATGTGGCACCGCTGGCCTCCATCATAAGATCTTGCGGTTTTGAGACAATCTCGTATGCGGATGACACGCAGGTGATAATCCCCATCGAGACGGACCCAGCAAATGCCAGAGCAAAGTTTAAATCCTGCATGCTGAAAATTGCCGCTTGGATGAGCGAGAATTTTCTGCAGCTCAACTCCAATAAGACGGAGATCCTTCTGTTTGGAAAGGCGACGGAATTATGGTCGTCGGACTGGTGGCCGGAGGAATTGGGGAGGCACCCAATCCAACCACTCAGGCACAGAATTTGGGTATCCTGTTTGATAATAAGCTTTCGATGGAGGAACACGTGAAGTCAGTATCGGGCACATGCTTTGGCATCATGCGGATGCTGAGGAAGATTTTCCTTGGATCCCTTTGGAGGCCAGAAAGACCCTAGTACAGGCACTACTAGTTAGTAGACTGGACTATGGGAACGCACTACTAGTAGGAATTAGGGAGGACCTTGCGTCTAGGCTACAGGTAGTGCAAAATACGGCAGCCCGACTGGTCCTCAACAAACCAGTACGTACCCCCTCCCGTCCTCTTTTGCAACAACTACACTGGCTGCCCATGAGGAAGAGAGCAGTGTTTAAGCTCTTGACGTCGGTGTTTAAAGCACAGCAGGGCATCGGCCCGGTCTACCTAAGGAAGAAGTTGGTTCCCTATATACCTGCCCGTTTATTGAGATCTAGCAATCGTAATCTACTACGTCCCTGTAAAATCAGGAAAGTCAAAATGGGAGGGCGCGCTTTTTCAAATCTAGCCCCGCTCCATTGGAACCGCCTGCCGGATGAGCTACGCGCCTGCGCAAGCTTGGGGCAGTTCAAGAAGCAGTTAAAAACCTGGCTGTTCTAAATCCGCAATTTTGTCCTAGCCTTTAGCACTGTGTAGCCAAAAGCGCCGAGAGATCCCTGTGGGGATGATTCGTCGCGCGTTATAAATGAAAAATAAATAAAATAAATGTGTTACCCTGGAACTGTAGAGTTTGCATGTATTGTAATACTTCATGGTTGAGTTGGCAATGAAAACTCGTTGCTAAGCTTTAAATTTCTGTTTTACTATGTACTAGTTACCCGTTAGGTAGGATGTAGGTAAGTCATAATGCAGAGTGCTATGCCCTTAGATGTAAGACATGCACTTTGAAAACTTACTCAGTAACATGTGTACTTTCAGATCCCTAGGCACCGTTAAATAGCCAGTCTTTCACCCATACATATTTATAAAAGCAAAGTCACTCACCTAGCCAGTGAGAGAGAGGGACAGAAGCATGTACATATTCAGTGACATGCCAATATAGCACTTGCATGCAGCAGTAACTGAGCCAGTAGCACACACAGTTATAAAACCCAACACTCATTAATAGAGGCAGTAGGTATAATATACAGCCACTTACACATACATAAAGAGATCGCTGCTTAGTACTTACACATCTAGTGACACAGCCAGAGAGAGACTGACACCCTTATTTAGAAATGCACTGAAGTAGAGATATTCCTAGTCACTTATCCAGACTAGTAGACCTTTAAACATGTTGTCTGCCTGCTACTTTAGATGCTGTGTGCAGTTGTACTGCAAGGCTAAGTTGGCATTTAAAACTCTTTACCAAGGTTTAAACTTCCCTTCTACTACATATAAGTCACCCTTAACGTAGGGTGTACGTAGACCGTAGGTCAGGGTAATATGTGCTTAGAAGAATGTAAGACATGTACATTGAAGTCTCAGTGAGTCACATGTGCACTTCCAGATCTATACGCCCAGTTATATATTCAGTGTTCTACCTATACTGAGACTCACATATCTATTAACAAAAGGATAGAGGCACTCACCCACCAAGTCAGAGGCACTTGCACATTCAGTTATATGCCCATACAGCACTTATGTATCCAGTAGTAACAGACTCAGTAGCACAGTTATATGCTCAACATTCAGAAATAGAGTTACTAAATAATATATACAGCTACTTACATACATATATAGCGATCCGTAGAGATACTAAGACAGTCAGTCATAACCGACATTGCCACTTACACATCCAGTGACACACCCAGAGAGGGACTGATATACTTATTTAGATATGCAGTGAAGTACTGATACTACTAATCACCCATGGAGACCAGTAGCCCTTTAAACATGTGTTGGGCCTGCAACTGGAGAGCCTCTGTGTGCAGTTTTACTATAAGGTCGATTTGGCATTTAAAACTCCTTGCAAAGTTTTAAACTTCCCTTGCGCTACATATAAGTCATTCCTAAGGTAGGGTGTATGTACGCCATAGGGCAGAGTGCTATATGATTTTAAAGGTATCACATGCTGTTTGAACTATTAGTGAGTCACATGCACACTTCCAGACCCATATGCCTAGTTAAACATTCAGTGTCCCACCCCTACTGCAACACACATATGTATTTAAGAAAGAATAGAGACTCTCACCCATCCAGTCAGACTGAGATAGAGGCACTTACATATTCAGTCACATGCCCAGATAGCATGTATGCATCCAGCAGTAAAAGAGTCAGTTGCACACTCAGTTGCATACCCCATCACTCCCCAATACAGCCAGGAAGTTATCTATACAGCTACTTACATACACATAGAGAGATCCATAGAGATACTATGGCAGCTACTCATGTAATGACATACTCACTTACATATCCAGTGCCACACCCAGAGAGGGACTGATACACTTACTTAGAAATATACTGAAGTTCTGATACTCCTAATCACCCATGCAGACAAGTAGCCATTTAAACATGTGTTGGACATGCAACTGCAGAACCTGTGTGCACAGTTTTACTGCTAGGTCGAGTTGGCATTTAAAACTCCTTGCCAAGATTTAAACTTCCCTTCTACTACATATAACTCACCCCTAACATAGGGTGTATATAGGCCATTGGGCAGGGTGGTATGTGCTCAAAAGGTGAACCATGCACTTTGAAGTTTTAGTGAGTCACATGTGCAGTTCCAGTCCCATTTGTGCAGTTAAACATCCAGTCTCCCACCCATACTTCAACTCACATGCATAAGACACCCAGGCACATACTGACGTATACACAGACACACCCAGGCAGACAGTGATGCATATCATGTACAATCAGATACACACTGATGCATGCAGTAGCACACCCAGACACACACTGAAATATACACTAACATACCCAAGTGCACACTCATGAATACACTTACACACAGGGACACACTCATGTATACGCTAACACACCTAAGCCCACAATTATGTATACATTGACCTAACCAGCCACACACTGATCTACAGACTAACACACCCAGGCACACACTCATGCATAGAGTAACACACCCAGGTACAAACATATGGATACACTGACACACCCAGACAGACACTGACACATACAGTGATACTACCAGGCATGCACGTATGCATACACTAATACACCCATGCACACACTAACAAATATGCTTACATTCCCAGGCACACACTGATGCTTACAACGATATATCCAGACAGACACTGATGCATAGAGTGACACTTCTAGTGACATACTGATCCTTACACTAAGACATCACTAATGCATACAGTGAGAAACCCAGTAAAACATATACTAACATTCCAAGGCACACATTGATTTAAACATGAAAAGTAACAGACTTAGAGTGGCTCTAATGTAGTGTCACAACTGTTTATGTGGGTCCTGAAATGCTTACAAAATGTAATGTACTAGTATATAATGAAAACCTAAATGTATTAATTTGTTTTTACTTTTCAGATATCTACTTTTACTAAAATACATAAATGTCGAAAAAAACTGAAAGAAAAATAAACAGGGGAAGGGATATTATCTCCTTACAACTGAAAATGAAACGGGACAAAATGTAGACAATGTGGTTAAGTAGAAAAGAGTTGCTGGTACAGAAACTAAGAAGTTTCTGAAAATAGTGCATGGAAAACTACAAAGTGAGCAAAATCAAATAAATATATAGCAAATTCTTGCCATTTATCTCTGTTCTCTTGTTCAGTTTCTGTGTACAGAACAACAAATCGAGTTTTGTTATCCTCTAACTTATCAATATTTACATATAAGTTGCAGTGTGGAAAAATCAAAGTGTTCCTCTACAAATAAGTCATGATAAGTTAGAGGATAACAAAATGCCAGCCACAGCAATATATAACAAGGTAGAATTTGTATCAATTCCAGAAGAACTTTGAGAATTAAATGTTTATGAATCAATTCTCATACAATGCATACGCCCTTTTCAAGCAATAGTTCGTATGGCACCAAAGACAGAGAAGCTGCTACCAACTAAGCTACAGAAAGGCCATAAAGGAAGAGTTGGGAACTTACCTTTAGATTTTAAATAGAATATTGAAACTGTCAGGGTAGAGAGAGATATTGATGAAACACTTATCATACTAGTAAATGGTGTGCCTACCAAGAGTAAAAAAATCTGGCAAGAGTTATTCGATGTTAGTAAAGTTAAAAAAACAATCTTATACCTTGTACAAAATAATATTTATTTTAAACATGTTGATGTTGTCCGAGATGTAACTTGTATGGAGGATGAAATATTACCATCATGTGGACAGATTGAAAAAGTGGATCAATCCAGATCAGAAGAAATTTATGAACACTACAGCATCCATCCATTGCATTCTAAAGAAGTTATTGCTGATGCTATTGATCTCTTTCAAATGAAACAAGCAAAAGGAGTTCCCATGAGTGTGTGGGAGAAACGTTTAGAGGCTCTCTGTTTTCCACAATTATTTTCCACTAAAGTAGGTGACCTATATGATGACCACCCCATACAAATACCAGCAGCTGAGTACCGGTCAACAAGATTATATTCAGAGGATCCTAGATTTTGCCAGTGCATTCCTTCCTTTTTCCATCTTCTATTTGAGAGTGAATTTTCTGGACTATCTCATGCTGTAAACCACATACTGAAGACATGAGTTAATCTTCAAAATCTCTCTGCTAAGCAATTCATTGACAAAGTACATGGAAAGGATAAAAAGTTAGAATACAACTTGATTAATTTGATGGCGTGCCAACATGGCACCAACGAGTATTGGTATTGCCATCATGGGGAACTGAAATGTATATTGTGAAACATAGGTGCACCTACTTGGTTTTTGACACTTAGGGGTCGATTCCGATCTCGGTCGGAGGCGCACCTAACACTATTCGCCCGGGAAAAAAGCCAGCCGAACGCTTGTGTCCAGACCGATCCGTACAAACGTCCGAACGAGCAAGTACGATGCGCACAACTGCCCAGATCCCGACCCAGTCGTACTCACCCAATCCAGGTCCTGTTCTCCGACCGAGCCGGATCCGTAGACGCAGAATCGAGTCGCACGGAAGCCAAAATGCAGCCCTGTCCGGCCGGACTAGTACGATGCGCACTCCGTACGCGCCGAACCCATCACTACGCACGGCACGTCAAAGCATCCGGGAGAGGCGCACATAAGCTCCGATTCGCGCCACAAGATGATCCACGGCTACGAGACGAACACGCCAGCCACGAGTACGACTCGAAGCAACGAGAAAGACGAACGAGACGAACCAACCATGAATCCCATCGCACAGATCCTACCAATACTCTACATCTATTACCGGAACTGGTACGGACGTGTACGGCGCAGAAGGTAAGTCAGACACCCACCACACAAACAAACCACACGTACCTGACACATAACACACACACATAGGGATGCAGAAATTACTTACACCAGCAACAGCAGCACCATAGGGGCGGGATGGCTATCACCAATGCCATATACACCCTTAGGGGCCCGGATGCCAACAACTACCACCACCCCTACTAATGGGGGACTGGATGCCTGCCACTACTACCACCCCTACCCATGGGGGCTGGATGCCCACCACTACCACCCCAACTAATGGGGGGCTGGATGCCTACCACTACTACCACCCTCACCCATGGGGGGCTGGATGCCTACCACTACTACCACCCCTACTAATGGGGGGCTGGATGCCCACCACTACCACCCCTACTAATGGGGGGCTGGATGCCCACCACTACCACCCCTACTAATGGGGGGCTGGATGCCTACCACTACTACCACCCCTACCCATGGAGGGCTGGATACCTGTCACCACTACCACCTCTACCCATGGGGGGCTGGATGCCCACCACAACCACCCCTACCCATGGGGGCTGGATGCCCACCACTACCACCCCTACTAATGGGGGGCTGGATGCCTACCACTACTACCACCCTCACCCATGGGGGGCTGGATGCCTACCACTACTACCACCCCTACTAATGGGGGGCTGGATGCCTACCACTACTACCACCTCTACCCATGGGGGGCTGGATGCCCACCACTACCACCCCTACCCATGGGGGCTGGATGCCCACCACTACCACCCCTACTAATGGGGGGCTGGATGCCTACCACTACTACCACCCTCACCCATGGGGGGCTGGATACCTGTCACTACTACCACCCCTACCCATGGGGGGCTGGATACCTGTCACTACTACCACCCCTACCCATGGGGGGCTGGATGCCCAACACCAACACCACCCCCACTCATAGGATGGGTAATGCATGACACAACCAGCACACTCCAACATAAGGAATGCAAGAAAAAGACATCCCCCAACACCATGACAAGCGTGTGTAGACTGTGTGAAATGCCTACAACACTGAACATGACAATGAACATACAATGTGACCCCCTATCACATGTGTCACACATAAATGTGTGTGGCCTCCACAATGCAAGCAGACCATGACCACTGTGGCAATGGGGTCCAAACCCCCATCATCACAGTGACCAAAAGGTAAGTGTGGGGTCCATAGCTGAAGCACATTCTGAACATTGTGGCAATGGGGTCTAAACCCCCATCATCACAGTGACCAAAATGTAAGTGTGGGGTCCATGGCTGAAGCACATGCTGAACATTGTGGCAATGGGGTCTAAACCCCCATCATCACAGTGACCAAAAGGTAAGTGTGGGGTCCATAGCTGAAGCACATTCTGAACATTGTGGCAATGGGGTCTAAACCCCCATCATCACAGTGACCAAAATGTAAGTGTGGGGTCCATGGCTGAAGCACATTCTGAACATTGTGGCAATGGGGTCTAAACCCCCATCATCACAGTGACCAAAATGTAAGTGTGGCCATGGAAAAAGCTGCAACTGCCAAACAGCATGGCTGAATCCTGGTCACAGAACAACAAACACATCAGTGGCAAAGTAGTGTACGTGTCCCATAGCAACATATATTGGGTGAGGCAAACAGTGCAGTGCAAATAAGACATACCTTTGGCCATGTGCAGACAAACATCACCCATGGGGGATGACACTGTCAACATTCAACAATAACACAATGACAGAAATGACCATCATAATGCAGAACCACATATCTGCTACAATGGGCACACAAATGTAGACATCCTGTGGAGACTGTAGATGTGAGGTGAACAGATACCATACCATTGCAGCAATGGGACACACAAACCATGAACATTGTGCTGACTGATGACCTAGGAGTCCCAGGGATAGCAGGTGAAACCCACCAAACAACATACAGCCAATGGAACACTAAAGATATGCCAATGCAGTGGTGCAGATGCACAAACACAAACAGGCAGCCCCACACTGCACATCAAACACAACAGGTGAGGGGGGGTGCCAGTGTCCCCAGGCAACCACACAACACATGATGAGGCCTGAATACCAATTACACAGATGCGCATACAGTGCCACACAAAAGTAACTCATGGATCCAAATCCCCTATGTGGGCAATCAGGCATTGTCAAATGAGAGGGAGCACAAATCACACATGTCACACAAGCATGTAGGAACAGCAACTAACACAGCAAGACACAGACCCACCACAGCACTACCCCCAGGGTCCCCACAATGTGGTGACCCTGGGCTGCATGATAATCCCACTGTGATGACAAAGCTAGATGTCGTTCACACTGTGAACCACAGTCATGTGTTCTGAGCAACAAACTACCATCACACCTACACAAGCACAAATCAATCAGCACGGCCTGTCAGCCAAGGCCAACATGGAGGCAGGGGCTTAGCCGGGCAACAACTCTCATCTGCACACACTCAACACCACACACCTCGACCTCCAACAATGTGCAGCAGTGAAGCTCACATGCACTGGTGACATTGCACATGCACCCATGACAATCCCAGGGGTGGTGGTGGGAACTAAGCTGCAGAAACCCATCACACATGGCCAGTCAACAAGACTCCTGAATGTCTGACACACTGCACAGTAAGCCGTACATGGACATGATGTCAATACCACACCAACCAATGGGATCCCGGCCACAGTCCCACACCAATGAAGAAGCCAAGGTCACCCACAAATAACACACATAGACGACTTCCAACATTGCAGCCCTGACCCTGAGGAGTGCCAGCAGTCACACACACAACGTGTCACAATCACTGAAAGCTAACACAAACTGGAAATTACATGACAGGTGTAAACAACAAGTGCCAAGGGGAATCCTGACTGTGTCCCATCTGCGGTTGCCCACAAACTCAGCCCTGACAGCAAACACACCTATGGGTGACACCCTGATGACCAGCAATGTGCCATGCACCCACATCCCAGAGAACCCAGGGAGAAGACTTTGGGGGAACATAGGTCAACTCAGCAATCATCACAAACAGGAACATCACTAGGGATCCCAGCCTGCCCAGCAAAATGGAAGTGAACACACACAGACATGCTCACACAACACACACCTTGGGCTCAGGCAATGTCACAGGATTAACACACTGCCATGAGGGGACTCCACTCCTGTGTGAGGAAAGCTGTGCCATACATTGCCTCAGTAGGGCTCCATCATGTCAGCAGAACACTTGGTCACACAGTCAACAATTAGCACCAAATGAAGGCTCCCGTCATATCAGCCTGGTCATGGGAGTGTCACCGAAATCATCAGCACATATCCAACACACATGTATAGCAAGTTGCACTGATAACACATATGAGTCCTTCCCCATTGATGCCCAAACTTGCATGTCCAGTGGAGATGGCCACACGGTCAGGGAAGTAGACCAATTGAACAATGGCAAGCACAACAGATGTGCAGGGCTGTAAGCCACAGATATGATATTGCAAATAAAACCTAGGAATTCGCATTGCCAAATCTTGAAAACATGACACCCTCATATTGCTGCAAAGGATGACATGGATACACTACAGGATAGGACACATTCCCCGTGGACCACATGGGTTCCTGCACAGTAACACTTCATTTTCATGAGACCAAAAATCACCATCACTGCAGCAAGGGCACGGTTAGCATCATCAACAACATGTACATCAGAAGCAAAACCACTAGAGAACAGAAAGTTGCTTTATTCAGCATTTGGGTGAGAGAAGTGAAAGGAAAAATATAACAAAGGCCAATAGCCAGTCCATAATATGAGTCCAAACAGGGTGACAGTGCCAGATGTCACCCTTCGCATGCCTGCACTGCTACACACCAGGGACATTCCCCTTGGAGGGGCATACGGGGGGCAGGCCAGGCACCGCAGGGACAGGATCAGGGCTCACCAGAAGGAGGCAGGGAAGGGGTGGTGGGTGCTGGGGAGTCACTGACAACTGCAGTGGAGGTGTCTGACATGGTGTGTGCCGGCACAACTGGGGGGCATGACTCAGATGGTGTGGGTGCCGGCACGACTGCAGTGGGCCATGCAGATGGAGTGGACAGGTCCCCCACTGCAGTGCCCAAGTCAGACGGGGTGGTAGTGGACTCCACTGCAGTGCCCATCCCCAGGGGAGGAGAATGGGGTTCAGGTAAGGTGGGCAGGACAGAGGGGGAGGACACCGTCTCCACACCAGTGGCACAAACATGCGCCGCGTGGGGTGTGGTGCTGGAAGAGCAAGTGGCAGGGGGGGAAGGCCGGATCATTTTGGGGACGGTGTATCTGTGGGTGGGGGAACCTGGGGCAGGGTGTGGTGGGGGCACCTGTGGAGTGGGGGCCTGAGGGATGGAGGAAGGAGACTTGGTGCTTGAGCTGCAGGGCGGCGGAGGGGTCTTGCTCTTCCGGGTCCGGGGTGACTTGCGGATGGGGGGCTCAGTCTGTCTGCGCCTGGGGGAGGGTGTCCGGGGGCGAGGGGCAGTCCCCTCTGTGTGGGTGGGCTTCCTCTTCCCCCTGAATGCTGGATCAGCTGGATTGGAGGGGAAGAGGCCTAGGTCAGAGAGGAAGAGCCACTGTGCAGGTGGGGTTGCAGGTGAGGCATGGGAATGGGCCTTGGAGGGAGAGGTGTCTGAGGACTGCGCAGTGCTCATGGATGCGTGTGTGTGTGCCTGTGCCCCATCCCCTGTGAGTGTGGATTCAGTCCCCTGACTGTGCGTGCGTGTGCGTCTGGATTTGGGTGTGTGTGTCTGTGTGCTGCTTGTGTCTGTGCTGGTGGGTGCTGTGAGAAGTTGGCCTGGCATATGCTGTCCACTATTTATAGTGGGCACCTTGCACCAGTCCAAACAACCCCTTATTGGAGATAGGTTAAAGACAACCTTTATTGAAAGCTATCCTAGTGGTAGCTATGGAGAGCAGCCTTCAGGCTAAGTCTTGAAGGAATGTAAAGCAGCTTGTTTTACCAGTCTATAATCTCTTGAGTGACCAAATGAAAGAGGACCACACCAGGTATATATTCAAAATATATGTATTTATTGCTAAACACACCCCTCTAGTCTCTTTATGAGGCTAGAGTTCGAAGTACATAAGTTATAAGTTAGTTATCAACAGTAATAGCACAAATACACGTTTGAGCCCTAGGGGCGTACCAAACCATATACCAATAAAGTGGTATAAGAACCACGACTGAGCTAGACACAAGGCCTAGAGCCTATAGAAGTGCTTGGACCACAAGGAACCACCCAAGGTAGTGACACAGGGGACCCACGGGGGACGCGTGCAGTGTGAGAACACAGCCGCGAATCGCCATTGACTTCTATGGGGAAAGTCGCGGTCGGAATTTTAAAGAAAAGGGACACTTAGAGGAGGACTTTGAGCAAACCCCTTTAGAACTGGGTTGTTCTAGAGTCTATACCCACGGGAGCACCGGAGTACTCGAGTTACCTCACCCAGGGAAGCCGGGTGCATAGGTGTCTTTCGGGGTCGGGTTTCGTCGTCGTTTTCAATGGCGATCTGCTGCAAAGTGCTGCTGGCGGCCAAGTCGAAAGTGTTCGGGTGGATCCAAAGGTGGATCGAAGATCTGAAGAACCTGAAAGCAGAGGGGACAGAGTCTGGGTCACTAGCCAGTGACCAGGAAGGCGATGAGCAGATGCCCACCGATGTCGAGTGCTTCAGGTAGGTTGATGGTCGTCTTGACTCTTCAGCCACGAGGTCCAGGAGGCGTCGACGATGACCAGGAGCTGGATTCGAGCTGTCCCACGACGTCTGTCGATTGCAGGGGTGTTGGCGACCAGATTGGACCCAACAAGCCTTGGCAACGGCAAGTCTTGTGGAAATAGAAGAAGGACGGTGGTGCAGACCAGCAAGGTCTGAGAGATTCACCCAGCGAGGGTAAGTCAGGGCACGCCAGGAGCAACCAGAGAAGCCCAAGCAGAAGAAGATTGGCCTTCGGGAGGGCCTACTAGCTAACGGACTAGCGACCGCAAAGGAGCCTCGAGTGGACGCACTTGGAGCTGGCTCACAGGACACTCGTGGAGTGGAGGCCAGTGATCTTCGGTGCAGTCGGTGCTGGAGGCGGGGGCTACTCTGAGCCCAAAGCACAACTTTGTGGGAGACCCAGAAGAGGATGCACTTGCAAATGTGCTCGGTGTCCAGGGGACACAGTTCCACATTACCCACGACAGCTACGGGCCTCAGCTTTGCTGGGGACTCAGGGCAGCCTCGGGGGAGTCTGGAAATCCACCTCTGGTGATGCAAATACTTCGGCGTCCAGCAGGAGCTTCAGCGATGCAGACCGGACAATTGCTTCGTTGGTGCCTGCCAAGCAGGGGAGTCACTCCTTCACCCCAAGGGAGATTCTTCAGTCTTCTAATCTTAAAGTAGAGCGTCGAAGGTCCAGGATTCTGTGTCAGAGTTTCGTCCAGGTAAATCTAAAGTCCTAAGGACTGGGGTCCCATACTTCTACCAAGTTAGGGGGTTGGACATACTCTGGGGACCCACCTATGGGAGGGTCAGGGCAGAGGGGTGGTTACACCCCTTTCCCTTTGTCCAGTTTCGTGCAGGGGCTGGAAGCCCCTGAGCCGGTTTGAACTGGGGTATGCACAGGGACACCAAATATGGCCCCCAGTGCAGGACTTCAAAGCACCAGAGAGTGCTCCCGCCCAGCCCCAATACACACTATCCTGTCTGGGGAGGTGGTTACACCTCCCTGGGACAGGAAACCTATTGTCCAGGCCTCCCCTGCCGGAGTTTCGGTCAGCAGCAGGAGGCCAGACTCGTGTCTGTGGCAGCGGCATCCATTTTGTGATGCCAGGGCTTGGAAAGAAGTTACCGGGCAGGCCGGTGTGTACATGTCTCTCCCTCTAGAAGGGTGGAATGCTATCCCCGCCGCCAGAACTGGTGGGGGGGGGTAGTATTCCAAGATGTTTGACACCAAACACGACATGTTTCCGTGCAGCCATCCCAAAGTTAGCATTTAACGCGAGGTTATAATGCGCTTAAGAGTATATGGTCAGGCTGCACTACAAAAAGCATCAGAGAAGGGTCTCCGAACACTGCAGAGGGGCTCTGCTCATGCAGGGGCACCCTCTCACATAGGAACCAAGCACTCTGCCTTCAGGATTGACAAGGCCTGCCATAGGAGTGACTTATAGGTTTATATGTGTGTATGTATGTAGTGATATAGGTAACCTATATCACTGTAAGGGGTGCATGCACCACCTTACCCAGGCTGCAGTAGCAGACCTGTGGTGTCCTTTTGGTTGGCCTTCCAGGGTTGGCACAATACATGCTTCAGCCCCTGGCAGGCCTCTGAGGTACCTATGCCCTGGGTACATAGTATACCATATACTAGGGACTTACAAGGGCACTCCAGATTCCAATCAGAGATGTGCCTAAGGCACATGGAAACCATTTTAGAGAGGAAGCAGCTAGGCTGGGGTTCTGATTAGCAGGGCCCCAGCCAGACTAAAGTCGAAAAACAGTGAAGCATCAGCAAAAAGTGGGGGTACCCATGTGAAGCAGATCCTACTCTCCTACACAACCCCCCCCAAACGTAGGGACATTAAACTAACCTTGCCCAGTTAAGTCTTCATGTTCTAAGTGGAAGTACCTAGAGAGTCCATCTGCATTGGCATGGTTACTCCCAGGTCTATGTTCCACTGTGAAGTCCATCCCCTGTAGGGAAATGGACCACCTAAGCAGTTTGGGGTTTTCACCCTTCATTTGTTTTAACCATAAGAGGGGCTTATGGTCTGTTTGAACAAGGAAGTGAGTACCAAACAAATAGGGCCTCAACTTCTTCAGAGCCCAGACCACAGCAAAGGCCTCCCTCTCAATGGCTGACCAACGTTTCTCTCTAGGGTTCAGCCTTCTGCTAATAAAAGCTACTGGCTGATCCTGACCTTCATCATTCAATTGTGACAGTACAGCCCCTACCCCCAATTCAGATGCATCTGTTTGGACAATGAACTTCTTGGAGTAATCAGGACTCTGTAGAATGGGAGCAGTGCACATGGCCTGCTTTAGGTCATCAAATGCCTTTTGACAGCTAACTGTCCACTGAACCTTTTTGGGCATTTTCTTGGAAGTTAAGTCATTCAGGGGTGTCACTATTGATCCATACCCCTTGACAAATCTCCTATAGTACCCAGTCAGGCCTAAAAAGGCTCTCACGTGAGTCTGGGTAGTTGGAGCAGTCCAGTCCATGATGGTCTGGATCTTGCTCTGCAAGGGTTGAACCTGGCCTCCACCCACAAGGTGGCCCAGGTACACAACCTGACTCTGCCCTATCTGGCACTTGGTGGCCTTGATAGTCAGGCCTGCTTTCTGCAGGGCCTGCAAAACATTTCTGAGGTGGACCAGGTGATCCTCCCAGGTGGAGCTAAAGACAGATATATCATCTAGATATGCTGCACTATAGGCTTCCAGACCTGTAAGGACTGTATTCACCAACCTCTGAAAAGTGGCAGGTGCATTCTTCAGACCAAAGGGCATCACCACAAATTGATAATGCCCACTAGGGGTTGAGAATGCTGTCTTTGGCTTTGCATCATCAGCTAGTCTGATCTGCCAGTAGCCAGCTGTCAGGTCAAATGTGCTTAGATACTTGGCTGAGGCCAAAGTGTCTATTAGCTCATCTGCCCTTGGTATTGGATGGGCATCAGTCCTAGTGACTGCATTGAGACCCCTGTAGTCCACACAAAACCTCATCTCTCTTTTCCCACCATTGGTGTGAGGTTTTGGCACAAGGACCACTGGACTAGCCCAAGTGCTATCTGAGGGTTCAATAACTCCCAAATCCAACATCTTCTGGACTTCTGTCCTGATTTAGTCCCTGACATGGTCAGGTTGCCTATAAATCTTATTTTTAATAGGCAGACTGTCCCCAGTGTCCACTTCATGAGTGCACCAGGTGGTTTGACTGGGTGTCAGTGAGAATATGTGCCTGAACTGATTGAGCACCTGTCTGCAATCAGTTTGCTGCTGGGCAGTGAGGCTGCCTGCCAAGGCTACACCATCCTCAAGGTTCTGTGAGAGCAGGTCAGGGAGTGGGTCACTCTCTTCCTCCTGTCCCTCATCAGTAGCCATGAGCAAGCCCATGTCTGCCCTGTCCACATATGGTTTTAACCTGTTGACATGGAGAACCCTGTGGGGACTCCTGGGTGTTCCTAGGTCTACTAAATAGGTAACCTTACCCTTCTGTTCAACAATGGTATGGGGTCCACTCCATTTGTCTTGGAGAGCTGCTGGGGCCACTGGCTCCAGCACCCACACCTTCTGTCCTGGCTGGTAAACAGTCAGTACAGCCTTTTGGTCATGCCAGGCTTTTTAAAGTTCCTGGCTAGCCTCAAGGATTTTAGTTGCCTTTTTCATGTACTCAGCCATCCGGGAGCGGAGACCAAGTACATAGTCCACTATGTCTTGCTTTGGGGGCTTGAGAGGTAACTCTCATCCTTCCTTTACCAAGCACAATGGACCCCTGACAGGGTGACCAAACAAAAGTTTTGAGGCAACCCCCTTTTGAGGCACCTCCCTGTATGCAAATAAAAGGCAGGGCAAGAGTATGTCCCATCTTCGCCTAAGCTTCTCTGGGAGCCCTTTAATCATGCCCTTCAATGTTTTGTTGAATCTCTCAACTAAACCATTGCATTGTGGGTGATAGGGTGTGGTGAACTTGTAAGTCACTCCACACTCCTTCCACATTGCTTTCAAGTATCCAGACATAAAGTTAGCACCCCTGTCTGATACCACCTCCTTAGGGAAGCCCACTCTTGAGAAAATTCACAGGAGGGCTCTTGCCACCACAGGTGCTGTAGTGGTCCTAAGGGGAATAGCCTCTGGGTACCTGGTGGCATGATCCACTACCACCAAGATAAACCTGTGCCCAGATGCTGTTTGGGGATCTATGGGACCAACACTGTCAATCCCCACCCTTTCAAAGGGAACCCCCACCACAGGTAGTGGTATCAGGGGGGCCTTTGTAGTGCCACCTGCCTTGCCACTGGCCTGGCAGGTTACACAGGAGTGACAAAACTCCTTGGTGTCTTCAGACATGTGGGGCCAGTGAAAGTGAGGGACAATTCTGTCCCAAGTCTTGTTCTGGCCCAGGTGGCCTGCTAAGGGAATGTCATGGGCTAGGGTCAATAGGAAGCCCCTGAACTTCAGAGGTATAACCAACTTCCTGGTGGCACCAGGCTTGGGGTCTCTACACTCTGAGTACAAGAGTCCATCATCCCAATACACTGTATGGGGACCACTAGCTTTCCCAGCAGCCTCAGCAGCAGTTTGCTGTCTGAGGGGTTCAAGAGAGGGGCAGCTCTGCTGCTCCTGGCTCAGATCTGCCCTGGAAGGGCCCCCTGTCCCCAAGAACTCAACCTGGTCAGGTTCAAGCTCCTCTGGGACAGTTCCTTCCTCAGGACTGAGATCATCCCCCTCAAGAGACTGATCTTCCTTCTGAGCCAAGTGGGAAGGCACTGCCTTTACCCTACTACTCCTCTTCTTGGAGGGCACTTGGTCCATTATTCCAGAATCCAAGGCCTGTTCAGTGTTAGACATTTTGGCTTGTGACCTGGTCACAGCAAACACATATGCAGAGATGCCCAGCATTTCTGCATGGGTCCTGAGCTCCACTTCTGCCCAAGCTGAAGTCTCTAGATCATTGCCAAGCAAGCATTCAACTGGTAGGTCTGCACTTACCACAACCTTCTTAAGGCCAGTTACCCCTCCCCAGGAGAAGTTAACAACTGCCAGAGTATGGTCTGTTCTGACATTGCTAGCATTGGTCACTTGGTACATTTCACCAAGTATAATCTGCCCAGGATCCACAAGGTCTTGTGTCACCATGGTGACACTTGCCCCTGTGTCCCTAAATGCCAAAGCCTCTTTTCCATTGATTAAGGGCTGTTGCCTGTACTTGCCCAGATTACTGGGACTCACAGAGGAGGTCACATCCATGCCTCCATCACAGACTAGGACAGCCTGAGTGAGTTCTCTGACTAGGTCAGAGCTCATCTCCTTACCCAGGGTCAACCCTACTAAACCCTTGGCTTGTGTAGTCCCACCACCAACTGTAACTGCACTAGGGGGAGCAGGTGCCTTAGGGGCATTGGTGGGGGCTGGAGTAGAGTCTTTGGACTTGGTGCAATCACTGGTCCAGTGGGTCTTTTGCTTACAGACCTTGCACCATGGTTTCTTTTGGCCTTTTCCCTTGTTAGACTGTGAATCCCCACCTGAAGAAGATTTTTGGGGGCCTTGTGAAGACTTTTGGTCTTTACCCTTCTCCCCACCCTTATCAGAGTTTTTAGAATCTTGCTTCTTAGGGTCACCACCTTGGTTCTGTACCTTCTGCCTCACCCTGGTTCTGACCCATTTGTCTGCCTTCTTTCCCAATTCTTGGGGAGAGGTCAGATCAGAGTCCACCAGGTGCTGATGCAACAGCTGATTTTGACAATTATTAAGAATCTGCTCCCTCATGATAAGATTGTACAATCCTGTGAAGTCACATACCTTACTGCCCAATAACCAACCTTCCAGAGCCTTGGCAGAACAATCAACAAAGTCCACCCAGTCTTGAGTCTGTGCTTTTTGGGTATCTCTGAACTTTAACCTGTATTGTTCAGTGGTTAGGCCAAACCCATCAATCAGAGCACTCTTCAAGACTGTGTAATTATCAGCATCCTCCTCTCTAACAGTGAGGAGCTTATCTCTAACCTTTGTCTGCAAAGGAGAGCCACAAGATTGCTGCCCACTGCTCCTGAGGGACCCTCTGTACTTTACAGGCCCTCTCCAGTGCAGTTATCCATTTGTGGATGTCATCCCCACTCTGGTAGGGAGGGACAATCTTGCTCAGGTTTCTATGGTCATAAGACCTTTCCCTATCTCTGGGGAAATTGCTGCCACCATGGGACTCTAGTCCCATCTTTTTTCTCTCTTTGTAGAGATCTAGGGACTCCATGTCTATAGCCAACTGCTGTTTTCTGAGCTCAAACTGGGCTTGTTCATACTGAATCAGTCTCTTTCTCCTCTCATGAGAGGATTCTCTCCTATGAGAAGAGACAGAGGTCCCTATTGAGGTGTCAGAGTGGTTAGACTCCTGAGAAGGAGATCTATCCCTTCTTGGCACACTCTCAACTCCTCCTGGGGGGACAAAGGTGAGGTCATCCTGATCCTCCTCTTCATCCACAGGAATGTCTGGGTTTTCCAGGGCAAGGTCATTGTCACCTTCCTGGCCAGTTTCAGAGGGGGGGCCTGGGTTTCTTCACCCCTGACCCCTTCCTCCTGTTCTGCCCCACCCTCTCTGCCTACCCCTTCAGACCCTAGGGGTCTGCTGAGATCATCCGCTAGTAGCACCTCTCTGAGGTGTTGGGTGCTGGCACTTTTGCCTGCCTTCAGCTTCCTAGTATTGCATAATGCTCTCAATTCCAAGAATGGGAGTTTATCATACTTGGAGGGAAGAATCCCACTGGCTTCTGGCAAGGACTCACTGGGTCCTGGCTTTGAAGACATTACTAGTGAGGTGTGGTGTATGCACTACCTACTCTAGTGTGGCCGACTAAACTCTCTTGAGTTGTAGAAAGGGTGTGCTATCCCTTAACACACAACTCTAAGTTCAGTAGAACTTACTGTATACTAAGCTTGATTTATATGTACCTTAGGTACCCTTAGTGGTTTTCAGTTGATCAATTCAATTGAGATTATCTGGTAAAACAATAGCAAGCTGGAATCCCACACGCTGCACACCAATGTGAGAAGTTGGCCTGGCATATGCTGTCCACTATTTATAGTGGGCACCTTGCACCAGTCAAAACAACCCCTTATTGGAGATAGGTTAAAGACAATGTTAGACTTGGCATCTTTTGGCGTGTTTCCCCTGACTTTTTGCTTTCTGACCTCCCGGTTTTGACTCTGTTTTTGCTGGTGTAATGATTCTGCGCACTTTCCTCACTGCAGTCCAGTAGGAAAGTGCAAGTGCTCCTGTATAAAATGTGTTATGGATTGGCGTTTCCATGATTGGCCTATTTGGTTTATGTGTCAGTCCCTTGTAAAGTGCACTATGAGTGCCAGGGCCTATAGACCAAATGCTGTTGGTGGGCTGCAGCACTGGATTGTGCCACCCACACAAACAGCCCGTAAAGTGTAACTCGGGCCTGCCATCGCAGAGCCTGTGCGCAGCCTGGGGCTGCCATGTCGACTTGGCAAGTGCGCACACTTGCAAGTCCCTAAACCTTCCCTTTTCTACATGTTAGTCACCCCTAAGGTAGGCCCAAGGTACCCCTGTGGGCAGGGTGCGTTGTATGCGAAAGGTAGGACATGCCCTGGTGTGTGTGGCATGTCCTGATAGTGAATTACAGCCTAGTTCGCTTTTCACTATTGCAAGGCTACCTGTTCCCCATAGGCCAGAATGGGCAGTTTTGGATTATTACAGTTTATAATCCTAACTGACCCCGGGAACATGGTAGAAATTCGAGTTTAGTATGCCTGGACTCAGAATGATAAAATGCATCTTTTAGTGAAGTTGGTTTTAACATTTTGCGTTTGAAAATACCACTTTTAGAAAGTGGGTATTTTCTTGTCTAACCATCCAAGCCTGCCTCTGCGAGGTTGTGTATTCCTTGTCTGGAGTGTGAGTGACAGGGGCTGGGGGATGCCAGGAGACAGGGTGAGTCAGCACAGGGCTGAATAGCAAGATCTACATGTAGATGGGTGGGAGGGGTTGCACCTGGGCCCTGAATAGGACAGTGCCTTCCCTCCACAATGCTGGCTCCACCTCCTGTGGTGCGTCTGATGTCCCTGGCCTACTCTCTGAAAGAAGGGACGGAGACTTGTCAACAAAGTGCTCCAGAACTGGTTTGGACTAGGCAAAGGCCTCTCTGCCTTCAGAGAACAAAGGAATTTGGGATATAAATATTGGGGCCCTGACCCCATGAATTTAGATCTCGCTGGAATCAAGGAACCTGCCAAGACGAAGAGCTGGAAGAGCTGCCAGGAGGAGTACTGCCCCTTTGCTGTGTTGTTGCTTTGTTGGGTTGGCCTGCAGCTGCTGCTTCTGCCTTGGGCAGTGAAAGGACTGAACTTTCTACAAACTTGTGCTGAGTATCTCCAAGGGCCTGGAACCGAGCTGGCCTCCTGTTAAGAAGTCTCAGGGACTACAAAGAATTCACAAGCCTCTGGGTACCGCTTCTGGAACGCTGTTTCAGTTGCCACAGAGGAAGGGAACTGCAACCGACTCCGTCAACCGAATCCATCCCTGACCGGTGACCTGTTTGCACCGCAGACCGCATCGCCCCGTCTTCGCATCGCAACCCTGGTCTCACCGTAGGCGACGTCCGACGCCGTCAACATCGAGCCGCTGCTTGCACCGTGACCTGTGGGCACCGCAGTTCGCATCGCATCGCTTCACTGAACCAGCCGGACCCGACCGACGCGGACGCTGCAACTGGCTCAAGAGTCGTGACCGCATCGCATTTGGGGCACCTCTCGCACGTCTGCGACGCACCGCTCCGACTCGCACCGCTGTCCGACGCCAGCTCCCGCACTCCGGCTTGGTCGCCTGCATCGCAACCTGTCAGCACCGCATCGAGCATCGTCTCACCCTGCATCGCACGCCTTGGACTCACCGACTCCGTCTGCACGACGCTCATCGAGCCGCTGCCTGCACCGCATCGAGGGACACCGCACCTTGCATCGCTCCGTCTTGCACCGCAACCGCGACGAACGCCGACCGGCTCGTACACTCCGTACCAGCCACAACGAGAAAGGTACTGTGACCGAGTCTGTTCACGACTCTGCTGGCCCGTATCGACGCGGTCGGCTGGAACTGTTAGACTCTGTGGTTTTCAGCATCGCGGTAGGCTCGGACGGAGCTACCGACTCGTACGAACTTTGTTTTTGAACTATTCCTGCAAAGAAGAAGTTACCTTATCAAGCATTCGTTTTTAAAGTATAGTATTGTGGATTTTTGTCGTAATTGGTCTTGTCTTGAGTATATAAAAATTGGTTATTTTTCTAAACTGGTGTGGTGTCCGTTTGTAGTGCTTACACTGTATTACTGTTGGTTATGTGCAAATGCTTTACACACTGCCTCTGAATTAAGCCTGACTGCTCGTGCCAAGCTACCACGAGGGTGAGCAGGGGTTACTTCACGAGTGTAACACCCTTACCCTGACTAGGAAGAAGGGTCCCTACTTGGACAAAGGTGCAAGCCCTTGCCAACTAGAGATCCCATTTCTAACATTGGTTGTCAGCGGTGAGGATAGGACTTGTGTTTGCACTTGACTTACAGTGATTGGTGTGCACTACTACCATATCGCAGACCATTACGTACCACATACTGGTTCTTTTTCTTTTGGCCTATTTTTGATCTTGCCAGTTTTCAACTCACTACTTTTTTCATGCCTGACTCAGCTGCATCATCCGTTGCATCTCTGGAAGTTATCTTTGAGGAGGATAGATTGGAAACCTACGCCGTAAAGGAACTACGAGCAATTTGTAAAAACCTGAAAGTCCAAATTAAAGGCCTCACAAGGAAGGAAGAGCTACAGAAGGCGCTGAGGGCCTGGGTAGCAGCCAGACATGCCAGTGGGCAGCCTGGTAATCTCAGTGAGGAGGTGGAGGAGCCTATTTCCAGGGTGGATGTGCTTTTGGGTGGGGGGAACCCGCCAGGTCAGGCAGCAGCAGTCTGTCCCCAGAGGAGCTGGAGGACAGGCGGGAGGCAAGGCAGTTTGAGCTGCAGAAGCTCAGGCTAGAGAGTGAGCGGGAGGAGAAGAGATTGGCCATAGAGGAGAGGAAGATGCTCTTAGAGCATGAGAGAGAAATGAAGGAGCTAGAACTTAGGAGTAAGTCAGGCTCAGATGGTGGCAGCAATTCGTCCAGAAAGGCAGACAGGATTGTGCACATTCCCAAGAATGTAGGCAAGGAGTTCAAGAAGGGGGATGACATACAAAGGTGGTTTCAGGGTTATAAGGCAGCCATACACATGAATGGGGTCCCTGAGGAGAATTGGGGAGCAGGATTGTGGCCACTTTTCCCTGAAGAAGCAAGGGATGCTCTGATAGCTTTGGGTAAGGGGTATCACCTCACCTAAGCTGACATGAAGGATGCCCTTCTCACTAAGTATGGTCTTACTCCTGAAAAGTACAGGGATCAGTTCAGGTCCAGTAAGAAGTCTGATGCCAACACTTGGTTGGAATGTGTGGATGTGTTCTGCAGGTCGCTGGATGGTTGGGTAAAGGGCAGTAATGTAACAGATTTTCAGGGGCTTTACAACTTGATTGCATGGGAGCACTTGTCTAGTCTATGTTTTGCAGATCTGCGCCAGCACCTAGTGGATAGTAAGCTAACTGACCCCAGGAAGCTTGCTATGGAAGCGGACCGCTGGGTGAGTACCAGGGTCCACAAGAAAGCGTTTGGGGGAGACTCAGCCAAAGGTGGGCAGGGTCCCCAGCAGAAAGGTGGGGGGGACAAGGGTAAAGCACAGGAGTTCTCTAAAGGGCCCCAAACTAGTACCCAGGGTAAAGGTTCCCAGCCCCCGGTGATAAGAAGAAAGGGGTCTCTACAGGGAAGCCTGTTGAGACCGGCCCCCGCAAGTGTTATGCATGTGACCAGGTAGGTCACTTTAAGGGGGACCCCAAGTGCCCAAAGGGGACACAGCCACCCACCGGTGGACAGTCCAAAGTGTTGTCTAGTGTAGCGCTTGGGGAGGAGGGGTGCCCACAGGAGGGTGGGGATCCCGCAGAAATGACCCTTGTCTCACTAGGGGACAGTGAGATGGTCCCAGGAAACCAGGTGCCCCCTAACACAAAGAAATATAGCACCTGGGTGACCATCAATGGGAACAGGGTAGAGGCTCTCCGAGACACTGGAGCCAGTGTGACCTCAGTCCGGTGTCACCTGGTGTCTGAGAAGACAACTCAGAGCGCCAATGTATGGTGGCGCAGGTTCCCTTTGAATGGGGGGGGTCTCAGGTCCCTTGAGGGTGGTTGTGAGCCCTACCATACCTGTAGATTGTCTGCTAGGAAACGACCTGGAGCAGTCCTTATGGAAGGAGGTTGAGCTCAGGTCTCACTTGGAGATGCTTGGGTTGCCAGAGTGGGCATGCGTGTCTACTCGGTCAATGGCAGCCAGAAAGGGTGATCAAGAGGACTTGGAGCCTGGAACAGTGGCCCAAGTCCCTGCCAAGAGAAAGGGCAGGGGGCGCGGGAAACCGGCCCCTGAAGTTCCCACGGACCGGGAGGAGGCGGACCTCGAGGGGGACGCCCCGGTGCCTACAGGGGAGCAGGTAGCCGAACTGGGAGACATCTCTGAGCTGACCCATTGGCAGCAAGAAGGGGGTCCCACCAGGGAGGAGTTCTGCAGGGAGCAGAACGAGTGCCCTACTCTGGAGGGTCTGCGGCGGCAGGCTGCAGACCAGGCAGCTGGTAATCAGTCCGGGTCACATCTGATCTACTGGGAGAGTGGTCTCCTATACAGTGAGCCTAAGGTTGCTGAGCCTGGGTCAGCCCGTGTGCTGGTGGTACCCCAGCGCTTCAGGACCTTCCTATTGGGTCTGGCTCATGACGTGCCTTTGGCAGGACATTTGGGGCAGGACAAGACCTTTGACAGGCTTGTCACCCACTTCTTTTGGCCCCAAATGCGAAGGCAGTCAGATGCACACTGTAGGTCTTGCCAAACTTGCCAGGCAAGTGGTAAGAGTGGGAGGAAGGTCAAAGCTCCTCTCCAACCTTTTCCTGTTGTTGGAACACCCTTTGAAAGGGTAGGGATGGATATTGTGGGGCCACTGGATCCCAAGACAGCCATGGGCAACAGGTACACCCTGGTCTTGGTGGACCATGCCACCCGGTACCCGGAGGCAATCCCTCTCAGGACAACGACGGCGCCAGTGGTGGGCCGGGCGTTAATGGGGATCTTTTCCCGTGTGGGATTCCCCAGAGAGGTGGTTTCTGATAGGGGGACCAATTTCATATCCAAGTATATGACATCCCTGTGGAAGGAGTGTGGTGTAACCTACAAGTTCACCACTCCTTACCACCCACAAGGAAACGGTCTGGTGGAGAGATACAACCAGACCTTGAAAGGCATGATCAAGGGTCTAACAGAACCCATGAGGCGTAAGTGGGACGTCCTCTTGCCATGCCTACTCTTTGCATACAGGGAGGTGCCTCAGAAGTCTCTTGGGTACAGCCCCTTTGAGCTCCTGTATGGCCACCCTGTCAGAGGACCTCTGAGTTTGGTAAAGGAAGGCTGGGAGGCAGCACCCAGGAAAACTCCCCAGGATGTATTTAGAACATGCTGGCCTTTAGAAAACAAACTGCCCGCTTCAGGAAACTCGCTCAGGCGAACCTAGAAGCAAGCCAGGAAGAAATGAAGAGATGGTATGACCAGAATGCCACTCTGGTCGAATTTCAACCTGGGCAAAAAGTGTGGGTCATCATGGCCCCAGTGGCACCTTGAGGTAAAGGAGCGCAAAAGTGACATCACCTACCTGGTGGATTTGCAAGCTCCAAGAAACCCTTTGAGGGTCTGTGAGAAGTTGGCCTGGTATATGCTGTTCACTAATTAAAGTGGACACCTTGCACCAGGGCAAATCGACTCTTATGGTAGATAGGTTTAAGACAACCTTTTAAAGAAAGCTATCCTAGTGGTAGCCGTGGAGAGCAGCCTTCAGGCTAAGTCTCGGAGGAATGTAAAGCAGCTTGTTTTACCATATAATCTCTTGAATCACCAAATGAAAAGACACCACACAGGTATATATATCAAATATATATGTATTTATTTCTAAATAACTCTCTACTAATCTCTTTATGAGATTAGAAGACAAACATATGCACAAATCAACGTTTCACAATAAGTTAAGCACAAAATATGGCTGGGGCCCTAGGGGCGTCCCAGACCATATACTAAGTAAGAGACTTAGAAACAACGACTTGCAAGGAGACAAGGCCTAGGGCCTTCAGAAGTGCTGGGGCCTCACGTAACCACCCAAGGCAGGTAAGTAAAGGACCCACGGGGGACGCGTGCAGTGTGGATACACGAGGCGCGAATCGCCGTTAACTTCAATGGGGCAAGTCGCGGTTGGAAATAAAGAGTTTTAGGATACTTCGGGAGAACCTACAAGCAAGTCACTTACAGGGTAAGTAGTTCTAGGGCCCACACCCACAGGAGCACCGTAGTGCTGGAGTTACCTCACCCAGGGAAGCCGGGTGCACAGGTGTCCTTTGGTGTCGGGTCGCGGCGTCGTTTTCAATGGCGAACAAAGAAGACTTGCTGCTTGCGGGAGCTGAAGAAGTGTCCGGTGGAATCCAAGCCTGGATTCTGAAGAAGGATGACCTGAAAGCAGAGGGGACAGTGTTCAAAGTCACTTGGCAGTGACCCGGGGCAAGGAAGATGGATGCCCACCGTCGTCGGTTGATTCAGGTCGGTTGCGGGTGCCTTGACTCTTCAGCCACGTGGTCCAGGAGGTGTCGACGACAACCAGGAGCTGGATTCGGTGTGTCCCTCGACGTCTGCAGCTGACTGCGGTATCGGCAACTCGATCGGAGCCAACAAGCCTTGGCAGCCGCAAGTCTCGGGGAGATGGAGAAAAGTCGATGGCGCAGACCAGCAAGGTCTGTGGGACTCACCCAGCGAGGGTAAGTCAGGGCAGGCCTGGAGCAACCAGGGGAGCCCTTTGGTTTCTTTAAGAAGTCTTCTGGGGACCCACAAGCCAGCGGGCAAGGGATTGCGAAGACACCTCGGGCGGAATCACTCAACAGGGGCCCACGGTTACTCGGGACGGTGTAGGCCTCTGATCTTCGGAGGGATTCCTGCTGGAGGTCGGGACCACACGTGGTCCAAAGCACAAGTTCGTAGAACGTTGTGAAGGGGTTGCACTCGACAATAGTGCACGGTACCCAGGGGTCGCGGTTCCTCGTTACTCGTGGGGTCCACTTGCCTCAACTTCGCTGGGGACTCACGATGGCCTGGGAGAGGTCAGGAAATCCACTTCTTGGGCTGCAGAGACTTCGGACTCCGGCGGGAGCGGCGTAGTTTGCGACCGTCGTTGTCGTTTTTGGTGCCTGCCAAGCAGGGGAGTCACTCCTTGACTCCAAGGGAGATTCTTCTGTCTTCCAAAGGTAGTGGAACGTCGAAGGGCCAGGATTCTTCTGTAGAGCGTCGTCCAGGGGTTATCTGCTTTGCAATGGCAAGGTTCCCCCTCTTATACTAAAAAGAGGGGATGGACTAGCTCTATGACCCCACCTATGGGAGGGTCAAGGGAGGGGGTGGCTACACCCACTTCCCTTTGTCCAGTTTCGCGCCAGAGCAGGGGCAGGTAGCCCCTGAGCTGGTTTGAACTGGCATATGCACAGAGGAGCCTTCTGCTCCCCCAGTGCAGGACTTCAAAGCACTCTAAGAGTGCACCCACCCAGCCCCAATACACTAAACCCTGTCTGGGAGGTGGTTACACCTCCCTGTGACAGGATGCCTATTGTTGGGCTTCCTCCACTGCGAATTTCGGTCATCAGCAGGAGGGCAGCCCAGTGTCTGTGACTGGTGGCATCCATTTTGTGATGCCAGGGCTCTTTAGGATTCTACCGCGTTTCCACAGCAGGTACATGTCTTATCCCTCTAGAAGGGTGGAATGCTACCCCCGCCGCCAAGATTGGCGGGGGGTAGTATTCCAAGATGTTTGACACCAAACACGACATGTTTTGATGCAGCCATTCCAAAGTTAGCATTTACCGCGAGGATATAATGCACTTAAATAGTATATGGTTTAACCGCATCCACAAACAGCACCAGAGAATAGACTCTGAGAGCTGCAGAGGGGCCCTGCTCAGGCAGAGGCACCCCCTCACATAGAAGCCAAGCACCCTGCCCTCAGGATTGATAGGGCCTGCCTTAGGGGTGACTGATAGGTTTATATGTGTGTGCAGGAGAGATATAGGAAACCTATATCTCAGTGAGGGGTGCTAGCACCAACTCACCCAGGCTGCAGTAGCAGGCCTGTGGTGTCAGATTTAGTCTGCTTCCCAGGGGTGGCATAACACATGCTGCAGCCCCTGGTAGGCCTGTGAAGTACCTATGCCCTTGGCACCTAAGGTACCATATACTAGGGACTCATAAGGCACCACAGTATCCAATCACTAGTGCACCTAGAGTGCACTCCATGTCGTTTAGAGAGAACAGAGAGGCTGGGGCCCTGATTGGCAGGGACCCAGCCAGACTATAGCCAGAAACCAGTGCTAACATCAGAAAAAAGTGGGGGCAACATAAGAGGCAGATCCTACTCTCCTACACAACCCCCCCAAACGTAGGGACACTAAACTAACGTTGACCAGTTGAGTCTTCGTGTTCAAAGTGGAAATACCTTGAGAGTCCATCTGCATTGGCATGTTGGGTCCCAGGCCTATGTTCCACTGTATAGTCCATCCCCTGTAGGGAAATGGACCACCTCAAAAGTTTTGGGTTTTCACCTTTCATCTGCTTTAGCCATAGGAGGGGCTTGTGGTCAGTCTGAACTATGAAGTGAGTACCAAACAAGTATGGCCTCAGCTTCTTCAGGGCCCATACCACAGCAAAGGCCTCCTCTCTATAGCTGACCAACGTTTCTCTCTAGGGGTCAGCCTTCTGCTAATAAAAGCTACTGGCTGGTCTTGACCTTCATCATTCAGTTGAGACAGTACAGCTCCCACACCCAGCTCAGAAGCATCTGTTTGGACAATGAACTTTTTGGTGTAGTCTGGACTCTGTAAGATGGGGGCAGTGCACATGGCCTGCTTTAGGTCTTCAAATGCCTTTTGACAGCTAGCTGTCCACTGAACCTTTTTTGGCATTTTCTTAGAGGTAAGATCATTCAAGGGGGTCACTATAGATCCATATCCCTTGACAAACCTCCTATAGTACCCAGTCAGGCCTAAGAAGGCTCTCACCTGTGTCTGGGTGGTTGGAGCAACCCATTCCAGTATGGTTTGGATTTTGCTCTGCAAAGGCTGAACCTGGCCTCCACCTACAAGGTGGCCCAGGTACACAACCTGACTCTGCCCTATCTGGCACTTGGTGGCCTTGATAGTGAGGCCTGCTTTCTGCAGGGCCTCCAAAACATTTCTGAGGTGGACCAGGTGATCCTGCCAGGAGGAACTAAAGACAGCAATATCATCTAGATAAGCTGAGCAATAAGTTTCCATCCCTGCCAGAACTTTATTCACCAACCTCTGAAAAGTGGCAGGTGCATTTTTCAATCCAAAGGGCATCACCACAAAGTGGTAGTGCCCACCAGGGGTTGAAAATGCTGTTTTGGCTTTTGCATCATCAGCTAATCTGATTTGCCAGTAGCCAGCTGTTAGGTCAAATGTGCTTAGATACTTGGCTGAGGCCAAAGTATCAATCAGCTCATCTGCCCTTGGTATGAGATAGGCATCAGTCCTAGTGACTGCATTGAGGCCTCTGTAGTCTACACAAAACCTCATTTCTTTCTTACCACCCTGGGTATGAGGTTTGGGTACCAGGACTACTGGGCTAGCCCAAGGGCTATCTGAAGGCTCAATCACGCCTAACTCCAACATTTTCTGGACTTCAGTCCTGATACAGTCCCTGACATGGTCAGGTTGCCTGTAGATTTTATTCTTGACAGGCAGACTGTCCCCAGTGTCCACCTCATGGGTGCACCAGGTAGTCTGACTAGGGGTCAGGCTAAACATATGTCTAAACTGTTGCAGAACTTGTCTGCACTCAGTTTGCTGATGGTCAGTGAGGCTGCTTGCCAAAGCAACACCATCTACTGACCCATCATCAGGGTTCTGAGAGAGCAGGTCAGGGAGAGGGTCACTCTCCTCCTCCTGGTCCTCATCAGTTGCCATGAGCAAGCCCATGTCAGCCCTGTCAACATATGGCTTTAATCTGTTGACATGAAGCACCCTTAGGGGGCTCCTGGGAGTTCCAAGATTCACCAGATAGGTGACTTCTCCCTTCTGTTCAACTATTGTATGGGGGCCACTCCACTTGTCCTGGAGGGCTGCTGGGGCCACAGGCTCCAACACCCACACTTTCTGTCCTGGCTGGTATACAGTCAGCACAGCCTTTGGTCATGCCAAGCTTTTTGCAATTCTTGGCTGGCCTCCAGGTTTTTGGTTGCCTTTTTCATGTACTCTGCCATCCGGGAGCGGAGACCAAGTACATAGTCCATCACATCTTGTTTGGGGGGCTTGAGAGGTAACTCCCAGCCCTCTTTTACCAAACATAGTGGACCTCTCACAGGATGCCCAAACAGAAGCTCAAATGGGCTGTAGCCAACCCCCTTCTGTGGAACCTCTCTGTATGCAAACAAAAGGCAAGGAAGAAGAAGGTCCCATTTCCGCCTAAGCTTCTCTGGGAGTCCCTTAATCATTCCTTTCAAGGTCTTGTTGAAGCGTTCAACTAAACCATTGCATTGTGGGTGATAGGGGGTGGTGAACTTATAAGTTACACCACACTCCTTCCACATTGCTTTCAGATATCCTGACATGAAGTTGGTACCTCTATCAGAAATGACCTCCTTTGGAAAACCCACTCTGGAGAAAACTCCAATGAGGGCTCTTGCCACCACAGGGGCTGTGGTGGTCCTTAGGGGAATTGCCTCTGGGTACCTGGTGGCATGATCCACTACCACCAGGATAAATCTGTGCCCAGATGCAGTCTGAGGGTCAAGGGGACCAACAATGTCAATCCCTACCCTTTCAAAGGGTACCCCCACCACAGGTAGTGGTATCAGGGGGCCTTTGTTGTGCCACCTGCCTTACCACTGGCTTGGCAAGTGACACAGGAGCGACAAAACTCCTTTGTGTCCTCTGACATATGTGGCCAATGAAAATGTGGAACAAGCCTGTCCCAGGACTTGTTTTGGCCCAAGTGTCCTGCCAAAGGGATATCATGTGCTAAGGTCAAGAGGAACCCCTAAACTTCTGAGGTATTACCAACCTCCTGGTGGCTCCAGGGGCTGGGTCTCTACCCTCAGAATATAGGAGTCCCTCATCCCAATAAACTTTATGGGACCCACTAGCACTCCCAGCAGCCTCAGCAGCAGCCTGCTGTCTGAGGGGTTCAAGAGAGGGGCAGCACTGTTGCTCCTTGCTCAGATCTTCCCTGGAAGGGCCCCTGCCCCCAAGAACTCAACCTGGTCAGGTTCAAGTCCCTCTGGGGCAGTTCCTTCTTCAGGTTCTGCTTCACCTCCTTCTGGAAGTGAATCCTTGATCTGAGACAGAGGGGAAGGCACTGCCTTAACCCTACTGCTCCTTCTCTTGGGAAGCATCTGGTCCATTGTTCCAGGATCCAGAGCTGGTTCAGTGTCATGCATTCTTGCTTGTGACCTGGTCACAGCAAATACCTCTGCAGGGATGCCCAACATCTCAGCATGAGTCCATAACTCTACTTCAGACCAGGCTGAAGTCTCTAGATCATTGCCCAATAGACATTCTACAGGGAGGTCTGCACTGACTACAACCTTCTTGAGGCCAGTTACCCCTCCCCAGGAGAAATTCACAACTGCCAGACTATGGTTGGTCTGGACATTGCTTGCATTGGTCACCTGGTACATTTCACCCAGGATGATCTGTCCAGGGTCCACTAGGTCCTCTGCCACCATGGTGACACTAGCACCTGTGTCCCTAAATGCCATAGCCTGTTTGCCATTTATCAAAGGCTGCTGTTAGTACTTGCCCAGATTACTGGGGCTTACTAGGAAGGACATATCAATGTTTCCCTCACAAATCAGCATTGCCTGAGTGGTCACTCTGACTAGGTCAGAATCCACTTCAGAACCCAGGGTCAACCCTACTACACCCTTATTCTGCGTACCACCTCCACCAGTAGCTGAGCTAGGGGGCACAGTTGCCTTAGGGGCAGGAGTGGTGGTGGTTTGGTCTTTGGACTTGGTACAATCAGAAGTCCAGTGCCCTTTCTGTTTACAGAATTTGCACCAGGGCTTCTTTTGGCCTTTTCCCTTGTTGGACTGTGACTCCCCACCAGATGCAGATTTTTGGGGCCCTTGTGAAGACTTCTGGTCTTTTGACTTATCCCCACTTTTCTCAGGGCCTTTAGGATCTTGCTTCTTAGTGTCACCCCCCTGGTTCTAGGTTTTCTGCCTCACCCTGGTTCTGACCCATTTGTCTGCCTTCTTTCCCAATTCTTGGGGAGAGGTCAGATCAGAGTCCACCAGGTACTGATGCAACAACTGGTTCTGGCAATTATTTAGGATCTGTTCTCTCATCATCAGATTATACAATCCCTTGAAATCAGTAACCCTACTGCCAACCAGCCAACCCTCTAGAGCCTTGGTTGCACAATCAACAAAGTCAGTCCAGTCCTGAGTCTGTGCCTTCTGGGTATCTCTGAACTTTAACCTGTACTGCTCAGTGGTTAAGCCAAACCCATCTATCAGTGCACTCTTCAGGACCTCATAATCATCAGCATCCTCCTCTCTAACAGTGAGGAGCTTGTCTCTTCCTTTATCTGAAAAGGAGAGCCACAAGATTGCTGCCCACTGCTTTTGGGGGACCTGCTGTACTCTACAGGCCCTCTCCATAGCAGTTATCCATTTGTGGATATCATCCCCACTCTGGTAGGGCGGAACAACCTTGCTCAGGTTCCTATGGTCAGGGACATATTCTCTGCCTCTAGGGACACTGTTGCTGCCACCAGGGGGTTCTAAACCCTCCCTTCTGGAAGCTCTCTGGATCTCCAGGGCTTCTCTATCCAGTGCCAACTGCTTGGTTCTGAGGGCCACTTTGGCTTCCTCATACTGGAGCAGTTTGCACCTTCTCTCAGAGGAGGTCTCTCTTAAGTTAAAGTATGAGCTCCTCTCTTGGACAAATTCTCTGCCAGAGTGATAAGAGTGCTCAGATTCCCTGGAAGGGGATCTGTGCCTCTCATCCACTCTGCCAGTTCTCTTAGGGAGAACTCCTCTGTCCTGTTCAGGCTCCTTGAAGCCTGGCCCTTCAACCACAGAGTCTTGGTCATTCGGATTGTCCTCATCTGACCCAGATACTATGATTGACCCACCCACTGATTCAGACCCCTTAGCTCCTAGAGCCAATCTAAGGTCATCTGCTGTCAGCAGATCTATCAGGTGTAGTGTTGAGGGACTCTGTCCTGTCCTCAGGTGTCTGTCAACACACATGGCTCTCAAGTCAGAGAAAGCCAAGTCCTTATACTGAGGCTGAGTGGATCCACTGGGTCCACCCCTTAAGGACATTCTAGTGTTGTGCAGTGTTGTACTACCTACACTAGTTTGTGGCCTACTGATCCTAGCTTGAGCTGTGGAAAGGGTGTGCTATCCCTTGGAACACAGCTCTAAGTTCAGTAGAACTTATTGATACTAAGCTTGACTTTATATGTACCTTGAGTACCTATAATGGTTTTCAGTTAGTAATTCAAATAGAGATTTTCTGGTAAAACAATGGCAAGCTGGAATCCTACACGCTGCCCACCAATGTGAGAAGTTGGCCTGGTATATGCTGTTCACTAATTAAAGTGGACACCTTGCACCAGGGCAAATCGACTCTTATGGTAGATAGGTTTAAGACAACCTTTTAAAGAAAGCTATCCTAGTGGTAGCCGTGGAGAGCAGCCTTCAGGCTAAGTCTCGGAGGAATGTAAAGCAGCTTGTTTTACCATATAATCTCTTGAATCACCAAATGAAAAGACACCACACAGGTATATATATCAAATATATATGTATTTATTTCTAAATAACTCTCTACTAATCTCTTGATGAGATTAGAAGACAAACATATGCACAAATCAACGTTTCACAATAAGTTAAGCACAAAATATGGCTGGGGCCCTAGGGGCGTCCCAGACCATATACTAAGTAAGAGACTTAGAAACAACGACTTGCAAGGAGACAAGGCCTAGGGCCTTCAGAAGTGCTGGGGCCTCACGAAACCACCCAAGGCAGGTAAGTAAAGGACCCACGGGGGACGCGTGCAGTGTGGATACACAGGCGCGAATCGCCGTTAACTTCAATGGGGCAAGTCGCGGTTGGAAATAAAGAGTTTTAGGATACTTCGGGAGAACCTACAAGCAAGTCACTTACAGGGTAAGTAGTTCTAGGGCCCACACCCACAGGAGCACCGTAGTGCTGGAGTTACCTCACCCAGGGAAGCCGGGTGCACAGGTGTCCTTTGGTGTCGGGTCGCGGCGTCGTTTTCAATGGCGAACAAAGAAGACTTGCTGCTTGCGGGAGCTGAAGAAGTGTCCGGTGGAATCCAAGCCTGGATTCTGAAGAAGGATGACCTGAAAGCAGAGGGGACAGTGTTCAAAGTCACTTGGCAGTGACCCGGGGCAAGGAAGATGGATGCCCACCGTCATCGGTTGATTCAGGTCGGTTGCGGGTGCCTTGACTCTTCAGCCACGTGGTCCAGGAGGTGTCGACGACGACCAGGAGCTGGATTCGGTGTGTCCCTCGGACGTCTGCAGCTGACTGCGGTGTCGGCAACTCGATCGGAGCCAACAAGCCTTGGCAGCCGCAAGTCTCGGGGAGATGGAGAAAAGTCGATGGCGCAGACCAGCAAGGTCTGTGGGACTCACCCAGCGAGGGTAAGTCAGGGCAGGCCTGGAGCAACCAGGGAAGCCCTTTGGTTTCTTTAAGAAGTCTTCTGGGGACCCACAAGCCAGCGGGCAAGGGATCGCGAAGACACCTCGGGCGGAATCACTCAACAGGGGCCCACGGTCACTCGGGACGGTGTAGGCCTCTGATCTTCGGAGGGATTCCTGCTGGAGGTCGGGACCACACGTGGTCCAAAACACAAGTTCGTAGAACGTTGTGAAGGGGTTGCACTCGACAATAGTGCACGGTACCCAGGGGTCGCGGTTCCTCGTTACTCGTGGGGTCCACTTGCCTCAGCTTCGCTGGGGACTCACGATGGCCTGGGAGAGGTCAGGAAATCCACTTCTTGGGCTGCAGGGACTTCGGACTCCGGCGGGAGCGGCGTAGTTTGCGACCGTCGTTGTCGTTTTTGGTGCCTGCCAAGCAGGGAGTCACTCCTTGACTCCAAGGGAGATTCTTCTGTCTTCCAAAGGTAGTGGAACGTCGAAGGGCCAGGATTCTTCTGTAGAGCGTCGTCCAGGGGTTATCTGCTTTGCAATGGCAAGGTTCCCCCTCTTATACTAAAAAGAGGGGATGGACTAGCTCTATGACCCCACCTATGGGAGGGTCAAGGGAGGGGTGGCTACACCCACTTCCCTTTGTCCAGTTTCGCGCCAGAGCAGGGGCAGGTAGCCCCTGAGCTGGTTTGAACTGGCATATGCACAGAGGAGCCTTCTGCTCCCCCAGTGCAGGACTTCAAAGCACTCTAAGAGTGCACCCACCCAGCCCCAATACACTAAACCCTGTCTGGGAGGTGGTTACACCTCCCTGTGACAGGATGCCTATTGTTGGGCTTCCTCCACTGCGAGTTTCGGTCATCAGCAGGAGGGCAGCCCAGTGTCTGTGACTGGTGGCATCCATTTTGTGATGCCAGGGCTCTTTAGGATTCTACCGCGTTTCCACAGCAGGTACATGTCTTATCCCTCTAGAAGGGTAGAATGCTACCCCCGCCGCCAAGATTGGCGGGGGGTAGTATTCCAAGATGTTTGACACCAAACACGACATGTTTTGATGCAGCCATTCCAAAGTTAGCATTTACCGCGAGGATATAATGCACTTAAATAGTATATGGTTTAACCGCATCCACAAACAGCACCAGAGAATAGACTCTGAGAGCTGCAGAGGGGCCCTGCTCAGGCAGAGGCACCCCCTCACATAGAAGCCAAGCACCCTGCCCTCAGGATTGATAGGGCCTGCCTTAGGGGTGACTGATAGGTTTATATGTGTGTGCAGGAGAGATATAGGAAACCTATATCTCAGTGAGGGGTGCTAGCACCAACTCACCCAGGCTGCAGTAGCAGGCCTGTGGTGTCAGATTTAGTCTGCTTCCCAGGGGTGGCATAACACATGCTGCAGCCCCTGGTAGGCCTGTGAAGTACCTATGCCCTTGGCACCTAAGGTACCATATACTAGGGACTCATAAGGCACCACAGTATCCAATCACTAGTGCACCTAGAGTGCACTCCATGTCGTTTAGAGAGAACAGAGAGGCTGGGGCCCTGATTGGCAGGGACCCAGCCAGACTATAGCCAGAAACCAGTGCTAACATCAGAAAAAAGTGGGGGCAACATAAGAGGCAGATCCTACTCTCCTACAGGGTCCTTCACGTGAACCGCCTCAAGCCCCACTTCGAGAGGTCCGAAGTGAGTATGCTCTTGGCGACAGATGAAGGGGTGGAAGAGGAGAGTGAGCCTCTCCCTGACCTCCTGTCTACCAAGGAGCATGATGGGTCAGTAGAAGGTGTGATCCTCTCCCCTACTCTGACTCAGGAGCAGCAGGGGGACTGTCACCAGTTGTTGGGACAGTTCGCCCCACTGTTCTCTCTGACCCCCGGTGTTACTCACTGGTGTACCCATGACGTGGACACTGGTTACAGCCCTCCTGTGAAGCACAAGATTTACAGGTTGACTGACCGGGTCAGAGCCAGCATCAAGGAGGAGGTCTCTAAGATGTTGGCGTTAGGGGTGATTGAGCCCTCCCACAGTCCTTGGGCCAGCCCAGTGGTCTTGGTCCCAAAGGCTGCTGCGCCCGGTGCCACTCCAGAACTCCGGTTTTGTGTGGACTACCGTGGGCTCAATGCCGTCACCACGACTGACGCGCACCCCATCCCCAGAGCTGATGAGCTCATTGATCGGTTGGGAGCTGCCCGGTTCCTCAGCACGTTTGATTTGACGCCTGGGTTCTGGCAGATTGCCTTAACCGATGGGGCCAAGGAGAGATCAGCATTCTCAACCCCAGAAGGTCATTACCAATTCCGGGTGATGCCCTTTGGGTTGAAGAATGCCCCTGCCACCTTTCAGAGGTTGGTCAAACAGGTGTTGGCTGGGCTGGAGGATTTCAGTGCCGCCTACCTGGATGACATTGCTGTGTTTAGTTCCAGCTGGGAAGAACATTTACAGCACCTTGAGAAAGTGTTGAGGGCTCTGCAAGGTGCAGGCCTCACGATCAAGGCCAGTAAGTGCCAGATCGGGCAGGGTTCTGTGGTGTACTTGGGACACCAGGTAGGAAGCGGCCAGGTGGCGCCCCTACAACCCAAGATTGACACCATTCTGGCTTGGGAGCCCCCCAAGATCCAGACAGAGGTGAGAGCCTTCTTAGGTCTCAACGGCTACTATAGGAGATTTGTTAAGGGCTATGGCACCATCGTTGCCCCCTTAACAGAGCTGACTTCTAAGAAGCAGCCCAGGAAAGTGATCTGGACTGAGTCCTGCCAGAAAGCTTTTGATGCCCTGAAGGCAGCCATGTGCACGGCGCCCGTGCTCAAGGCACCTGACTTCTCCAAGGAATTTGTCGTGCAGACTGACGCTTCAGAGCATGGTGTGGGAGCGGTGCTCTCACAACTGAACGAAGAGGGCCTGGATCAGCCTGTAGTCTTCCTTAGCAGGAGACTACTCCCCAGGGAACAGAGGTGGAGTGCCATAGAAAGGGAAGCTTTTGCTGTGGTCTGGGCGCTGAAGAAGTTGAGACCATACCTGTTTGGGACTCACTTCCGGGTTCAGACAGACCACAGGCCCCTCAGATGGTTGATGCAAATGAGGGGTGAGAATCCAAAACTGCTGAGGTGGTCCATCTCCCTACAGGGAATGGACTTTACGGTGGAACACCGTCCTGGTACAGAACACGCCAACGCAGATGGTCTGTCCAGGTTCTTCCGCCTTAGTGAAGAGAACTCCAATGGGGTTGGGTTGTTCTCCCTACTTTCAGCTGGAGGGGACATGTTAGACTTGGCATCTTTTGGCGTGTTTCCCCTGACTTTTTGCTTTCTGACCTCCCGGTTTTGACTCTGTTTTTGCTGGTGTAATGATTCTGCGCACTTTCCTCACTGCAGTCCAGTAGGAAAGTGCAAGTGCTCCTGTATAAAATGTGTTATGGATTGGCGTTTCCATGATTGGCCTATTTGGTTTATGTGTCAGTCCCTTGTAAAGTGCACTACGAGTGCCAGGGCCTATAGACCAAATGCTGTTGGTGGGCTGCAGCACTGGATTGTGCCACCCACGCAAACAGCCCGTAAAGTGTAACTCGGGCCTGCCATCGCAGAGCCTGTGCGCAGCCTGGGGCTGCCATGTCGACTTGGCAAGTGCGCACACTTGCAAGTCCCTAAACCTTCCCTTTTCTACATGTTAGTCACCCCTAAGGTAGGCCCAAGGTACCCCTGTGGGCAGGGTGCGTTGTATGCGAAAGGTAGGACATGCCCTGGTGTGTGTGGCATGTCCTGATAGTGAATTACAGCCTAGTTCGCTTTTCACTATTGCAAGGCTACCTGTTCCCCATAGGCCAGAACGGGCAGTTTTGGATTATTACAGCTTATAATCCTAACTGACCCCGGGAACATGGTAGAAATTCGAGTTTAGTATGCCTGGACTCAAAATGATAAAATGCATCTTTTAGTGAAGTTGGTTTTAACATTTTGCGTTTGAAAATACCACTTTTAGAAAGTGGGTATTTTCTTGTCTAACCATCCAAGCCTGCCTCTGCGAGGTTGTGTATTCCTTGTCTGGAGTGTGAGTGACAGGGGCTGGGGGATGCCAGGAGACAGGGTGAGTCAGCACAGGGCTGAATAGCAAGATCTACATGTAGATGGGTGGGAGGGGTTGCACCTGGGCCCTGAATAGGACAGTGCCTTCCCTCCACAATGCTGGCTCCACCTCCTGTGGTGCGTCTGATGTCCCTGGCCTACTCTCTGAAAGAAGGGACGGAGACTTGTCAACAAAGTGCTCCAGAACTGGTTTGGACTAGGCAAAGGCCTCTCTGCCTTCAGAGAACAAAGGAATTTGGGATATAAATATTGGGGCCCTGACCCCATGAATTTAGATCTCGCTGGAATCAAGGAACCTGCCAAGACGAAGAGCTGGAAGAGCTGCCAGGAGGAGTACTGCCCCTTTGCTGTGTTGTTGCTTTGTTGGGTTGGCCTGCAGTTGCTGCTTCTGCCTTGGGCAGTGAAAGGACTGGACTGAACTTTCTACAAACTTGTGCTGAGTATCTCCAAGGGCCTGGAACCGAGCTGGCCTCCTGTTAAGAAGTCTCAGGGACTACAAAGACTTCACAAGTCTCTGGGTACCGCTTCTGGAACGCTGTTTCAGTTGCCACAGAGGAAGGGAACTGCAACCGACTCCGTCAACCGAATCCATCCCTGACCGGTGACCTGTTTGCATCGCAGACCGCATCGCCCCGCTTCGCATCGCAAACCTGGTCTCACCGTAGGCGACGTCCGACGCCGTCAACATCGAGCCGCTGCTTGCACCGTGACCTGTGGGCACCGCAGTTCGCATCGCATCGCTTCACTAAACCAGCCGGACCCGACCGACGCGGACGCTGCAACTGGCTCAAGAGTCGTGACCGCATCGCATTTGGGGCACCGCTCGCACGTCTGCGACGCACCGCTCTGACTCGCACCGCTGTCCGACGCCAGCTCCCGCTCTCCGGCTTGGTCGCCTGCATCGCAACCTGTCAGCACCGCATCGAGCATCGTCTCACCCTGCATCGCACGCCTTGGACTCACCGACTCCGTCTGCACGATGCTCATCGAGCCGCTGCCTGCACCGCATCGAGGGACACCGCATCTTGCATCGCTCCGTCTTGCACCGCAACCGCAACGAACGCCGACCGGCTCGTACACTCCGTACCAGCCACAACGAGAAAGGTACTGTGACCGAGTCTGTTCACGACTCTGCTGGCCCGTACCGACGCGGTCGGCTGGAACTGTTAGACTCTGTGGTTTTCAGCATCGCGGTAGGCTCGGACGGAGCTACCGACTCGTACGAACTTTGTTTTTGAACTATTCCTGCAAAGAAGAAGTTACCTTATCAAGCATTCGTTTTTAAAGTATAGTATTGTGGATTTTTGTCGTAATTGGTCTTGTCTTGAGTATATAAAAATTGGTTATTTTTCTAAACTGGTGTGGTGTCCGTTTGTAGTGCTTACACTGTATTACTGTTGGTTATGTGCAAATGCTTTACACACTGCCTCTGAATTAAGCCTGACTGCTCGTGCCAAGCTACCACGAGGGTGAGCAGGGGTTACTTCACGAGTGTAACACCCTTACCCTGACTAGGAAGAAGGGTCCCTACTTGGACAAAGGTGCAAGCCCTTGCCAACTAGAGATCCCATTTCTAACAGACAACCTTTATTGAAAGCTATCCTAGTGGTAGCTATGGAGAGCAGCCTTCAGGCTAAGTCTTGAAGGAATGTAAAGCAGCTTGTTTTACCAGTCTATAATCTCTTGAGTGACCAAATGAAAGAGGACCACACCAGGTATATATTCAAAATATATGTATTTATTGCTAAACACACCCCTCTAGTCTCTTTATGAGGCTAGAGTTCGAAAGTACATAAGTTATAAGTTAGTTATCAACAGTAATAGCACAAATACACTTTTGAGCCCTAGGGGCGTACCAAACCATATACCAATAAAGTGGTATAAGAACCACAACTGAGCTAGACACAAGGCCTAGAGCCTGTAGAAGTGCTTGGACCACAAGGAACCACCCAAGGTAGTGACACAGGGGACCCACGGGGGACGCGTGCAGTGTGAGAACACAGCCGCGAATCGCCGTTGACTTCTATGGGGAAAGTCGCGGTTGGAATTTTAAAGAAAAGGGACACTTAGAGGAGGACTTGGAGCAAACCCCTTTAGAACTGGGTTGTTCTAGAGTCTATACCCACGGGAGCACCGGAGTACTCGAGTTACCTCACCCAGGGAAGCCGGGTGCATAGGTGTCTTTCGGGGTCGGGTTTCGTCGTCGTTTTCAATGGCGATCTGCTGCAAAGTGCTGCTGGCGGCCAAGTCGAAAGTGTTCGGGTGGATCCAAAGGTGGATCGAAGATCTGAAGAACCTGAAAGCAGAGGGGACAGAGTCTGGGTCACTTGCCAGTGACCAGGAAGGCGATGAGCAGATGCCCACCGATGTCGAGTGCTTCAGGTAGGTTGACGGTCGTCTTGACTCTTCAGCCACGAGGTCCAGGAGGCGTCGACGACGACCAGGAGCTGGATTTGAGCTGTCCCACGACGTCTGTCGATTGCAGGTGTGTCGGCGACCAGATTGGACCCAACAAGCCTTGGCAACGGCAAGTCTCGTGGAAATAGAAGAAGGACGGTGGTGCAAACCAGCAAGGTCTGAGGGATTCACCCAGCGAGGGTAAGTCAGGGCACGCCTGGAGCAACCAGGGAAGCCCAAGCAGAAGAACATTGGCCTTCGGGAGGGCCTACTAGCCAACGGACTAGCGACCGCAAAGGAGCCTTGAGTGGACGCACTTGGAGCTGGCTCACAGGACACTCGTGGAGTGGAGGCAAGTGATCTTCGGTGCAGTCGGTGCTGGAGGCGGGGGCTACTTGGAGCCCAAAGCACAACTTCGTGGGAGACCCAGAAGAGATGCACTTGCAAATGTGCTCGGTGTCCAGGGGTCACGGTTCCACATTAACCACGCCAGCTACGGGCCTCAGCTTTGCTGGGGCTCAGGGCAGCCTCGGGGAAGTCTGGAAATCCACCTCTGGTGATGCAAAGACTTCGGCGTCCGGCGGGAGCTTCAGCGATGCAGACCGGACAATTGCTTCGTTGGTGCCTGCCAAGCAGGGGAGTCACTCCTTGACCCCAAGGGAGATTCTTTAGTCCTCTAATCTTAAAGTAGAGCGTCGAAGGTCCAGGATTCTGTGTCAGAGTTTCGTCCAGGTAAATCTAAAGTCCTAAGGACTGGGGTCCCATACTTATACCAAGTTAGGGGGTTGGACATACTCTGGGGACCCACCTATGGGAGGGTCAGGGCAGAGGGGTGGTTACACCCCTTTCCCTTTGTCCAGTTTTGCACCAGAGCAGGGGCTGGATGCCCCTGAGCCGGTTTGAACTGGGGTATGCACAGGGACACCAAATGTGCCCCCAGTGCAGGACTTCAAAGCACCAGAGAGTGCTCCCGCCCAGCCCCAGTACACACTATCCTGTCTGGGGAGGTGGTTACACCTCCCTGGGACAGGAAACCTATTGTCCAGGCCTCCTCTGCCGGAGTTTCGGTCAGCAGCAGGAGGCCAGACTCGTGTCTGTGGCAGCGGCATCCATTTTGTGATGCCAGGGCTTGGAAAGAAGTTACCGGGCAGGCCGGTGTGTAAATGTCTCTCCCTCTAGAAGGGTGGAATGCTACCCCCTCTGCCAGAACTGGCGGGGGGGTAGTATTCCAAGATGTTTGACACCAAACACGACATGTTTCCGTGCAGCCATCCCAAAGTTAGCATTTAACGCGAGGTTATAATGCGCTTAAGAGTATATGGTCAGGCTGCACTACAAACAGCATCAGAGAAGGGTCTCCGAACGCTGCAGAGGGGCTCTGCTCATGCAGGGGCACCCTCTCACATAGGAACCAAGCACTCTGCCTTCAGGATTGACAAGGCCTGCATTAGGAGTGACTTATAGGTTTATATGTGTGTATGTATGTAGTGATATAGGTAACCTATATCACTGTAAGGGGTGCATGCACCACCTTACCCAGGCTGCAGTAGAAGACCTGTGGTGTCCTTTTGGTTGGCCTTCCAGGGGTGGCACAATACATGCTTCAGCCCCTGGCAGGCCTCTGAGGTACCTATGCCCTGGGTACATAGTATACCATATACTAGGGACTTACAAGGGCACTCCAGATTCCAATCAGAGATGTGCCTAAGGCACATGGAAACCATTTTAGAGAGGAAGCAGCTAGGCTAGGGTTCTGATTAGCAGGGCCCCAGCCAGACTAAAGTAAAAAACAGTGAAGCATCAGCAAAAAGTGGGGGTACCCATGTGAAGCAGATCCTACTCTCCTACAGGTGCCTGTGCCGGTGTGTGTGTGCTTGGGACAGGTAGGGTGCTGGGCAGTGTGGATGGGGCAGAGGTAGGAGGGGTAAGGGACTGTTGGAGGAGGGACACTGCTGCCGTCAGGGAGGAGTCCATGGACCTATTGCTCCTCTGTAGGGCAGACATGCCCGATGAGATGCCCTCCATGAATGACACCAGCTGAGTCAACAGAGTGGTGTGGGCATGGAGGACACTCAGCATTGCTGTCTGCCCTACATGGAGCTGGCGAAGGAGGTACACAGACTCCTCACTCAGGGCAGCAGGGGACACAGGGGCAGGGGTGCGGTGCCTGGCACGAAGGAGACATGCTCCCGAACACGGGAGCCTCCACGGACCTCTGGAATGGGAGCCGATGGGAGGGCGGTGGTGGTGGTGGTGGTGGTGGGGACAGCAACACTAGCTGGGGTGTGGTGGCTGCTGACACCCGCCTCCACAAGGGAGTCATCCTCCTAGCTGCTGTGGTCCTCAGCTGAGGTGGATGTTGCTGAGGACTCCTTGGTGTGGCTCCCCTCGCCCTCCGTGCCACTGGGTCCCTCCGACCACTCCTCGGCTGCTGACCCAGTCTGGCTCTGTGGCTCCTCCTGGTCCGTGGAGCTGTCCCCTCCTGTGGCCGTGGATGTATCTGCAAACAATAGGGAAACAGACAAACATCAGTCACCTGCACTGACCGCACACACCATAGTAAGTACAGCACATTACAGACCAAGCCCTGGCATCCTTAGTTGAACATTGCCAAAAGTGCCCAAACAGAGTAGGAGAAGCCAATTGTCAGTCTGATGGTCAACCATGGCTCTCACATCCCTCCTGGCCTTGCACCCATCTGTCTGGTGACTGTCGGATGGCAATACCCCAGTGTGGACACATGCACCACCCACACAGTAGTTGGACAGTGCAGAGAACACGGTGAAGTATGTGAACATGCACACATCACAACTCTTGCCACTGAGTCAGTACAGATGTCCGGATGAAGGGATGGCCAGAGTCTATTTTGAAATGCATGTGATGCATACCAGCACCAGACACCATGATGCACCCACGTCCTGATAGTCATTGCCACAATGGGGTGCATGTAGCACATGTCACTCCCCTGCAGGATCACTCATTGGAAGTTTAATGCCATGGCACAGGCATGCCTGCTAAGTCATACATCACTGTCTCCAGTCACATGGGCAGGGCAGCCAGACAACAACAGTCTGCACTGTGTCACAATCCTAGGTCATGGGGAATGCTAGTTCTGTAGCTGACAAGTGCACATGTCCATCCCCCACACACCACATCATCTGAACTCTTATTTGTCCACGTCATACCAATTGGACATATGGGAGACCTGAAACACAACCCTCGGAACCTGATCACCTCACAATCTGCTGTGAATGGGAAACAGCTGCCTGAACTTCACATTCGCATACCCCAGTCTGCACGGTCAAGTGATCAAACACCTATATGTCACACAAGTATCGTCTCCCATGGTCACATCTCCGGTGGCATGCTGAGCCCTAACCGAGAAACACCCCAGTAGTCCTGACAACGAAGCCACAGCACAATGACACAGAGGCAGACACCTGAGGGGACATATCACTGAGCGCAACGTGTCAGCTGATACACGGGAGTGGGAGTACAAAGTGTATTGTATGGCCTGGAGTAGGCATGACTGTCCTGCTGCACGTGAATGAGGGATGAGCCCTGGACAGTAGGCAGGTGGCTAAGTATGTGTGACACACTTGATATACATACTCCTGAGGCCCAAACATTGTTCCCACCCGCAGCATGGGTGTGTGCCAAATACCCCAGGCACATGTGGTGAATCAGATCAGCTATTGGACCACATATCAAAGTAACACGCAGATTACATGTCAGAACACAGGCATTGTGTAAGCAATGGACCCACCCATGATGCCCACCACAGAGTCAGGGGAACAAATGCTGTCCCCCACCTTGAGCTAAGCAAAATGCAAGGACACAGTACCCAAGTGACACAATTCCCTGACTGTAAGGGCCACACCTGGGTATCAGATGAGGAGTGGGCAGTGCACAATTGAGGGACATGGGTCCTGGACCACATGACTGATGTACTGTGGAAGTTTAACCAGGCCAGAGGAGGGCACATAGCATGGCAGACAAAGTACACAATGCAGTCATGGACTCACCCCCTCCTTGCTGCTCTCTGGCCTTCAGCTGCCCATCCAGATCAGGGAAGACCACCGCCAGGATCCTGAGCATGTGGGGGGTCAGGGTCCGGTGTCCGCCCCTCCTGCGAGGAGGCGACAGCTTCAGCTGGACCCGTGCGATCCTCCGGGTCCAGAACCCGAAGGTCCTGCCACCTCTTCTGGCAGTTGCGGATCCGGCGCTTGTAGACCCCCACGGATCTCACTGCCCGGACGATGGTCAGCCATATCTTCTGCTTCTGGTGGGCATCAACCTGTGAGGATGACAAAGTGAAAAGGCCATTACTACACATGCAACATATCCGTGCATCACACAGTTGGATATACATGTCTCTATCACAGGGGCACATGATGTACACAGGCAGTGCAACGCTGGCTCTGAACAGTTTGCCAGCAGTTACTACATGGTATCATTGCCTGGGGCGTAAAACCTCGTTTAAATGCACTGTCACTGCACTATACCTGTTCAGTGCATGTAACTACACACTATGGGGGGTGACAACTACTCAGTGAGCCTGCTAGCCAATGGCGTGCAGACTGTAAGTCTTGCTAGTCAGACAACATGCACATTTAGTAAGGCAGTGGACAGCACACTCACCTGCTCCCCTGGTTTCCCATACAGCTTGCTGTACTGTGGAAGGAGGCTGTCCAGCAGGGCCTAGTTCTCCTCAGTGCTGAAGGCTGGGGCTCTCTCCACAGTACGTGCCATTGCAGGATCCAGAGGATGCAGATACAGCAGCAGTGTTGGTGGCAGATGTCGTCCTGGAGCATGTAGTGCAGGCAAGTGAGCTCTCAGGGGAACAGCCTGCATTATATGTGTGCTGCAGAGGCAGATACTGTCCCATGTGTCCAAAGTGATAGGTCCAAGTCGTTTGCATCTTCTGAATCTGGCCAATCCATGGAATTGCACCACTTACACACACCCACAGCATCCTTCAAAAGTTCAACTTCATGAGACCCATGATTTTGCAACATTGTTGTGGGTGACCAACTGAATTCACTGCATCAGACTCGTTGAAGGTTTGAAAACGCGTCCGTTGCAACGTCAGGCCATAGCCAATGGGTGCGCACCGATCGGTCCATTGCTGTACAACGCGTACATCGGATGACAACGCGTATCCGCTCACATTGTATGCAATGGCCAATGCGTGCACACCGATCGGTCCATTGCTGTACAACGCGTACCCGCTCACATTGTATGCAATGGCCAATGCGTGCGCACCGATCGGTCCATTGCTGTACAACGCGTACCCGCTCACATTGTATGCAATGGCCAATGCGTGTGCACCGATCGGTCCATTGCTGTCCAACGCGTACCCGCTCACATTGTATGGAATGGCCAATGCCTGCGCACCGATCGGTCCATTGCTGTACAACGCGTACCCGCTCACATTGTATGCAATGGCCAATGCGTGCGCACCGATCGGTCCATTGCTGTACAACGCGTACCCGCTCACATTGTATGCAATGGCCAATGCGTGCGCACCGATCGGTCCATTGCTGTACAACGCGTACCCGCTCACATTGTATGCAATGGCCAATGCGTGCGCACCGATCGGTCCATAGCTGTACAACGCGAAGCCGCTCACATTGTATGCAATGGCCAATGCGTGCGCACCGCTCGGTCCATTGCTGTACAACGCTTACCCGCTCACATTGTATGCAATGGCCAATGCGTGCGCACAGATCGGTCCATTGCTGTACAACGCGTACCCGCTCACATTGTATGCAATGGCCAATGCGTGCGCACAGATCGGTCCATTGCTGTACAACGCGTACCCGCTCACATTGTATGCAATGGCCAATGCGTGCGCACAGATCGGTCCATTGCTGTACAACGCATACCCGGTCACATCACATGCAATGGCCAATGCGTGCGCACAGATCGGTCCATTGCTGTACAACGCGTACCCGCTCACATTGTATGCAATGGCCAATGCGTGCGCACAGATCGGTCCATTGCTGTACAACGCGTACCCGCTCACATTGTATGCAATGGCCAATGCGTGCGCACAGATCGGTCCATTGCTGTACAACGCGTACCCGCTCACATTGTATGCAATGGCCAATGCGTGCGCACAGATCGGTCCATTGCTGTACAACGCGTACCCGCTCACATTGTATGCAATGGCCAATGCGTGCGCACAGATCGGTCCATTGCTGTACAACGCGTCCCTGTACATGTCACTGGCATATGTCACCATGCCTGTCACAGATGAACGTATGCCAGCCACATTTACGTTCCAGGGACTCAGGGGCACACCTACAACAGCACAGCCTGTCCACACTGTATCCTAAGGCATGTAAGGCTGCATTACCTTTTCCGTGTATGGGGGTCAACATGTGGTTTTAGGGGTGGCACTTGGGGGCAGCCACTCCCAGGCTGAGCACGTGTTCATGGGGACAGAATGCTCTGTGTGTTGTGCACATGACCAATGTGATGTGCAACTGTTCAGTTCAGAGCATGTGGCATGGTCACATTTCCAGGTTGTGTATGTGTATGTCATGTCACATACCCCCTGAGTCCCATGTGGGACGGTATGTACATCACAGGCTGACCCATTACAACAATAGTGATGGCCCTCCACAGTCTGTGTGCATGTTGTGTTTACAATGTCTCTGGTTCTATGTGCACAATGGGGGACAGTCTCCACATCCACGTTGTTCGTGCATGGACTTTGATGTTGTGCGTGTGTGTGTCACAGACGTCCATGTCTGTCCTGCCGAGGCAAAAGGGACCACTACCTGTGGGGCTCATAGTTGTTTTGCTGTGGTGTATTCATGATGCACCATGTCATGCCAGTGTCCATGTGGCAATACAGGGTCCCTGGGAATCTACCTGTCAATGAGCTGTGATGCCTGGGGCACATCTGTCCTCACATGTCACTGTGGTGTGTGTTTGGAACGTGACAGCAGTACATGGGAACAGTGACACAGCCTAATGATATCCCATGGCACAACCTGGGACTTGTTGCCGACACTTGTTGAACTGTGATGTTAGATGTTGGCCATGTAGGTGCCATACATGTCCTTACGGTACAGCACACATCATGTACTTGTGTCTCACAATGATGTATCATGTGATATTGTGTATGGTCAATGCCACATATGTGGGGTGACTGACAATGTATCTTTCTTCACCTATGCACTGCAGGGCACCAGCTGTCCATAGACCATTCCCTGACCTTGCATCCATGGTGGACGGGACTGCATCCGACGGTACCGCTTCACCAGGCCGCTGATTGAGGAATTGACGGTGCGGTTGGCCCCACATTTGCAACCTGGCCGGACATACCCCACAGCGCTGACCCCCAAGGTGAAGGTGATGGCAGCCCTACACTTCTTTGCCACTGGTACCTTTCAACACACTGTGGCGTCTGCTGGTGGGATGTCACAGACCATGTTCAGCCGTGTGCTACGCGATGTTTTGGAGGCTATGTTGAGATACCTGAACCAGTACATCTATTTCCCTAGACTTCAACAACTCACTGACGTGAAGAGTGACTTCTATGCCCTGGGGAGGATGCCGCATGTCATTGGCTCCATTGATGGGACACATGTGGCTTTGATACCACCACAGGCACATGAGCAGGCATACAGGAACCGCAAACATTACCATTCGGTCAATGCACTGGTGGTATGTCTTGCAGATATGAGCATCTCACACGTGTGTGCCCGTTTCCCCGGTTCTGCACACGATGCCTACATGATGAGGAGTAGTCGCATCCCGAGGATGATGTCACAGATGCGGAACCAGCGTGCCTGGCTTGTCGGTGTGTACTGACTTTGTACCATTGTGTGTGTTCTGCAATGTAGTATTCCACCCTCTTTTCCAATTCAGCTAATGTGCAATTGTCCGTATGTAGGTGACTCCGGATACCCCAACATGCCGTGGTTGCTGACGCCCCTCAGGAACCCTGTGACACCAGCCCAGATGCGCTACAATGAGGCACATGGTCGGACCAGGAGAGTGATTGAGCGGACATTTGGTCTCCTGAAGAGCCACTTCCGCTGCCTGGACAAGACAGGAGGGGCCCTCCCATATGCCCCAGCAAAGGTGTGCAAGATTGTCATTGTCTGCTGCATGCTACACAACCTGGCAGTGCGGAAGGAGTTGCCTCTCATCCTGGATGACGATGACCAACATCCGCCACCTGTGGAGGATCCTGGCCTGGACCACGATGCCAGTGATGATGATGATGAGGGTGATGTCCGCACACAGCTCATCACCAACTTCTTCAGCTGAATGTGAGTATCCGGAGATGTCATGTCAATGATGTAAGTTTGCATGATATGTGTTGGTGTGTGCTCTGGTGCTGTTTGAGTGTGTCCATGTGCTACATGACTGTATGTGTGCAGCGATGTGTCCTTACAGGTAGTCTGTACTCCCCAACAGTGTTGACATGCTAACTTGGCTCTGGGTGGGTGTAGGAGAGTAGGATCTGCTTCACATGGGTACCCCCACTTTTTGCTGATGCTTCACTGTTTTTCGACCTTAGTCTGGCTGGGGCCCTGCTAATCAGAACCCCAGCCTAGCTGCTTCCTCTTTAAAATGGTTTCCATGTGCCTTAGGCACATCTCTGATTGGAATCTGGAGTGCCCTTATAAGTCCCTAGTATATGGTATAATATGTACCCAGGGCATAGGTACCTCAGAGGCCTACCAGGGGCTGCAGCATGTATTGTGCCACCCCTGGAAGGCCATCCAAAATGACACCACAGGTCTGCTACGGCAGCCTGGGTAAGGTGGTGCATGCACCCCTTACTGTGATATAGGCTACCTATATCACTACATACATACACACATATAAACCTATAAGTCACTCCTATGGCAGGCCTTATCAATCCTGAAGGCAGAGTGCGTGGTTCCTATGTGAGAGGGTGCCCCTGCATGAGCTGGGCCCCTCTGCAGCGTTCGGAGACCCTTCTCTGATGCTGTTTGTAGTGCAGCCCGACCATATACTCTTAAGCGCATTATAACCTCGCGTTAAATGCTAACTTTGGGATGGCTGCACGGAAACATGTCGTGTTTGGTGTCAAACATCTTGGAATACTACCCCCCCGCCAGTTCTGGCGGCGGGGGTAGCATTCCACCCTTCTAGAGGGAGAGACATGTACACACCAGTATACCCGGTACTGACTTTCCAGAGCCCTGGCATCACAAAATGGATGCCGCTGCCACAGACACGTGTCTGGCTTCCTGCTGCTGACCGAAACTCCGGCAGGGGAGGCCTGGACAATAGGTTTCCTGTCCCAGGGAGGTGTAACCACCTCCCCAGACAGGATAGTGTGTATTGGGGCTGGGCGGGAGCACTCTCTGGTGCTTTGAAGTCCTGCACTGGGGGCACATTTGGTGTCCCTGTGCATACCCCAGTTCAAACCGGCTCAGGGGCTTCCAGCCCCTGCTCTGGGTCGAAACTGGACAAAGGGAAAGGGGTGTAACCACCCCTCTGCCCTGACCCTCCCATAGGTGGGGCCACAGAGTATGTCCAACCCCCTACCTTAGTATAAGTATGGGACCTCAGTCCTTAGGACTTTAGATTTACCTGGACGAAACTCTGACACAGAATCCTGGACCTTCGACGCTCTACTTCAAGATTAGAGGACTGAATAATCTCCCTTGGGGTCAAGGAGTGACTCCCCTGCTTGGCAGGCACCAAAGAAGCAATTGTCCAGTCTGCATCGCTGAAGCTCCCGTTGGAGGCCGAAGTCTTTGCATCACCAGAGGGGGATTTCCAGACTTCCCCGAGGCTGCCCTGAGTCCCCAGCAAAGCTGAGGCCCGTAGCTGTCGTGGGTAACGTGGAACCGTGACCCCTGGACACCAATCGCATTTGTAAGTGCATCCTCTTCTGGGTCTCCCACGAAGTCATGCTTTGGGCTCCAGCCTCCAGCACCAACTGCACCGAAGATCACTGGCCTCCACTCCACGAGTGTCCTGTGAGCCATCTCCACGTGCGTCGACTCAAGGCTCCTTCGCGGTCGCTAGTCCGTTGGCTAGTAGGCCCTCCCGAAGGCCAATCTTTTTCTGCTTGGGCTCCCTGGTTTCGCCAGGAGTGCCCTTACTTACCCTCGCTGGGTGAGTTCCACAGACCTTTCTGGTCTGTAACATCGTCCTTCTTCCATTTCCACGAGACTTGCTGTTGCCAAGGCTTGTTGGGTCCAATCCGGTCGCCGACACCCATCTGCTCATCGCCTTCCTGGTCACTGGCTAGTGACCCAGACTCTGTCCCCTCTGCTTTTAGGTTCTTCAGATCTTCGATACACCTTCGGATCCACCCGAACACTTTCGACTTGGCGCCAGCAGCACTTTGCAGCAGATCGCCATTCAAAGCGACGACGAAACCCGACCCCGGAAGACACCTATGCACCCGGCTTCCCTGGGTGAGGTAACTCGAGTACTCCGGTGCTCCCGTGGGTATTGACACTAGAAAAGCCTAGTTCTCAAAGGGTTTGCTCCAAGTCCTCCTCTAAGTGTCCCTTTTCTTTTAAATTCTAATCGCGACTTTTCCCATAGAAGTTAACGGCGATTCGTGGCTGTGTTCATACACTGCACGCGTCCCCCGTGGGTCCCCTGTGTCACTACCTTGGGTGGTTCCTTGTGGTCCAAGCACTTCTACAGGCTCTAGGCCTTGTGTCTAGCTCAGTCGTGGTTCTTATACCACTTTATTGGTATATGGTTTGGTACGCCCTAGGGCTCAAACGTGTATTTGTGCTATTACTGTAGATAACTAACTTATAATTTATGTACTTCAAACTCTAGCCTCATAAAGAGACTAGAGGGGTGTGTTTAGCAATAAATACATATATTTTGAATATATACCTGGTGTGGTCCTCTTTCATTTGGTCACTCAAGCGATTATAGACTGGTAAAACAAGCTGCTTTACATTCCTTCAAGACTTAGCCTGAAGGCTGCTCTCCATAGCTACCACTAGGATAGCTTTCAATAAAGGTTGTCTTTAACCTATCTCCAATAAGGGGTTGTTTGGACTGGTGCAAGGTGCCCACTATAATTAGTGGACAGCATATGCCAGGCCAACTTCTCACATTGGTGGCAGCGGTGGGATTCCAGCTTGCTATTGTTTTACCAGATAATCTCAATTGAATTGATCAACTGAAAACCACTAAGGGTACCTAAGGTACATATAAATCAAGCTTAGTAATACAGTAAGTTCTACTGAACTTAGAGTTGTGTGTTAAGGGATAGCACACCCTTTCTACAACTCAAGAGAGTTTAGTAGGCCACACTAGAGTAGGTAGTGCATACACCACACCTCACTAGTAATGTCTTCAAAGCCAGGACCCAGTGAGTCCTCGCCAGAAGCCAGTGGGCTTCTTCCCTCCAAGTATGATAAACTCCCATTCTTGGAATTGAGAGCATTATGCAATACTAGGAAGTTGAAGGCAGGCAAAAGTGCCAGCACCCAACACCTCAGGGAGGTGTTACTAGCTGATGATCTCAGCAGGCCCCTAGGGTCTGAAGGGGTAGGCAAAGAGGGTGGGGCAGAAGATGAGGAAGGGGCCAGGGTGAAGAAACCCAGGCCCCCCCTCTGAAACTGGCCAGGAAGGTGAAAATGACCTTGTCCTGGCAAACCCAATTCCTCCTGTGGAGGAGGAGGAGGAGGATCAGACTGACCTCCCCTTTGTCCCCCCAGGAAGAGTTCTGAGTTTGCCCAGAAGGTCTAGGTCTCCTTCTCAGGAGTCTAACCACTCTGACACCTCAATAGGGACCTCTGTCTCCTCTCATAGGAGGGAATCCTCTCATGAGAGGAGAAAGAGACTGATTCAGTATGAGCAAACTCAGCTTGAACTCAGAATACAGCAATTGGCTATAGACAGGGAGTCCCTAGATCTCTATAGAGAGACACAAAAGATGGGACTAGAGTCCCATGGTGGCAGCAGTTTCCCCAAAGATAGGGAAAGGTCTTATGAACATAGAAACCTGAGCAAGATTGACCCTCCCTACCAGAGTGGGGATGACATCCACAAATGGATAACTTCTCTAGAGAGGGCCTGTAAAGTACAGAGGGTCCCTCAGGAGCAGTGGGCAGCAATCTTGTGGCTCTCCTTTGCAGACAAAGGTAGAGACAAGCTCCTCACTGTTAGAGAGGAGGATGCTGATAATTACAAAGTCTTGAAGAGTGCTCTAATTGATGGGTTTGGCCTAACCACTGAACAAAACAGGTTAAAGTTCAGGGATACCCAAAAAGCACAGACTCAAGACTGGGTGGACTTTGTTGATTGTTCTGCCAAGGCTCTGGAAGGTTGGTTATTGGGCAGTAAGGTATGTGACTTCACAGGATTGTACAATCTGATCATGAGGGAACAGATTCTTAATAACTGTCAAAATCAGCTGTTGCATCAGCACCTGGTGGACTCTGATCTGACCTCTCCCCAAGAATTGGGAAAGAAGGCAGACAAATGGGTCAGAACCAGGGTGAGGCAGAAGGTACAGAACCAAGGTGGTGACCCTATGAAGCAAGATTCGAAAACCTCTGATAAGGGTGGGGAGAAGGGTAAAGATCAAAAGTCTTCACAAGGCCCCCAAAAATCTTCTTCAGGTGGGGATTCACAGTCTACCAAAGGGAAAGGCCAAAGGAAACCATGGTGCAAGGTCTGTAAGCAAAAGACCCACTGGACCAGTGATTGCACCAAGTCCAAAGACTCTACTCCAGCCCCCACCAATGCCCCTAAGGCACCTGCTCCCCTAGTGCAGTTACAGTTGGTGGTGGGACTACACAAGCCAAGGGTTTAGTAGGGTTGACCCTGGGTAAGGAGATGAGCTCTGACCTAGTCAGAGAACTCACTCAGGCTGTCCTAGTCTGTGATGGAGGCATGGATATGACCTCCTCTGTGAGTCCCAGTAATCTGGGCAAGTACAGACAACAGCCCTTAATCAATGGAAGAGAGGCTTTGGCATTTAGGGACACAGGGGCAAGTGTCACCATGGTGACACAAGACCTTGTGAATCCTGGGCAGATTATACTTGGTGAAATGTACCAAGTGACCAATGCTAGCAACGTCAGAACAGACCATACTCTGGCAGTTGTTAACTTCTCCTGGGGAGGGGTAACTGGCCTTAAGAAGGTTGTGGTAAGTGCAGACCTACCCGTTGAATGCTTGCTTGGCAATGACTTAGAAACTTCAGCTTGGGCAGAAGTGGAGCTCAGGACCCATGCAGAAATGCTGGGCATCCCTGCAGATGTGTTTGCTGTGACCAGGTCACAAGCCAAAATGTCTAACACTGAACAGGCCTTGGATTCTGGAATAATGGACCAAGTGCCCTCCAAGAAGAGGAGTAGTAGAGGTAAAGGCAGTGCCTTCCCCCTTGGCTCAGAAGGAAGATCAGTCTCTTGAGGGGGATGATCTCAGTCCTGAGGAAGGAACTGTCCCAGAGGAGCTTGAACCTGACCAGGTTGAGTTCTTGGGGACAGGGGGCCCTTCCAGGGCAGATCTGAGCCAGGAGCAGCAGAGCTGCCCCTCTCTTGAACCCCTCAGACAGCAAGCTGCTGCTGAGGCTGCTGGGAAAGCTAGTGGTCCCCATACAGTGTATTGGGATGATGGACTCTTGTACTCAGAGTGTAGAGACCCCAAGCCTGGTGCCACCAGGAGGTTGGTTATACCTCTGAAGTTCAGGGGCTTCCTATTGACCCTAGCCCATGACATTCCCTTAGCAGGTCACCTGGGCCAGAACAAGACTTGGGACAGAATTGTCCCTCACTTTCACTGGCCCCACATGTCTGAAGACACCAAGGAGTTTTGTCGCTCCTGTGTAACCTGCCAGGCCAGTGGCAAGGCAGGTGGCACTACAAAGGCCCGCCTGATACCACTACCTGTGGTGGGGGTTCCCTTTGAAAGGGTGGGGATTGACATTGGCTGAGTATATGAAAAAGGCAACTAAAAACCTTGAGGCTAGCCAGGAACTTCAAAAGCCTGGCATGACCAAAGAGCTGTACTGACTGTTTACCAGCCAGGACAGAAGGTGTGGGTGTTGGAGCCAGTGGCCCCAGCAGCTCTCCAAGACAAATGGAGTGGACCCCATACCATTGTTGAACAGAAGGGTGAGGTTACCTATTTGGTGGACCTAGGAACACCCAGGAGTCCCCACAGGGTTCTCCATGTCAACAGGTTAAAACCATATGTGGACAGGGCAGACATGGGCTTGCTCATGGCTACTGATGAGGGACAGGAGGAAGAGAGTGACCCACTCCCTGACCTGCTCTCACAGAACCCTGATGATGGGTCAGTGGATGGTGTAGCCTTGGCAGGCAGCCTCACTACCCAGCAGCAGACTGATTGCAGACAGGTGCTCAATCAGTTCAGACACATATTCTCACTGACACCCAGTCAGACTACCTGGTGCACTCATGAAGTGGACACTGGGGACAGTCTGCCTATTAAAAATAAGATTTATAGGCAACCTGACCATGTCAGGGACTGTATCAGGACAGAAGTCCAGAAGATGTTGGATTTGGGAGTTATTGAACCCTCAGATAGCCCTTGGGCTAGTCCAGTGGTCCTTGTGCCAAAACCTCACACCAATGGTGGGAAAAGAGAGATGAGGTTTTGTGTGGACTACAGGGGTCTCAATACAGTCACTAGGACTGATGCCCTTCCAATACCTAGGGCAGATGAGCTAATAGACACTTTGGCCTCAGCCAAGTATCTAAGTACATTTGACCTGACAGCTGGCTACTGGCAGATCAGACTAGCTGATGATGCAAAGCCAAAGACAGCATTCTCAACCCCTAGTGGGCATTATCAATTTGTGGTGATGCCCTTTGGTCTGAAGAATGCACCTGCCACTTTTCAGAGGTTGGTGAATACAGTCCTTACAGGTCTGGAAGCCTATAGTGCAGCATATCTAGATGATATTGCTGTCTTTAGCTCCACCTGGGAGGATCACCTGGTCCACCTCAGAAATGTTTTGCAGGCCCTGCAGAAAGCAGGCCTGACTATCAAGGCCACCAAGTGCCAGATAGGGCAGAGTCAGGTTGTGTACCTGGGCCACCTTGTGGGTGGAGGCCAGGTTCAACCACTGCAGAGCAAGATCCAGACCATCATGGACTGGACTGCTCCAACTACCCAGACTCAGGTGAGAACCTTCTTAGGCCTGACTGGGTACTATAGGAGATTTGTCAAGGGGTATGGATCAATAGTGACACCCCTGAATGACTTAACTTCCAAGAAAATGCCCAAAAAGGATCAGTGGACAGTTAGCTGTCAAAAGGCATTTGATGACCTAAAGCAGGCCATGTGCACTGCTCCCATTCTACAGAGTCCTGATTACTCCAAGAAGTTCATTGTTCAAACAGATGCATCTGAATTGGGGGTAGGGGCTGTACTGTCACAATTGAATGATGAAGGTCAGGATCAGCCAGTAGCTTTTATTAGCAGAAGGCTGACCCCTAGAGAGAAACGTTGGTCAGCCATTGAGAGGGAGGCCTTTGCTGTGGTCTGGGCTCTGAAGAAGTTGAGGCCATACTTGTTTGGTACTCACTTCCTTGTTCAAACAGACCATAAGCCCCTCTTATGGCTAAAACAAATGAAGGGTGAAAACCCCAAACTGCTTAGGTGGTCCATTTCCCTACAGGGGATGGACTTCATAGTGGAACATAGACCTGGGAGTAACCATGCCAATGCAGATGGACTCTCTAGGTACTTGCACTTAGAACATGAAGACTTAACTGGGCAAGGTTAGTTTAATGTCCCTACGTTTGGGGGGTGTTGTGTAGGAGAGTAGGATCTGCTTCACATGGGTACCCCCACTTTTTGCTGATGCTTCACTGTTTTTCGACCTTAGTCTGGCTGGGGCCCTGCTAATCAGAACCCCAGCCTAGCTGCTTCCTCTTTAAAATGGTTTCCATGTGCCTTAGTCACATCTCTGATTGGAATCTGGAGTGCCCTTATAAGTCCCCAGTATATGGTATACTATGTACCCAGGGCATAGGTACCTCAGAGGCCTACCAGGGGCTGCAGCATGTATTGTGCCACCCCTGGAAGGCCATCCAAAATGACACCACAGGTCTGCTACGGCAGCCTGGGTAAGGTGGTGCATGCACCCCTTATTGTGATATAGGCTACCTATATCACTACATAAATACACACATAAACCTATAAGTCACTCCTATGGCAGGCCTTATCAATCCTGAAGGCAGAGTGCGTGGTTCCTATGTGAGAGGGTGCCCCAGCATGAGCTGGGCCCCTCTGCAGCGTTCGGAGACCCTTCTGTGATGCTGTTTGTAGTGCAGCCCGACCATATACTCTTAAGCGCATTATAACCTCGCGTTAAATGCTAACTTTGGGATGGCTGCACGGAAACATGTCGTGTTTGGTGTCAAACATCTTGGAATACTACCCCCCGCCAGTTCTGGCGGCGGGGGTAGCATTCCACCCTTCTAGAGGAGAGACATGTACACACCGGTATACCCGGTACTGACTTTCCAGAGCCCTGGCATCACAAAATGGATGCCGCTGCCACAGACACGAGTCTGGCCTCCTGCTGCTGACCGAAACTCCGGCAGGGAGGCCTGGACAATAGGTTTCCTGTCCCAGGGAGGTGTAACCACCTCCCCAGACAGGATAGTGTGTATTGGGGCTGGGCGGGAGCACTCTCTGGTGCTTTGAAGTCCTGCACTGGGGGCACATTTGGTGTCCCTGTGCATAGCCCAGTTCAAACCGGCTCAGGGGCTTCCAGCCCCTGCTCTGGTGCGAAACTGGACAAAGGGAAAGGGTGTAACCACCCCTCTGCCCTGACCCTCCCATAGGTGGGGCCACAGAGTATGTCCAACCTCCTACCTTAGTATAAGTATGGGACCCCAGTCCTTAGGACTTTAGATTTACCTGGACGAAACTCTGACACAGAATCCTGGACCTTCGACGCTCTACTTCAAGATTAGAGGACTGAAGAATCTCCCTTGGGGTCAAGGAGTGACTCCCCTGCTTGGCAGGCACCAAAGAAGCAATTGTCCGGTCTGCATCGCTGAAGCTCCCGTCGGATGCCGAAGTCTTTGCATCACCAGAGGTAGATTTCCCATTTTCTCCGAGGCTGCCCTGAGTCCCCAGAAAAGCTGAGGCCTGTAGCTGTCGTGGGTAACGTGGAACCGTGACCCCTGGACACCGATCGCATTTGCAAGTGCATCCTCTTCTGGGTCTCCCATGAAGTCGTGCTTTGGACTCCGAGTAGCCCCAGCCTCCAGCACCAACTGCACCAAAGATCACTGGCCTCCACTCCACGTGTGTCCTGTGAGCTAGCTCCACGTGCATCGACTCGAGGCTCCTTTGCGGTCGCTAGTCCGTTGGCTAGTAGGCCCTCCCGAAGGCCAATCTTTTTCTGCTTGGGCTCCCTGGTTGCTCCAGGCGTGCCCTGACTTACCCTCGCTGGGTGAGTCCCACAGACCTTGCTGGTCTGCAACATCATCCTTCTTCCATTTCCACGAGACTTGCCGTTGCCAAGGCGTGTTGGGTCCAATCCGGTCGCCGACACCCCTGCAATCGACAGACGTCATGGGACAGCTCGAATCCAGCTCCTGGTCATCGTCGACGCCTGCTGGACCTCGTGGCTGAAGAGTCAAGATGACCGTCAACCTACCTGAAGCACTCGACATCGGTGGGCATCTGCTCATCACCTTCCTGGTCACTGGCTAGTGACCCAGACTCTGTCCCCTCTGCTTTCATGTTCTTCAGATCTTCGATCCACCTTTGGATCCACCCGAACACTTTCGACTTGGCCGCCAGCAGCACTTTGCAGCAGATCGCCATTGAAAGCGACGACGAAACCCGACCCCGGAAGACACCTATGCACCCGGCTTCCCTGGGTGAGGTAACTCGAGTACTCCAGTGCTCCCGTGGGTATTGACACTAGAACAGCCTAGTTCTCAAAGGGTTTGCTCCAAGTCCTCCTCTAAGTGTCCCTTTTCTTTTAAATTCTAATCGCGACTTTCCCCATAGAAGTTAACGGTGATTCGCGGCTGTGTTCATACACTGCACGCGTCCCCCGTGGGTCCCCTGTGTCACTACCTTGGGTGGTTCCTTGTGGTCCAAGCACTTCTACAGGCTCTAGGCCTTGTGTCTAGCTCAGTCGTGGTTCTTATACCACTTTATTGGTATATGGTTTGAGTACGCCCCTAGGGCTCAAACGTGTATTTGTGCTATTACTGTAGATAACTAACTTATAATTTATGTACTTCGAACTCTAGCCTCATAAAGAGACTAGAGGGTGTGTTTAGCAATAAATACATATATTTTGAATATATACCTGGTGTGGTCCTCTTTCATTTGGTCACTCAAGAGATTATAGACTGGTAAAACAAGCTGCTTTACATTCCTTCAAGACTTAGCCTGAAGGCTGCTCTCCATAGCTACCACTAGGATAGCTTTCAATAAAGGTTGTCTTTAACCTATCTCCAATAAGGGGTTGTTTGGACTGGTGCAAGGTGCCACTATAATTAGTGGACAGCATATGCCAGGCCAACTTCTCACATTGGTGGCAGCGGTGGGATTCCAGCTTGCTATTGTTTTACCAGATAATCTCAATTGAATTGATCAACTGAAAACCACTAAGGGTACCTAAGGTACATATAAATCAAGCTTAGTAATACAGTAAGTTCTACTGAACTTAGAGTTGTGTGTTAAGGGATAGCACACCCTTTCTACAACTCAAGAGAGTTTAGTAGGCCACACTAGAGTAGGTAGTGCATACACCACACCTCACTAGTAATGTCTTCAAAGCCAGGACCCAGTGAGTCCTCGCCAGAAGCCAGTGGGCTTCTTCCCTCCAAGTATGATAAACTCCCATTCTTGGAATTGAGAGCATTATGCAATACTAGGAAGTTGAAGGCAGGCAAAAGTGCCAGCACCCAACACCTCAGGGAGGTGTTACTAGCTGATGATCTCAGCAGGCCCCTAGGGTCTGAAGGGGTAGGCAAAGAGGGTGGGGCAGAAGATGAGGAAGGGGCCAGGGGTGAAGAAACCCAGGCCCCCCTCTGAAACTGGCCAGGAAGGTGAAAATGACCTTGTCCTGGCAAACCCAATTCCTCCTGTGGAGGAGGAGGAGGAGGATCAGACTGACCTCCCCTTTGTCCCCCCAGGAAGAGTTCTGAGTGTGCCCAGAAGGTCTAGGTCTCCTTCTCAGGAGTCTAACCACTCTGACATCTCAATAGGGACCTCTGTCTCCTCTCATAGGAGGGAATCCTCTCATGAGAGGAGAAAGAGACTGATTCAGTATGCGCAAACTCAGCTTGAACTCAGAAAACAGCAATTGGCTATAGACAGGGAGTCCCTAGATCTTTATAGAGAGAGACAAAAGATGGGACTAGAGTCCCATGGTGGCAGCAGTTTCCCCAAAGATAGGGAAAGGTCTTATGACCATAGAAACCTGAGCAAGATTGTCCCTCCCTACCAGAGTGGGGATGACATCCACAAATGGATAACTTCTCTAGAGAGGGCCTGTAAAGTACAGAGGGTCCCTCAGGAGCAGTGGGCAGCAATCTTGTGGCTCTCCTTTGCAGACAAAGGTAGAGACAAGCTCCTCACTGTTAGAGAGGAGGATGCTGATAATTACAAAGTCTTGAAGAGTGCTCTAATTGATGGGTTTGGCCTAACCACTGAACAATACAGGTTAAAGTTCAGGGATTCCCAAAAAGCACAGACTCAAGACTGGGTGGACTTTGTTGATTGTTCTGCCAAGGCTCTGGAAGGTTGGTTATTGGGCAGTAAGGTATGTGACTTCACAGGATAGGTACAATCTGATCATGAGGGAGCAGATTCTTAATAACTGTCAAAATCAGCTGTTGCATCAGCACCTGGTGGACTCTGATCTGACCTCTCCCCAAGAATTGGGAAAGAAGGCAGACAAATGGGTCAGAACCAGGGTGAGGCAGAAGGTACAGAACCAAGGTGGTGACCCTAAGAAGCAAGATTCGAAAACCTCTGATAAGGGTGGGGAGAAGGGTAAAGATCAAAAGTCTTCACAAGGCCCCCAAAAATCTTCTTCAGGTGGGGATTCACAGTCTACCAAAGGGAAAGGCCAAAGGAAACCATGGTGCAAGGTCTGTAAGCAAAAGACCCACTGGACCAGTGATTGCACCAAGTCCAAAGACTCTACTCCAGCCCCCACCAATGCCCCTAAGGCACCTGCTCCCCCTAGTGCAGTTACAGTTGGTGGTGGGACTACACAAGCCAAGGGTTTAGTAGGGTTGACCCTGGGTAAGGAGATGAGCTCTGACCTAGTCAGAGAACTCACTCAGGCTGTCCTAGTCTGTGATGGAGGCATGGATATGACCTCCTCTGTGAGTCCCAGTAATATGGGCAAGTACAGACAACAGCCCTTAATCAATGGAAGAGAGGCTTTGGCATTTAGGGACACAGGGGCAAGTGTCACCATGGTGACACAAGACCTTGTGAATCCTGGGCAGATTATACTTGGTGAAATGTACCAAGTGATCAATGCTAGCAACGTCAGAACAGACCATACTCTGGCAGTTGTTAACTTCTCCTGGGGAGGGGTAACTGGCCTTAAGAAGGTTGTGGTAAGTGCAGACCTACCCGTTGAATGCTTGCTTGGCAATGACTTAGAAACTTCAGCTTGGGCAGAAGTGGAGCTCAGGACCCATGCAGAAATGCTGGGCATCCCTGCAGATGTGTTTGCTGTGACCAGGTCACAAGCCAAAATGTCTAACACTGAACAGGCCTTGGATTCTGGAATAATGGACCAAGTGCCCTCCAAGAAGAGGAGTAGTAGGGTAAAGGCAGTGCCTTCCCCCTTGGCTCAGAAGGAAGATCAGTCTCTTGAGGGGGATGATCTCACTCCTGAGGAAGGAACTGTCCCAGAGGAGCTTGAACCTGACCAGGTTGAGTTCTTGGGGACAGGGAGCCCTTCCAGGGCAGATCTGAGCCAGGAGCAGCAGAGCTGCCCCTCTCTTGAACCCCTCAGACAGCAAGCTGCTGCTGAGGCTGCTGGGAAAGCTAGTGGTCCCCATACTGTGTATTGGGATGATGGACTCTTGTACTCAGAGTGTAGAGACCCCAAGCCTGGTGCCACCAGGAGGTTGGTTATACCTCTGAAGTTCAGGGGCTTCCTATTGACCCTAGCCCATGACATTCCCTTAGCAGGTCACCTGGGCCAGAACAAGACTTGGGACAGAATTGTCCCTCACTTTCACTGGCCCCACATGTCTGAAGACACCAAGGAGTTTTGTCGCTCCTGTGTAACCTGCCAGGCCAGTGGCAAGGCAGGTGGCACTACAAAGGCCCCCTGATACCACTACCTGTGGTGGGGGTTCCCTTTGAAAGGGTGGGGATTGACATTGTTGGTCCCATGGATCGCCAAACAGCATCTGGGCACAGGTTTATCCTGGTGGTAGTGGATCATGCCACCAGGTACCCAGAGGCTATTCCCCTTAGGACCACTACAGCACCTGTGGTGGCAAGGGCCCTCCTGGGAATTTTCTCAAGAGTGGGCTTCCCTAAGGAGGTTGTATCAGACAGGGGTACAAACTTTATGTCTGGATACTTAAAAGCAATGTGGAAGGAGTGTGGAGTGACTTACAAGTTCACCACACCCTATCACCCACAATGCAATGGTTTAGTTGAGAGATTCAACAAAACCTTGAAGGGCATGATTAAAGGGCTCCCAGAAAAGCTTAGGCGAAGATGGGACATACTCTTGCCCTGCCTTTTATTTGCATACAGGGAGGTGCCTCAAAGGGGGTTGGCTACAGCCCTTTTGAACTTTTGTTTGGTCACCCTGTCAGGGGTCCATTGTGCTTGGTGAAGGAAGGATGGGAGTTACCTCTCAAGCCCCCAAAGCAAGACATAGTGGACTATGTACTTGGTCTCCGCTCCCGGATGGCTGAGTATATGAAAAAGGCAACTAAAAACCTTGAGGCTAGCCAGGAACTTCAAAAAGCATGGCATGACCAAAAGGCTGTACTGACTGTTTACCAGCCAGGACAGAAGGTGTGGGTGTTGGAGCCAGTGGCCCCAGCAGCTCTCCAAGACAAATGGAGTGGACCCCATACCATTGTTGAACAGAAGGGTGAGGTTACCTATTTGGTGGACCTAGGAACACCCAGGAGTCCCCACAGGGTTCTCATTGTCAACAGGTTAAAACCATATGTGGACAGGGCAGACATGGGCTTGCTCATGGCTACTGATGAGGGACAGGAGGAAGAGAGTGACCCACTCCCTGACCTGCTCTCACAGAACCCTGATGATGGGTCAGTGGATGGTGTAGCCTTGGCAGGCAGCCTCACTACCCAGCAGCAGACTGATTGCAGACAGGTGCTCAATCAGTTCAGACACATATTCTCACTGACACCCAGTCAGACTACCTGGTGCACTCATGAAGTGGACACTGGGGACAGTCTGCCTATTAAAAATAAGATTTATAGGCAACCTGACCATGTCAGGGACTGTATCAGGACAGAAGTCCAGAAGATGTTGGATTTGGGAGTTATTGAACCCTCAGATAGCCCTTGGGCTAGTCCAGTGAGTCCTTGTGCCAAAACCTCACACCAATGGTGGGAAAAGAGAGATGAGGTTTTGTGTGGACTACAGGGGTCTCAATGCAGTCACTAGGACTGATGCCCATCCAATACCTAGGGCAGATGAGCTAATAGACACTTTGGCTTCAGCCCAGTATCTAAGCACATTTGACCTGACACCTGGCTACTGGCAGATCAGACTAGTTGATGATGCAAAGCCAAAGACAGCATTCTCAACCCCTAGTGGGCATTATCAATTTGTGGTGATGCCCTTTGGTCTGAAGAATGCACCTGCCACTTTTCAGAGGTTGGTGAATACAGTCCTTACAGGTCTGGAAGCCTATAGTGCAGCATATCTAGATGATATTGCTGTCTTTAGCTCCACCTGGGAGGATCACCTGGTCCACCTCAGAAATGTTTTGCAGGCCCTACAGAAAGCAGGCCTGACTATCAAGGCCACCAAGTGCCAGATAGGGCAGAGTCAGGTTGTGTACCTGGGCCACCTTGTGGGTGGAGGCCAGGTTCAACCACTGCAGAGCAAGATCCAGACCATCATGGACTGGACTGCTCCAACTACCCAGACTCAGGTGAGAGCCTTCTTAGGCCTGACTGGGTACTATAGGAGATTTGTCAAGGGGTATGGATCAATAGTGACACCCCTGAATGACTTAACTTCCAAGAAAATGCCCAAAAGGTTCAGTGGACAGTTAGCTGTCAAAAGGCATTTGATGACCTAAAGCAGGCCATGTGCACTGCTCCCATTCTACAGAGTCCTGATTACTCCAAGAAGTTCATTGTTCAAACAGATGCATCTGAATTGGGGGTAGGGGCTGTACTGTCACAATTGAATGATGAAGGTCAGGATCAGCCAGTAACTTTTATTAGCAGAAGGCTGACCCCTAGAGAGAAACGTTGGTCAGCCATTGAGAGGGAGGCCTTTGCTGTGGTCTGGGCTCTGAAGAAGTTGAGGCCATACTTGTTTGGTACTCACTTCCTTGTTCAAACAGACCATAAGCCCCTCTTATGGCTAAAACAAATGAAGGGTGAAAACCCCAAACTGCTTAGGTGGTCCATTTCCCTACAGGGGATGGACTTCACAGTGGAACATAGACCTGGGAGTAACCATGCCAATGCAGATGGACTCTCTAGGTACTTCCACTTAGAACATGAAGACTTAACTGGGCAAGGTTAGTTTAATGTCCCTACGTTTGGGGGGGTTGTGTAGGAGAGTAGGATCTGCTTCACATGGGTACCCCCACGTTTTGCTGATGCTTCACTGTTTTTTTACCTTAGTCTGGCTGGGGCCCTGCTAATCAGAACCCCAGCCTAGCTGCTTCCTCTTTAAAATGGTTTCCATGTGCCTTAGGCACATCTCTGATTGGAATCTGGAGTGCCCTTATAAGTCCCTAGTATATGGTATAATATGTACCCAGGGCATAGGTACCTCAGAGGCCTACCAGGGGCTGCAGCATGTATTGTGCCACCCCTGGAAGGCCATCCAAAATGACACCACAGGTCTGCTACGGCAGCCTGGGTAAGGTGGTGCAGGCACCCCTTACTGTGATATAGGCTACCTATATCACTACATAAATACACACATAAACCTATAAGTCACTCCTATGCAGGCCTTATCAATCCTGAAGATAGAGTGCGTGGTTCCTATGTGAGAGGGTGCCCCTGCATGAGCTGGGCCCCTCTGCAGCATTCGGAGACCCTTCTCTGATGCTGTTTGTAGTGCAACCCGACCATATACTCTTAAGCGCATTATAACCTCGCGTTAAATGCTAACTTTGGGATGGCTGCACGGAAACATGTCTTGTTTGGTGTCAAACATCTTGGAATACTACCCCCCACCAGTTCTGGCGGCGGGGTAGCATTCCACCCTTCTAGAGGAGAGACATGTACACACCGGTATACCCGGTACTGACTTTCCAGAGCCCTGGCATCACAAAATGGATGCAGCTGCCACAGACACGAGTCTGGCCTCCTGCTGCTGACCGAAACTCCGGCAGGGGAGGCCTGGACAATAGGTTTCCTGTCCCAGGGAGGTGTAACCACCTCCCCAGACAGAATAGTGTGTATTGGGGCTGGGCGGGAGCACTCTCTGGTGCTTTGAAGTCCTGCACTGGGGGCACATTTGGTGTCCCTGTGCATATCCCAGTTCAAACCGGCTCAGGGGCTTCCAGCCCCTGCTCTGGTGAGAAACTGGACAAAGGGAAAGGGTGTAACCACCCCTCTGCCCTGACCCTCCCATAGGTGGGGCCACAGAGTATGTCCAACCCCCTACCTTAGTATAAGTATGGGACCCCAGTCCTTAGGACTTTAGATTTACCTGGACGAAACTCTGACACAGAATCCTGGACCTTCGACGCTCTACTTCAAGATTAGAGGACTGAAGAATCTCCCTTGGGGTCAAGGAGTGACTCCCCTGCTTGGCAGGCACCAAAGAAGCAATTGTCCGGTCTGCATCGCTGAAGCTCCGTCGGACGCCGAAGTCTTTGCATCACCAGAGGTGGATTTCCCGACTTCCCCGAGGCTGCCCTGAGTCCCCAGAAAAGGTGAGGCCCGTAGCTGTCGTGGGTAACGTGGAACCGTGACCCCTGGACACCGATCGCATTTGCAAGTGCATCCTCTTCTGGGTCTCCCACGAAGTCGTGCTTTGGGCTCCGAGTAGCCCCGCCTCCAGCACCAACTGCACCGAAGATCACTGGCCTCCACTCCACGAGTGTCCTGTGAGCCAGCTCCACGTGCATCGACTCGAGGCTCCTTCGCAGTCGCTAGTCCGTTGGCTAGTAGGCCCTCCCGAAGGCCAATCTTTTTCTGCTTGGGCTCCCTGGTTGCTCCAGGCGTGCCCTGACTTACCCTCGCTGGGTGTAGGAGAGTAGGATCTGCCTCTTATGTTGCCCCCACTTTTTTTCTGATGTTTATACTGGTTTCTGGCTATAGTTAGGCTGGGACCCTGCTAATCAGGGCCCCAGCCTCTCTGTTCTCTCTAAACGATTTGGAGTGCACTCTAGGTGCACTAGTGATTGGATACTGTGGCACCTTATGAGTCCCTAGTATATGGTACCTTAGGTACCAAGGGCATAGGTACTTCACAGGCCTACCAGGGGCTGCAGCATGTATTATGCCACCCCTGGGAAGCAGACTAAATCTGACACCACAGGCCTGCTACTGCAGCCTGAGTGAGGAAGTGCTAGCACCCCTCACTGAGATATAGGTTCCCTATATCTCTCCTACACACACATATAACCCTATCAGTCACCCCTAAGGCAGGCCCTATCAATCCTGAGGGCAGGGTGCTTGGCTTATATGTGAGGGGGTGCCTCTGCCTGAGCAGGGCCCCTCTGCAGCTCTCAGAGTCCATTCTCTGGTGTTGTTTGTGGATGTGGTTAAACCATATACTTTTAAGTGCATTATATCCTCGCGGTAAAATGCTAACTTTGGAATGGCTGCATCGAAACATGTCGTGTTTGGTGTCAAACACCTTGGAATACTACCCCCCGCCAGTCCTGGTGGCGGGGGTAGCATTCCACCCTTCTAGAGGGATAGACATGTACCTACTGTGGAAACGCGGTAGAATCCTGCAGAGCCCTGGCATCACAAAATGGATGCCACCAGTCACAGACACTGGGCTGCCCCCTGCTGATGACCAACACTCGCAGTGGAGGAAGCCCAACAATAGATATCCTGTCCCAAGGGGTGTGACCACCTCCCAGACAGGGTTTAGTGTATTGGGGCTGGGTGGGTGCACTCTTAGAGTGCTTTGAAGTCCTGCACTGGGGGAGCAGAAGGCTCCTCTGTGCATATGCCAGTTCAAACCGGCTCAGGGGCTACCTGTCCCTGCTCTGGCGCGAAACTGGACAAGGGGAAGTGGGTGTAGCCGCCCACTCCCCTGACCCTCCCATAGGTAGGGTCATAGAGCTAGTCCCTCCCCTTCTTTTAGTATAAGAGGGGGAACCTGTGCATTGCACCCTAGATTTCCCTCGACGACGCTCTACAAGAATAATCCCGGACCTTCGACGTTCCACTACCTTTGGAAGACTGAAGAATCTCCCTTGGAGTCAAGGAGTGACTCCCCTGCTTGGCAGGCACCAAAAACTACAAACGACGGTCGCAAACTACGCCGCTCCCGCCGCAGTCCGAAGTCCCTGCAGCCCAAGAAGTGGATTTCCTGACTTCTCAAAGGCCATCGTGAGTCCCCAGCGAAGCTGAGGCCAGTAGACCCCAAGAGTAACGAGGAACCGTGACCCCTGGGTACCATGCACTATTGTCAAGTGCAACCCCTTTACAACGTTCCACGAACTTGTACTTTAGACCACGTGTGGTCCCAGCCTCCAGCAGGAATCCCTCCTAAGATCAGAGGCCTGCCATGTCCCGAGTGACCGTGGGCCCCTGTGAGCGGATCCTCCCGAGGCGTCTTTGCAATCCCTTGCCAGCCGGCTTGTGGGTCCCCAGAAGACTCTATAAAGAAACCGAAGGGCTCCCCTGGTTGCTCCAGGCCTGCCCTGACTTACCCTTGCTGGGTGAGCCCGACAGACCTTGCTGGTCTGTACCATTGTCTCTTCACACTTTCCCTGAGACTTGCTGTTACCAAGGCTTGGTGGCTCCGATCGAGTCGCTGACCCTGCCGTAAGCTGCAGACATTGTGGGACATGCCGAATCCAGCTCCTGGTCATCGACGACGCCTCCTGGACCTCGTGGCTGAAGAATCAAGGCAACCGCGGACGACCTGAATCTTGCGACGACGGTGGGCATTCATCTTCCTTGCCCCGAGTCACTGCCAAGTGACTTTGAACACTGTCCCCTCTGCTTTCAGGTCTTCCATCCTCCAAATCCAGGCTTGGATTCCTCCAGACACTTCTCCTGTCGCCGCAAGCAGCAAGTCTTCACTGGCTCCCATTGAAAACGACGCCGCGACCCGACACCAAAGAACACCTATGCACCCGGCTCCCCTGGGTGAGGTAACTTCAGCACTATGGTGTTCCTGTGGGTGTGGGCCCTAGAACTACTTACCCTGTAAGTGACTTGCTTGTAGCTTCCTTCGAAGTGTCCCAAAACTCTAACTTTTCAAGTGCGACTCTCGCACTGACTCGTACCTGGTTCGCGTCTGTGTTAGACACACCGCGTCCAACTCCCTTGCAATACCATCTGTAACCGCGTCCTTCGACTCGTACAAGGACCGATCGGTGTGTTCGCCTCGAACACGCAAGGGACCTTTAACATTGATCTTTCAATCGTGTCTGAGTGCATAGACTCGTACAGGATTCGCATCGGTGCCAGGTCACCGCGTCCGTCCCCTGTGGGTCTCCTACAACTACCTGGGGTGGTTCTTGGGGGTCCCTCGATTCTAGATGCCCTAGACCTAGGTCTAGCAAACTAGGATTGTAACATTCAATTGTGCTAAACTTATCCTTATCATATTTGACTTGTACATATGTTCCTATCCTCTAATCTCATAAAGAGATTAGTAGAGAGTGTTTATTAATAAATACATATATATTTGATATATATACCTGTGTGGTGTCTTTTCATTTGGTGATTCAAGAGATTGTGTGGTAAAACAAGCTGCTTTACATTCCTTCAAGACTTAGCCTGAAGGCTGCTCTCCACAGCTACCACTAGGATAGCTTTCTATAAAGGTTGTCTTAAACCTATCTACCATAAGAGTCGAATTGTTCTGGTGCAAGGTGTCCACTTTAATTAGTGAACAGCATATACCAGGCCAACTTCTCACACTGGGTGAGTCCCACAGACCTTGCTGGTCTGCAACATCGTCCTTCTTCCATTTCCACGAGACTTGCCGTTGCCAAGGCTTGTTGGGTCCAATCCGGTCGCCGACACCCCTGCAATCGACAGACGTCGTGGGACAGCTCGAATCCAGCTCCTGGTCGTCGTCGACGCCTCCTGGACCTCGTGGCTGAAGAGTCAAGACGACCGTCAACCTACCTGAAGCACTCGACATCGGTGGGCATCTGCTCATCGACTTCCTGGTCACTGGCTAGTGACCCAGACTCTGTCCCCTCTGCTTTCAGGTTCTTCAGATCTTCGATCCACCTTTGGATCCACCTGAACACTTTCGACTTGGCCGCCAGCAGCACTTTGCAGCAGATCGCCATTGAAAGCGACGACGAAACCCGACCCCGGAAGACACCTATGCACCCGGCTCCCCTGAGTGAGGTAACTCGAGTACTCCGGTGCTCCCATGGGTATTGACACTAGAACAGCCTAGTTCTCAAAGGGTTTGCTCCAAGTCCTCCTCTAAGTGTCCTTTTTCTTTTAAATTCTAATCGCGACTTTCCCCATAGAAGTTAACGGCGATTCGCGGCTGTGTTCATACACTGCACGCGTCCCCCGTGGGTCCCCTGTGTCACTACCTTGGGTGGTTCCTTGTGGTCCAAGCACTTCTACAGGCTCTAGGCCTTGTGTCTAGCTCAGTCGTGGTTCTTATACCACTTTATTGGTATATGGTTTGGTACGCCCCTAGGGCTCAAACGTGTATTTGTGCTATTACTGTAGATAACTAACTTATAATTTATGTACTTTGAACTCTAGCCTCATAAAGAGACTAGAGGGGTGTGTTTAGCAATAAATACATATATTTTGAATATATACCTGGTGTGGTCCTCTTTCATTTGGTCACTCAAGAGATTATAGACTGGTAAAACAAGCTGCTTTACATTCCTTCAAGACTTAGCCTGAAGGCTGCTCTCCATAGCTACCACTAGGATAGCTTTCAATAAAGGTTGTCTTTAACCTATCTCCAATAAGGGGTTGTTTGGACTGGTGCAAGGTGCCCACTATAATTAGTGGACAGCATATGCCAGGCCAACTTCTCACAGTGGGTATCTTGTGACATGTATTGGGCATGAGTATTGCAGTTCTGTCCTGTTCTTCAGTGCTTTTGACTGTGTGTCATTTCTGTCCTTCACAGGGTACTTTCAGAGTTGTTTGGTCAACTGTGATCCCCCGACACCGTGATTAAACTTCCAGGGTGGTAGCTTTCGTGTCCCTACAGGTGATGTGCGCCACACCCATGGACTTCCTTCCTTCTACACTTGTTGACTGTGTGCCCACTGCCAGGTGGGATTACCTTGCATCTGTAGTGGTTACAACATATTGCAAATGTGTAATAAACCTGTGCTTCACTTTGTGATGTGCGTTGTCTGTGGTCACACATCTGACTGACATTTGCTTACTGCACCAGTGGGCTAGTTAACACAGACTGTGAATAGGTGTTGTGTCTGTGCATTGCACTGTATTTCCTGGCAACATCAGTGTAGGCGATGAGTCAGATGGCCTTGGTGTGTATGTGTTGTGTAGCCCTGGTGGTGTGTCTCCCTCATATGTGTCACGTCGCCATGACTCACATTCCGGTGTTGTACTTGCTGTAGCAGTTAGCATGCACAGTGTCATTTCGCAGATCATCATCTCCATGACAGAAACCATTTTGGAATCACAACAGAGGCAAGTATGGTGTATTAGTGAGTTTATTGACATACATGTGTGAGTATAGTGCACAGGATGGTGGGTGCTGTACATTGTGATTGTAATCCAAAGTTCCTAGATGATTTGGAAGTCCTGGTAGCAGATATGTCCTGAGTAAAGTCCACAGTCATCTGATACATTGGTCCAACTTGTACTCCCCATGTCATGTGGGGGAGTTGTGTTGCATTCAACAGGGTGAACAGTTTGCGCACAAAGGTGATTTTCCAGAACAGGTGTTGGCTTCCTGGGGGTTGTGCATGGCCATCGGCCTCTCAGTTGCCCTTCCTCGGACGACCCCTCTTCTTTGGGGGGGACCCTCAAGTGCAGGCTGCTGCGGTGCAGGGGACTCTCCGCCAGAGTCATCCTCCCTCCCTGTGGCAGTTGCAGTTGTTGCAGCACCAGATGTTGTGGGCACACAGGGAGGTGTTGACATGTTGGTGCATATCTGGCGGAGGCATTGTAATATATCCCTATGCACCGCCGTCATTTCTTGCAATGTGTCCCACTTGGACTCCATGCGGGACATGTGGGAGTCCAAGCGGGCATGATGGGCAGCCTGCTGCTGTTGTATGTCCCTGAGGATCCCCACTACCTGGCTGACCTCTCCGGTGCTGGTCTGGTACGCATCAGCTATGCGTACCAGTTGTGGGTCATCATGCAGTCCAGACCCCTCTACAAGCAGCGACCTATGTCTACCACCCCTCCCACCACCCCTGGTGACACGTGCAGGACCTGCGGTGGCACGCACAGGTGACCCTGGGCCCCTTGGGGGTTGTTGCTGGTGTTGGTGTCCGTAGCTCCGCGTTGGGCCAGGGTCCGTGTGCTGTTGGTGGTGGTGGTCCTTGGTCTGTCCGTGTTGGCAGGGGTGGTCTGTGTGTTGGCAGCTGTTGGAGGGGTGGGTGCAGGGGGTGCAGCTGGTGGTCCTGCTGGTGCTGCATGATGACTCACTCCGGAGGTGCCAGGTAGGTGCCAATAACAGAGGCTGTTCCACACCAGTGAGCTCCGTGTCCCCCGGAGCCTGGGACAGGGACTCCTCAGCGTCTGCTGCTGTGTCCCCATCATCACCTGTTTTTGGGAGACACACACAATGTATGTTATGTTTCAGCATGCATCAATGGTTCACACACCTGACAGTTGTGACTGTACCTCTGGATGCAGGCCTGTACATTGCATTGTCCTAAGTTGTCACAGTCAGAGGTTGATATTGGTGTAGCACATTGTCCTGCATACTTTGAGAATTTCAATATGAATGTTGGGGTGTGTACATGGCCAGCATTGGTTGTATTTGGTGGACATCCGGCCCTCCTTCTCCACCCATCCCAGTTATACCACCATGAAGCATGCCACCCTTGCAGTGGGTTCAGGTTGACTCTCAGGATGTCAGTCAGTGGTGTCCTGTTGTTTGTTAGTGCCCAGTTTCCAGCATGGCCTTGTGATCCCCACATCAGAGCACCATTGTCAGACATCTTTAAATTGGCTTTTCACTAAGCCCGGGCGTAGTTTGCGTAGTAGCACTTCACGTAGCTATGTGAAGTACAGCTTCAACTACACGTAGCTATGCAAATTGCGTAGTGCGTAGCTGTGTGCTTGACTGCACTGTACAATAATTACCAAAAGCAAACTTGTACAGTGCAAGTTAAGATAAAATAAATATCTCTGTCTTTATATGCTAAAAATGCATATAGTCATTTCACTAAAGTGAAAACAAAAAGTTAACAAGCAGTGAGAGAGGTGATGATTTTGGTATCCTCACTAACTTAGGGAGAGAACCAACAACCAAGCAGATGTCTTGAAAACAAAAAGCACATCTTATTGAACGATTCCTCCTAGGACCACCCCAAGCACAGTTATGGGCAAAAATACAATCCCAACCAAAGGCCCTGCAAAGCATTATGGGACGAGATTAGCAGTGGGCAGTGAATATTATAGTGTCCAATATCAAAATAATTCTACAAAGAGCTGCAGTTCAACTAGTCGTCACTGGGTGTCGTCCCTCAAGAGTGAAATGCAAAAGTATTGAAAACCTTTCATGAAGCTTTTGCATTTGACTCGTGAGGGACGACATCCAGTGACGACTAGTTGAACTGCAACTCTTTGTAGAATTATTTTGATATTGGACACTATAATATTCACTGCCCACTGTAATCTCGTCCCATGCTTTGCAGGGCCTTTGGTTGGGATTGTATTTTTGCCCATAACTATAGCTTGAGGTGGTCCTAGGAGGAAGGGACCACCATTGAATCGTTCACATGATATGCTTTTTGTGTTCAAGGCATCTGCTTGGTCCTCCCCCTAGGTTAGGGGGACTCCAAAATCATCACCTCTCTCATTGCTTGATATGTCAAAATTCATTTTTGTGAATTGGTTATATGCTTTTTAGCATAAAAAATTGCTTTATCAAAGCATTTGAAGGAGTTTGTTATTATTATTAAGCCTGGGCGTAGTGCTAGCTGTGTGCTTGACTCACTGCACTGTACAATAATTACCAAAAGCAAACTTGTACAGTGCAAGTTAAGATAAAATAAATATCTCTGTCTTTATATGCTAAAATTGCATATAGTCATTTCACTAAAGTGAAAACAAAAAGCAGTGAGAGAGGTGATGATTTTGGTATCCTCGCTAACTTAGGGAGAGAACCAAGCAGATGTCTTGAAAACAAAAAGCACATCTTATTGAATGATTAGGTGGTGGTCCCATCCTCTTAGGACCACCCCAAGCACAGTTATGGGCAAAAATACAATCCCAACCAAAGGCCCTGCAAAGCATTATGGGACGAGATTAGCAGTGGGCAGTGAATATTATAGTGTCCAATATCAAAATAATTCTGCAAAGAGCTGCAGTTCAACTAGTCGTCACTGGGTGTCGTCCCTCACGAGTCAAATGCAAAAGCTTCATGAAAGGTTTTCAATACTTTTGCATTTCACTCTTGAGGGACGACACCCAGTGATCGACTAGTTGAACTGCAGCTCTTGTAGAATTATTTTGATATTGGACACTATAATATTCACTGCCCACTGCTAATCTCGTCCCATAATGCTTTGCAGGCCATTGGGATTGTATTTTTGCCCATAACTGTGCTTGGGGTGGTCCTAGGAGGAAGGGACCACCATTGAATCGTTCACATGATATGCTTTTTGTGTTCAAGGCATCTGCTTGGTCCTCCCCTAGGTTAGGGGGACTCCAAAATCATCACCTCTCTCATTGCTTGATATTTTATTGTCAACATTCATTTTTGTGAATTGGTTATATGCTTTTTAGCATAAAAAATTGCTTTATCAAAGCATTTGAAGGAGTTTATTATACTCCTGCTACGCTACGTTTATTAGTACAGTTATTCACTCTGCTACGTGCAATTTGCGTAGTGCGTAGTAGCACAAACTTTGCATGCTTCGTGAGCGTAGCAAAGTATTATGCCCAGGGTTACTTTTCACTCCCTGTGATGTGCGCATGGTTCAGGGTGGTGTTGATGGGACAGTTGTGAGGGTGACCAATATCTGTGACTACCACTCCCATCATGCTATTGCCTCCACCCCACTTCCCAGCATGCCCATACTTCCTTCCTTTTGAGTGGACTTCACTGTGTGTGAGTGTGACAGCAATGGCAAGATGGCTGACAGTGGTGTCCTGCTGTTGGTTGGTGCCCAGTTCCCAGCAGGGGCCATGTGCTCCCCACAACAGAGCACCAGTGTCAGACATCTTTGAAGTGGCTTTTCACTCCCTGTGAGGTGTGCATGCTTCAGTGTGAGCTTGCTGGGCCATGTGGGTGGGGGATGTTGGGCTGTGACTACCACTCCAATCATGCTATTGCCTCCACCCCCCTTCCCAGCATGCCCATACTTCCTTCCTTTTGAGTGGACTTCACTGTGTGTGAGTGTGACAGCAATGGCAAGATGGCTGACAGTGGTGTCCTGCTGTTGGTCGGTGCCCAGTTCCCAGCAGGGCCTTGTGCTCCCCACAACAGAGCACCAGTACCAGACATCTTTGAAGTGGCTTTTCACTCCCTGTGAGGTGTGCATGCTTGAGTGTGAGCCTGCTGGGCCATGCGGGTGGGGGATGTTGAGCTGTGACCACCACTCCCATCATGCTATTGCCTCCACCCCCCTTCCCAGCATGCCCATACTTCCTTCCTTTTGAGTGGACTTCACTGTGTGTGAGTGTGACAGCAATGGCAAGATGGCTGACAGTGGTGTCCTGCTGTTGGTTGGTGCCCAGTTCCCAGCAGGGCCTTGTGCTCCCCACAACAGAGCACCAGTGTCAGACATCTTTGAAGTGGATTTTCACTCCCTGTGATGTGCGCATGGTTCAGGGTGGTGTTGATGGGACAATTGTGAGGGTGACCAATATCTGTGACTACCACTCCCATCATGCTATTGCCTCCACCCCACTTCCCAGCATGCCCATACTTCCTTCCTTTTGAGTGGACTTCACTGTGTGTGAGTGTGATAGCAATGGCAAGATGGCTGACAGTGGTGTCCTGCTGTTGGTTGGTGCCCAGTTCCCAGCAGGGCCATGTGCTCCCCACAACAGAGCACCAGTGTCAGACATCTTTGAAGTGGCTTTTCACTCCCTGTGAGGTGTGCATGCTTCAGTGTGAGCTTGCTGGGCCATGTGGGTGGGGGATGTTGGGCTGTGACTACCACTCCAATCATGCTATTGCCTCCACCCCCCTTCCCAGCATGCCCATGCTTCCTTCCTTTTGACTCTGCTTCCCTGTGGGGTAGTGTGCCTGTGCTGACAAGATGGCTGACAGTGCTAACCTGGGGTTAGTTTGGCTACAAGTCCCATGTGTGTCCCTGTGCTTCACACAGCATAACCCAGGGTGGTGGTTCTTTGTGGGATATTTGATTAGAGTGTGAGGCAATGCATTCTCCCAGGTGAGTTGTGTGGAGTTTGTGTTAGGGGTGTGTGTGAGAAGAGCTGCTGGTAACTATGGTCAGTGCTGTTAGTCCTCCTTCCCACCCAGCCAGATATCCCACCATGGAACGTACTTCCATTGCAGGGAGTGCAAGTTTGCTCTCAGGATGTCAGTCAGTGGTGTCCTGCTGTTGGTTGGTGCACAGTTGCCAGCAGGGCATTGTGCTCCCCACAGCAGTAGCCAGTGTCAGCCATCTTGTCAGTTGTTTTCCACTCCCTGTGATGTGAGCATGGTTCAGAGTGGTGTTGATGGGCGCATTGTGAGGGTGGGCAATATCTGTGACTACAACTCCCATGATGCTATTGGCTACACTGACTTGACCAGCATACACAGAATTCCTTCCTTTCAGTGGGCTTCCCTGTGAGGTGGTGTTGTAGTGGTGGCTACATATCTGGCTGTGTTTGTTGGTTAGATTTGTGCCACTGCCTAGCTGTATTTGTTGTTGTGTTTGTACATGTCATGACACAGTTACATATCACTATGAGATGGCATGTATTGTGTTTATCTGACTGACATACACATCTTGGGATGATTATCTTTTGGTTGGTGTGTATTTGCTAAGGGTGCATGGTTTGACTATCCCCTTGACAGTGATGTGTGGGTATTGTCACACAATATTGTGTACATTTGTTGTGTACTCACCAGGCTCTGGGATGTTTGATAGTCCATATACGCTCACTGGTGGTAGGATGGCCCGCACCTTCTCCTCCCAGGGCCTGAGGTATACAGGTTTGGCAGGAGGGCCACTGCCGGTGTGTTGGCTCAAGGCGTAGTCCTTCTTCAGTAGGTCCCTGACCCTCCTGCACACGTCATACCACCTGTTCTGGATGTCTTCCTTTGTGCGCAAACATGGTGATTGTGCGTTCACCCTGTCGACGATCCTCTCCCACATCTTGGTTTTCTGCGACATGGGGGTCTGTTGGACCAGTGTACCAAACAGCTGTGGCTCTACCCTGAGGATCTCATCTACCAGGACTTCCAATTCACTATCTAGGAACTTTGGATTCTTCTTTGGGGGCATGGTGATGGGTGGTGGTGGTGAGTGATGTGTGTGTGGGTGTGCAAGTGAGGGTGTGTGAGTGTGGGTTTTGCTGGGTGTATGTGAGGGTGCTATTTGTTGAGGTGCTGATGGTGTGTGGCTTGTGTGATGGCTGAGCTGTGAGTGTGTGTGTGGTTGCTGTCTGTTGGTGTTGAGTGCTGGCAGGTGATTCGCATTTGCAAAGTGTTGGAACCGGGGTTACCGAGTCCGACACGGTAGCATGGCGTGGAGCGGGAAAGGCACGCGAAGGCAATGTGTAAGGCAGTTGTGCAGCACACTCTCACTTTGACTCACAAATGCGAACGCAATAACATGACACCACACCAGGCTTTTGTATTTAAAATCAAGATCTTTTATAAATAAATTAAGTTGGCATCAGATAAGGCAGGTTAATTTAGATCTACATTCAAACTCATTAAATTATTCAACTGGTGCACATTTTAAATAAAGCTGCATAGCTCATCAACATTGTAGGCCACTAAGAGGCCGCAGGAATTATCTCCTACACGTAGCACTTAATAATGATCTCAAGGTACGCTAATGAAACACAGGCCTAAACATACAGTTTACTTTAGCATATTCAATTATTTAAAAGAAGGCTTTTCACGTTACATTTAAATAGGCCTGCATTAATCTAGGCGCACCCACATTCAGTACAGTGGGCGTCGCAACTCCAGTACACCTGTAACAGAAAATACTTCAACTCTTGGCGGTGTACACTTCAGCTCAACTCCATTAAACACTTTCCCCTTGTGGAAAAGATTCAACAGTTAAAACCATGGCCTAGGCAGTAATTATAATAGGCAATGGCATAAATCATTACATACTGTGGGCATCATCAATACATGAATGAACTATGTGGGGAATCCCTCAACATGTCCTGTATTCTGGGGCTTCTAGGTTCCTTAGGGGTTAATTCAGGCCAGGCCCACTCCTCTCTGGGACCTCGCCTCGTAGGACTACAATAGTAAGGGTTAATAGTGGCCCCCGGCCCCCAGTGGCGTCTTATGGGCCCTAGGGGCCTCCAGGGCTCACCTGTGGTGTGGTCGTTGGTCGCGCTTCAGGGCGACTGGCGATCATCCGGGCCGGCCCGTGTTCCGTTGGGCGGGGCCCGGTCGGGGTGTCTCGGCCTTCTGGCCGGTGTTGCGGGGTCGTTGCGGGGGCCGGTATGCCTTCCTCCGGCCCCCGGGATCAGGGGGGATAACTGAGGCTCGTTGCGGGGACCGGGATCACCCTCCTCCGGCCCCCGTGCTCAGGGTAAGTGTAGGCGGGCTCAGGGCTGCTGGGGGAAGGGAGCGGGAGCCGGCAGTCCTCTCCGGCCGGCTCCCCGTCTCCCTCTGCACTGCCGGGACTCTTCCCGGGCTTCCTTTGGCGCTGGGCGGGCCCGGGAGCCGGCGCCCAATCGGTGCACGGCCTTCCCGGGTCACGCCGAGCGACCCCTGGTTGCTCGGCAACGGCGTCTGCGGGGCCGGGAGGCCTCGCTGCAGATCGCGGGAGCGATTTCTTGGGCCGCTTCGGCGGCGGTGGCAATCTCTTGGGCCGCTAAGGCGGCGGCGACGATTCTTCGGCCGCTTCGGCGGTGGGGGCAATTCTTTGCCCGCAACGGCGGCGGGACCAATTCTTGGGCCGCGACGGCGGCGGGACCACTTCTTGGGCCGCGACGGCGGCGGGACCACTTCTTGGGCCGCGACGGCGGCGGGACCACTTCTTGGCCGCGACGGCGGCGATGAGGGCCCCGGGCCCCTGGAGGCTTCGGTGAGGGCGCGGACGGCGCTCCTCACCTCACACACCTGAGGGGCTTCCTCCACCTCAGCGCTTCCCTCGATGAGGGCGCGACAGCGCACCTCACCACACGGTGTCTCCTCTCAGGCGGCGGCAATCTTCATCATAAGGTCAGTGACCTGAGGGACAACAGCACACAGGGTGCACCAGCAGCCTGTGGGCAGAGCTGACTGGCAAAGTACTTGGGGGCAGCCCAGCAACAGGCAAAGGTGGATAGGGGTGAAGGTTTAGCGCTTCAGGGTACGGCGCTTTACCTGGTGATCCCCAGTTGGGCAGTTTTAGGCTTTAGGCCTTGCTGGACGGACAGGCCTCCTCAAGTTAAGGGTCTTGCGACTGCTTCAGCTTGGTTGCTTCTTAGGCGCTTCTAGTTGTAAGTTTCTTGTCAGAAGTTCCTTGTTATAAGTTCCTTGTCAAAGTTTCCTGTCAGAAGTTTCTTCTTATGAGGGGGGATGAGTTGGTGGTCTGGGAGTGCTTGATGTTCCTCCTCGCACGCTGAAGGTGGTTCCCTGGGTCCCCTCACACTGGGCAAGGTCAGTGGGTGGTGGGCGTTCCTCAGCTATCTTACTACAGCAGGGCCTCAACCCTGTCAGCAGCAGTAGTGTAGGTCTCCCCCTAGGCCCTAAAGCCTATACTCCGGCGGAGGTTCTCCCAGGTTCAGTGGTGCCTCATCAACTGACTAGAAAGTTTTCCCTCCAAGCCTTTTATACTCCCAGGTCAGGTGACTCTCCCAAAGGCGGCAAAACATAACTCCTCCCACAGCCCGGAAGGTTCTGGAACCTTCTACATGCCTGGCTATGTGGCCCAGAGGCGGGGATGGAATGGATACTGTATCCCTATACCCCAGCCTGACCCTGGCTACTAGTGTGTATGCGTGTCAGGCCCCTCTGCAGTAGCAGGGGCCTGTGGCAGCCATCTTGAGTGAGAGAGAGCACCTGCACCTCAGCACTGGCTAGCAGTGGCAAGGTGCCCAGAGACCTAGGTCCAGTAAAAATATGGTGGCAAAAAGGAGGCGAAAAAGGAAAAAAAATAGGGAAAGACCACCCTAGGGCTGACAGGTCTAACACGCGTCCCCCCAGCCGAAAGAGGGGAGAGCTTCCCAACCTCTAGGGAGTTCTCTTCGCTAAGGCGGAAAAACCGAGAGAGACCGTCAGCGTTGGCGTGGTCTACACCGGGTCGATGTTCCACCCGAAAGTCCATCCCCTGGAGGGAAATGGACCACCTCAACAATTTGGGGTTTTCGCCTCTCATCTGCATGAGCCAGCGAAGGGGTCTGTGGTCGGTCTGGATCAGGAAGTGACAACCAAAAAGGTATGGCCTCAACTTCTTGACAGCCCAAACCACAGCAAAGGCTTCTCGTTCGATGGTACTCCACCGCTGTTCCCGGGGAGTAGTCTTCGGGAAATGAAGGCCACTGGCTGGTCTTGGCCATCGTCATTCAGCTGCGAGAGCACAGCTCCTATACCATGCTCTGAAGCGTCTGTCTGTACAATAAATTCCCGTCCAAAGTCTGGAGTCCTGAGCACCGGTGCGGTGCACATTGCACGTTTGAGGGTCTCAAAGGCTTCCTGGCAGGCAGCCGTCCAGATGACTCTGCGTGGCTGCTTCTTGGAAGTCAATTCCGTCAATGGGCCCACGATGGTTCCATACCCCTTGACGAACCGGCGGTAATACCCCGTGAGGCCGAGAAAAGCTCGGACCTCTGTTTGGGTCTTGGGGGCTCCCAGGCCAAGATGGTCTCAATCTTGGCTTGGAGGGGTTGCACCTTACCTCCGCCCACCAGATGTCCCAGGTACACGACAGATCCCTGTCCAATCTGGCACTTGCTAGCCTTGATGGTTAGACCAGCCCGTTGCAAAGCCTGTAGCACCTCCTGGAGATGCTCCAGATGGTCCTCCCAGCTGCTACTGAAGACAGCTATGTCATCCAGGTAGGCAGCAGAGAAGGCCTCTAGGCCAGACAGCACCTGGTTCACCAACCGCTGGAAAGTGGCTGGAGCATTTTTCAACCCGAAGGGCATCACCCGAAATTGAAAGTGGCCCTCGGGGGTGGAGAACGCAGTCTTCTCCCTTGCTCCTTCCGCCATGGCTATCTGCCAATAGCCTGACGTCAAATCAATGGTACTCAAATACCGGGCTGCTCCCAGCCGGTCAATAGCTCATCCGCCCGTGGGATTGGGTGAGCGTCGGTCTTAGTGACTGAGTTGAGTCCACTGTAATCCACACAGAACCGAAGTTCTGGTGTGGTGCCCGGTGGGGCCGCTTTCGGCACCAACACCACCGGACTAGCCCAAGGGCTACTGGAAGGCTCAATCACTCCCAGTTCTAGCATCTTGGTAACCTCACCCTGGATACTAGCCTTGACTTTATCGGACAGCCGGTAAGACTTGGTTTTTACTGGCGGACTGTCCCCTGTGTCCACATCATGGGTACACATGTGCGTGATTCCAGGCGTGAGGGAGAACAACGAGGCGTACTGCCCCAAGACCTGGCGGCAGTCCCTCTGTTGCTCTGGGGTCAAGGATGGGGCGAGGACCACTCCCTCTACCGAACCATCCTTCTCATGGGCCGCCAGAAGGTCTGGAAGAGGCTCACTCTCCTCCTCCTCACTTCCATCTGTTATCATTAGGAGAGTGAGTTCTGAACGCTCCTGGTGGGGCTTCAGGCGGTTGACGTGGAACACCCGGTGGGGTTGACGGGGGGTCTTCACATCGACGACATACGTGGTCTGGCCTTTCCTTTCCAGGATCTCAAACGGTCCAGTCCACCGGTCCTGGAGGGCGCTAAGCTCTCCTGGCTCCATGACCCACACCTTCTGTCCAGCGTCTAACTCTACCGTCCGCGCGTTCCGGTCATACCATTTCTTCATGACGGCTTGACTTGCCTCTAGATTGTCCGAGGCCTCTTTCCACAGCTTGGCCACCTGGCTGCGGAATGCCAGCATATAGCTGACCACATCACGGGGAAGCTTCGAGGAAGACTTCTCCCACCCCTCCTTGACAAGACTGAGGGGCCCCCGAACGGGGTGGCCATAGAGCAGCTCAAAGGGGCTGAAACCGACCCCCTTCTGCGGCACCTCTCGGTAGGAGAAGAGCAGACAGGGTAAGAGGACGTCCCACTTTCTTCTCAAGTCCTCGGGTAGGCTCCTGATCATCCCCTTCAAGGTTTTGTTAAAGCGCTCCACGAGTCCGTTCGTCTGGGGGTGGTAAGGAGTGGAGAACCGGTAGGTCACTCCACACTCCTTCCACATGGCCTGCATGTAGGCCGACATGAAATTCGTGCCCCTATCTGACACCACGACCTTGGGGAATCCCACTCGGGTAAAAATCCCCATCAGGGCCCGCGCCACCACCGGTGCAGTGATGGTCCTCAGAGGGATTGCCTCTGGGTACCGGGTGGCGTGGTCTACCAGCACCAAAATGAACCTATGTCCTGCAGAAGTCGGCGGGTCCAATGGCCCGACAATGTCAATCCCTACCCGCTCAAAAGGGGTATCGACAACTGGGAGAGGTTCTAGAGGGACCTTCACTTTCGTCCCCGTCTTGCCGCTCGCTTGGCAAGTGGTGCAAGTCTTGCAAAAAGTGTCAGAAGTGACGCGCATCCTGGGCCAATAAAAATGTGGGACCAGACGCGCAAACGTCTTGTCTTGGCCCAGGTGTCCTGCTAGTGGTATTTCATGTGCCAACTCTAGCAGAAAGGCTCGGTAGCATTGGGGGACCACCACGGCTCGGGCGGACCCATGCACCGGAGCCTTAGGCTCACTGTAGAGGAGACCATCCTCCCAGTAGACATGGTAGTTACCAGTCTCTGTTCCAGCTGCTTGGGCTTCGGCCTGTTGCCGCATGCCTTCAAGCGTAGGGCACTCTTTCTGCGCCCGGCAAAATTCCTCCCGGGTAGGCCCTCCTTCCACCTGCCACTCTGCAGGGGTCGGCAGGTCCCCCACGGGAACACCAACCACCTCAGCGGACTCCGGGGTCACCTCCACGGGCTCCCCATCCATCTCACCGGGTGTCTCCTCCTGGACATCTCCTCGTCCAGCAGTGGGCTGGGCCATTATTCCAGGCTCCAACCCCAGCTGAGTTCCTTGTCGGGCAGCCATGGACCGCGTGACAACGCAAGTCCATCCTGGTAATCCCAACATCTCAGCATGGGCATTGAACTCTACCTCCCTCCAGGCAGTATGTTCCAAGTCGTTGCCCAGCAGACAGTCAACTGGCATGGCAGGGCTCACCGCAACCTTCAACAGACCTGATACTCCTCCCCACTCAAAGGGAACTTGGGCCACGGGGTAATGACCCAGGCTATTATCAGCCATAACAACCGGGTGGAATTCCTCAGGAATCACCTGCTCTGGGGACACCAGCTGACGTCTCACCATCGTCATGCTGGCACCTGTGTCCCTCAGAGCCTCCACCTCCTCCCCGTTCACCAGGACCCTCTGCCGATACTTGGCAGTGTTCGCGGGTACCTGAACCCGTGGGATGATCTCTCTATCCCCCAGGGAAACTAAGGTCAAGCCTGTCCACTCACCTCCCCTACCTAGGGACAACTCCTCCCCTAGCGCTACACTGGCCACCCCGGGGCTCTTACCTCCTGTGGGGGCTGGGGTTCTCTTGCGACACTTGGGATCCCCCTTATAATGTCCAACCTCCCCGCACTCGTAGCACCGGACAGTTCTGGGCTGCTGACTCCTGTCAGGATAAGTGGGTTTCTGGAACCCAGATTGGGATGGGGAACCTACCCCTCTCCCAGGCGGTTTATTTTGGGGACCTTTAAAGAACTCCCTCTTTTTATCTCCCCCCTCTTTCTTCTGGGGGAGCCCCTGTCCACCTTTCGGGGGGTCCGCCCCGGCTCCCTTGTGGGACACCCGAGTGCTGACCCACGTGTCTGCCTCCTCCGCAAGCTCCCTAGGATTGGTCAGCTTGCGGTCCACCAAGTACTGGCGCAGCTCCGGAAATCATTTCTCTAGGAGGTGCTCTCTCAAGAACAGGTCGTACAGCCCTTTGTAATTGTCAACGTTGCTGCCACGCACCCAACCCTCCAATGCCTTCCGGGCATAGTCAAAAAAGTCCACCCAGTTTTGTGTGTGAAGCTTGTGGCTGTTGCGGAACTTTTGGCGGTACTTCTCTGGGGTGAGGCCAAACTTCCTGAGCAGGGCCTCCTTCATGATAGGGTAGTTAGTCTGCTCCCCCTTATCTAAAGTTAAGAGTGTGTCCCTTACTAGTGGAGGTATGTACCTATAAAGACCTCCTCCCCAGTAGCTCTCAGGAACTCTATGGGCCACCAGAGCCACCTCGTAGGCCGCCAACCACTTGTCGATGTCATCACCTACACTAAAACTGGCCATCACCTCTCTGGGTAAATAGAATTTGGGCTCCTGTGGAACCCCAGCAGGTACGCTGCCACCATTCATTTTGCCTTCCATCTCCATCTGCAAGGTCCGGAGCTCTAGCTCCTTCAGGCTAAGCTCATGTACAAGCTTCCTTTCCTCCATGGCTTTTTCCATCCTAGCAAGTTCTAATGTCAATTGCCTCTGCTCCCTTCTGTCTTCCAATTCCTCTTGTGACAAACTTCCCCCTGACGCACTACTGCCTGCCCTGGAACGTCTTCCTGGCAACACATTCTCTCTAACATCAATGCTCAGTAGGTCCAGTTCTCCTGGGTTGTCTGTCTCCCCCTGCTCCTCATCCCCTCTTCCCTCCGGGTGGGCCATTACCCATGCCCTCAAAGCTTTCTGAAGCACCTCCTTCCTGGCGCCTCGCTTGACGGCCACCCCCTCTCTAGGCAGAACTCCTTGAGCTGTGTCACCGTATACCTTTCTAGGTTGGCTAACTCAAACTCCATCCTCCTAGGTGGGGTCCCAGACAATTCAAGGAAGGGGTTCTAAACTGTAGGTAACAGGTCCAACACAGGAATGTACACAGTCGGCAATTACCATAGAATTCCTAGCACTCTCATTAATATAGGTGTCTAATTGCGGCGCACATTGAGTCACTGTAGGGTGCTGCACAAACACCAGTCCTTATCCAACCGCTGAACACCAAATGTTGGAACCGGGGTTACCGAGTCCGACACGGTAGCATGGCGTGGAGCGGGAAAGGCACGCGAAGGCAATGTGTAAGGCAGTTGTGCAGCACACTCTCACTTTGACTCACAAATGCGAACGCAATAACATGACACCACACCAGGCTTTTGTATTTAAAATCAAGATCTTTTATAAATAAATTAAGTTGGCATCAGATAAGGCAGGTTAATTTAGATCTACATTCAAACTCATTAAATTATTCAACTGGTGCACATTTTAAATAAAGCTGCATAGCTCATCAACATTGTAGGCCACTAAGAGGCCGCAGGAATTATCTCCTACACGTAGCACTTAATAATGATCTCAAGGTACGTTAATGAAACATAGGCCTAAACATACAGTTTACTTTAGCATATTCAATTATTTAAAAGAAGGCTTTTCACGTTACATTTAAATAGGCCTGCATTAATCTAGGCGCACCCACATTCAGTACAGTGGGCGTCGCAACTCCAGTACACCTGTAACAGAAAATACTTCAACTCTTGGCGGTGTACACTTCAGCTCAACTCCATTAAACACTTTCCCCTTGTGGAAAAGACTTCAACAGTTAAAACCATGGCCTAGGCAGTAATTATAATAGGCAATGGCATAAATCATTACATACTGTGGGCATCATCAATACATGAATGAACTATGTGGGGAATCCCTCAACATGTCCTGTATTCTGGGGCTTCTAGGTTCCTTAGGGGTTAATTCAGGCCAGGCCCACTCCTCTCTGGGACCTCGCCTCGTAGGACTACAATAGTAAGGGTTAATAGTGGCCCCCGGCCCCCAGTGGCGTCTTATGGGCCCTAGGGGCCTCCAGGGCTCACCTGTGGTGTGGTCGTTGGTCGCGCTTCAGGGCGACTGGCGATCATCCGGGCCGGCCCGTGTTCCGTTGGGCGGGGCCCGGTCGGGGGTGTCTCGGCCTTCTGGCCGGTGTTGCGGGGTCGTTGCGGGGCCGGTATGCCTTCCTCCGGCCCCCGGGATCAGGGGGATAACTGCGGCTCGTTGCGGGGACCGGGATCACCCTCCTCCGGCCCCCGTGCTCAGGGTAAGTGTAGGTGGGCTCAGGGCTGCTGGGGGAAGGGAGCGGGAGCCGGCAGTCCTCTCCGGCCGGCTCCCCGTCTCCCTCTGCACTGCCGGGGCTCTTCCCGGGCTTCCTTCGGCGCTGGCCGGGCCCGGGAGCCGGCGCCCAATCGGTGCGCGGCCTTCCCGGGTCACGCCGAGCGACCCCTGGTTGCTCGGCAACGGCGTCTGCGGGGCCGGGAGGCCTCGCTGCAGATCGCGGGAGCGATTTCTTGGGCCGCTTCGGCGGCGGTGGCAATCTCTTGGGCCGCTAAGGCGGCGGCGACGATTCTTCGGCCGCTTCGGCGGTGGGGGCAATTCTTTGGCCGCGATGGCGGCGGGACCAATTCTTGGGCCGCGACGGCGGCGGTACCACTTCTTGGGCCGCGACGGCGGCGGGACCACTTCTTGGGCCGCGACGGCGGCGGGACCACTTCTTGGGCCGCGACGGTGGCGATGAGGGCCCCGGGCCCCTGGAGGCTTTGGTGAGGGCGCGGCCGGCGCTCCTCACCTCACACACCTGAGGGGCTTCCTCCACCTCAGCGCTTCCCTCGATGAGGGCGCGACGGCGCACCTCACCACACGGTGTCTCCTCTCAGGCGGCGGCAATCTTCATCATAAGGTCAGTGACCTGAGGGACAACAGCACACAGGGTGCACCAGCAGCCTGTGGGCAGAGCTGACTGGCAAAGTACTTGGGGGCAGCCCAGCAACAGGCAAAGGTGGATAGGGGGTGAAGGTTTAGCGCTTCAGGGTACGGCGCTTTACCTGGTGATCCCCAGTTGGGCAGTTTTAGGCTTTAGGCCTTGCTGGACGGACAGGCCTCCTCAAGTTAAGGGGTCTTGCGACTGCTTCAGCTTGGTTGCTTCTTAGGCGCTTCTAGTTGTAAGTTTCTTGTCAGAAGTTCCTTGTTATAAGTTCCTTGTCAAAGTTTCCTGTCAGAAGTTTCTTCTTATGAGGGGGGGATGAGTTGGTGGTCTGGGAGTGCTTGATGTTCCTCCCCGCACGCTGAAGGTGGTTCCCTGGGTCCCCTCACACTGGGCAAGGTCAGTGGGTGGTGGGCGTTCCTCAGCTATCTTACTACAGCAGGGCCTCAACCCTGTCAGCAGCAGTAGTGTAGGTCTCCCCCTAGGCCCTAAAGCCTATACTCCGGCGGAGGTTCTCCCAGGTTCAGTGGTGCCTCATCAACTGACTAGAAAGTTTTCCCTCCAAGCCTTTTATACTCCCAGGTCAGGTGACTCTCCCAAAGGCGGCAAAACATAACTCCTCCCACAGCCCGGAAGGTTCTGGAACCTTCTACATGCCTGGCTATGTGGCCCAGAGGCGGGGATGGAATGGATACTGTATCCCTATACCCCAGCCTGACCCTGGCTACTAGTGTGTATGCGTGTCAGGCCCCTCTGCAGTAGCAGGGGCCTGTGGCAGCCATCTTGAGTGAGAGAGAGCACCTGCACCTCAGCACTGGCTAGCAGTGGCAAGGTGCCCAGAGACCTAGGTCCAGTAAAAATATGGTGGCAAAAAGGAGGCGAAAAAGGAAAAAAAATAGGGAAAGACCACCCTAGGGCTGACAGGTCTAACACAAAGGATCATGGTAGGGATTTGTGTCCTTTATATGGGTGGAGTTGTGGGTGTGTCTTTGTTCCATGCCCCCCCAGTATTTATTGGCTTTGTAATTGCTTGTTTTTCCCTTTTTTTGTGTGTTTTTTCCTTTGTACTTTTTGTGCATGTAGGAGACGTTCTTCTGACCGAGTAGGACGCTGCAGTTGGTCTCGTGCGAGCTTATCCAACTCGTTCACGCTGTATTTCTGTTGTGTTTTATGTGCGGCGTACGCGTCGGTCGCGGTGTATTGGGTTGCTTCGGCTCGCTGTTTTGTATGCGTGTCGGTCATACGGCTTGAGCTCCGTGCGACTCGGTCGGGTTTTCCACGCATTGCATCGTACTGTGCGGGTCGGAGTTCGCGGGTACGTTTCGTTCGGGTTCCTTCCTGGTGCGTGTCGGTCGGTTCGATTCGCGTTTTTTTCTGGCCGGATAGCTGTTTTCCGTGCGGTTCAGTCGTTCGGCTTGAGTTCCGTGCGAGTTGGTCGTAAATCGCATGCATTACATCGTACTTGGCGGGTCGGGCTGCACCGGTACGTGTCGGTCGGAATGGAATCCCGATCCGAGTCGGTCGGTACGTTTTCCGGCCCAAATCGGAATCGGCCCCTTAGTTGTGCTGAATACATGTGGGCTGACCTGCTTGAATTGTTGGGAGAAGCGAACTCAAACATTAAGGACATCAATGTCAAGACAGCAGTAAAACTTTCTCTTTGGACCTTGCTAATGTTTGTAGATATTTTTACCACAGGTTTTAAGCCATGCTGTCTTTCATCTGCGACAAAACAAATACTCCTCTTGGTGAAGTAACTGATTTCTTTTGGCGCAAAGAGTGCCAAGCAAGAGATGCTCCTCATATTCGCATGCTGTTATGGATAAAAGATGCACCAAAATTTGGAACAGATAGCGGTCAGTGTGTACTCTCTTTCATAGAACAGTATGTGAAATGCACCATCCCGAAAGACGGTGGTGAAATAGGCCTGAGAAACCATGTTATGCACTTTCAAACACATAGGTGTGGGAAGTAATGTCGTCAAAAATACAGATGCAAAGGAAAATTTTACACAAGATGTCGTTTTGGTTTTCCATGACCAGTCATTTCACAAGGAAGAGTCAACAGCTTTTTATCTGCAGTCAGAAATACACTGACACGAAAATCACTGAAAAACACATACACAGAAGAACAGAGGCCTCCAAGAGGAGTTGGCCTAAGGGCTAGGGCGGTCGACTTTGAATCTGGGGAACGGGGTTCGAGTCTCGGCAATGACGCTGAACTTCCTGTGATTCTGGGCAAATCACTTAACCCCTTGACCGCGATCGGAATTCCGCTCGTATGCGGGACATTCCGATCGCGGGTGGAGTCGTGACGAGCTCAGCTCGTCATACGCACAGCGCTACCGCGCAGCATGACGAGCTGAGCTCGTCATGAGCACGGAAGGGGTTAATCTACCTGTGCCTAACAAAAATGAAAGTGTCCTTGTGTAACGAAACTGGTGCTATGTAAAGCGCTCTGATACCCGATTCGGGTCAAGTTTGCGCTATATAAAAGTCTGTAAAAAAAAAAAGTATATTAATTGATAAACCTGTCATTCTCAAAATGTGGAATGCTAACATGGATAGACAATTTGTTGCAGACAACTCCATCGCTGTTGCTCATTATGTCACTTCATATATTACAAAATCAGAGAAGACAGAGATGAAGGAGATGTGGGAGGAGATTTCTGCATAAAAGACTCTAACCAAGAAATTGTATAGCTTTAGCTTGAAAATAATTTCCCATAGAGTTATATGCTCCTATGAGTTGAGGTCAGCCAGTTTGTTCTCGAAGTCAAGGGCAATTGTTTGGGTAAGTTTAGGCCTTGCAAGCATGCAAAACAGAGTCTTGAAGTCTTTCCCGGAAATTTAGGGGCAGCTTTCCAAATCCCTTGCGACACTTTTGGGCTGCTGTTGCGTTACTTTGTGGGACGCAGTGGCGGCGTAAACAATGCGCCACATTGTGGCCCATTTACAACGTGAAGCATCTAGGGAGATGCTTCACCTTGTAAAGCCCTGTGCCACTTTATACCTGCGTCAGGTGTAATGTATGCAGGGTGGTCGTTCCCACGTGGGAAAGCCTCGTAGAAGTGATGCAGTGAAATCTACAAGATTTCACTGCGCCACTTCTAGGACGCCACTGTGTCAAAACTCTATGCCTGCTTGGAGCAGGCGTAAGGAGTGATGCAGTGTATTAGGAATAGGCCTCCCCATGCATTGCTGGAGTTGTGTCGTGCTTGTGACACGATTCCAGCAATGCGTGACTTTTGTGCCGACATGCGTTAAAATTTCTGACGCATCTGTCAATCCTTGCGCCATGGTGCGAAATATTGTAAATACGGCGCATCCATGGTGGTGCAAGGGTTTCGCACGGAGGCGCAGGGAAACTGACGCATCTATACAGATGTGCCAGTTTGTTGTAAATAAGCCCCATAGTTGCCAGGCTCAAGGCAGGAAGGAGTTTTTCTATTTGGCACTTCTACAACTTTTAAACCCTGAATCGAAATTACTCGGAGACTATGACTGCTACGAAGATTCTTTCAACACTGTGAAAGCCAATTGCTGCTGAGTTAGCTAAGGAGAGTTCACAAAGAAGCCAACGTTCTGGACCACTGACTCAGGATCCTCTTAGATAACCAATTATTGAAAATTAAGCTACGAAAGCCATGAATGAGGTGGAAAGTGCAATGGAACAAGCAAGACAGGAAAGTGTTGATTTCCAAAAGTTAGTTGCACAACTGAATGACAAAGAGAAAGAAGTTTATATGGAGGTAAAAGAGAAAATAGAGCATGGATTCCTCCACGAGTAGAAAAGAATGTAGATGCTCATCTTTTAAGCCAATACTATTATACAACAGTGGTCAATCTGGCACTGGGAAAAGCTTTTTAATTAAAGTTCTCACTGCTTACCTACAGAGGACTACAGAATCAAATTTATCGTGTATAGTAACAGCACCAACTGGATGAGTTTCGCACAACATTAAAGGAATTACTTTACATTGTCTACTTATGCTACCTGTTGGGCGTGCTCCGCTCTTCCTCGCACATGTGCGAGGGGCGGAGCCAAGCCCATATATTAGGGTCACAGACGTCACAAACGCGCTTTAACAGATTGGTGGCTGAGGTTGGATGGCCTGAAGCCAAACGAAGTGCTCTTTTTTACAAAGAGCTGAGAGATGAACTAAAAGATGTCTTGGCCCAAGTTGTGGACCCTCCTGAGTCATGTAATGCTCTCATAGATCTAGTGGTCAAATTGGATCACAGTTTACATGAAAGAAAACTAGAAAAAGGGTGTTCTGAACCTAAATTGTCTATGTTTAGAGAGAAGAAACCAGAATCAGTTGCGGAAGACCCTGAGCCTATGCAAATAGGAAGCATCAGAGGCCCTTTGACTGACGAACAGAGACAGCGATGTAGAGATACAAATGTGTGTCTATATTGTGGCAAATCAGGACATTACTTACGGGACTGCCCAGTTAAACAAAAGAAACGCAATGAGTCGGGAAACTAGAAAGCCCGAGGACTAAGGAGACAGGTTCCTCAGGTAGTTCAGGTCTTATAGTCTCCCAGTTATTGACTCTGAACTCTGCTTTCCCTCCTCTTCGTCATTTTATGGTTAAAGCACAGTTACTCTGGGGTAATCAACCTGTAGACATCCAAATCATGATAGACTCTGGGGCGACAGGAAACTTTATGGACACCCAATGGGTTAAGCGTATGGCCATTCCCATATTAACTAAATCAGTAACAGGTGAAGTAAAAACCTTTGACAGGAGTACTATAAAATCAGGTCCCATTACACACACCACTGCAGAGTTAGAGACAGTCAAATTTGATTTAATGTTTTCTCCTCAATTTCAGGCAATATTGGGAATTTCCCGGTTGATGCAACATGATCCAGACATTAATTGGAGAGAGTGCACGGACATAATATCGAGTGTTTATTTTCGGAGGTCAAAAATATTGAGTTGGAAATATCGAAGGGACTGAATATCGAGATCAAGAATATCGGTGACCAGAATATCGACATGCAGGTAAGAAATATCGTTTTTGTTAATATCGAAGTCAGTAATATAGTTTGTAAAAATATCGTTGTTAATAATATCGATGTTTATATTAGTGTTATGTATTTTAGTATGTATTTTAAATGTATGTGTTTTATATTTTTTTAAGTATTGTATTATTTTTAAATATATGTATTACATTTTTAGAAGTTATTAATGTTTTTTAAAGTAAATTTTGCGTTTTAGTTCCGTAGCGGGTAGTGGGTTTATAGGGGAATAGGGTGGGAAGTAATTTAATTATAGTAAATTTAATAATACTTTTTAGAAATTATTAATTATTTTTAATTACATTTTGCGTTTTAGTTCTGTAGCGGGTTTTGGGTTTATAGAGGAATAGGGTGGGAAGTAATTTAATTTTAATAAAGTAATTATTAATTTTTATTGATTGGTATTGATAATTAATTTGTTAATTAATTATTAATTATTAATTGGTAATTCGTTTTTATTAATTGATTAATTGATAATTATATTAATTGTGTTATTTTTTTAGGAGCGGGTTGTGGGTTTATAGGGGAATAGGGTGGGAAGTAATTTAATTTTAATAAAGTAATTATTAATTTTATTTGTTATTATTTATAAATAATTTATTATTAATTAATTATTAATTGGTTATTTAATTAAAAAAATTATTTAATTGATAAGTATGTTAATTTTAACCCTCTGCTATCCAACACTTTCCCTACTGTTGCACTCTCTGAAGTGGGAATAGTAATTTTAACCCCTCTGCTATCCAACACTTTCCCTACTGTTGCACTCACTGGAGTGGGAATAGTAATTTTTACCCCTATGCTATCCAACACTTTACCTACTGTTGCACTCACTGGAGTGGAAATAGTAATTTTTACCCTTTCGCTATCCAACACTCTCCCTACTGTTGCACTCACTGGAGTGGGAATAGTAATTTTTACCCCTACGCTATCCAACACTTTACCTACTGTTGCACTCACTGGAGTGGGAATAGTAATTTTTACCCCTACGCTATCCAACACTTTCCCTACTGTTGCACTCATTGGAGTGAGAATAGTAATTTTTACCCCTACGCTATCCAACACTTTCCCTATTGTTGCACTCACTGGAGTAGGAATAGTAATTTTATTCTCTCCGCTATCCAATATTTTCTCTACTGTTTTAGTTAATGTAGTGTATAATGTATTTTAAAAATATTAAAAACATTCTAATTGTTTAATTTGTTATATATAATTGTGTTATTTTTTTTAGGAGCGGGTTGTGGGTTTATAGGGGAATAGGGTGGGAAGTAATTTAATTTTAATAAAGTAATTATTATTTTATTTGTTATTATTTATAAATAATTTATTATTAATTAATTATTAATTGGTTATTTAATTAAAAAAATTATTTAATTGATAAGTATGTTAATTTTAACCCTCTGCTATCCAACACTTTCCCTACTGTTGCACTCTCTGAAGTGGGAATAGTAATTTTAACCCCTCTGCTATCCAACACTTTCCCTACTGTTGCACTCTCTGGAGTGGGAATAGTAATTTTTACCCCTACGCTATCCAACATTTTCCCTAGTGTTGCACTCACTGGAGTGGGAATAGTAATTTTTACCCCTACGCTATCCAACACTTTCCCTACTGTTGCACTCACTGGAGTGGGAATAGTAATTTTTACCCCTATGCTATCCAACACTTTCCCTACTGTTGCACTCACTGGAGTGGAAATAGTAATTTTTACCCTTTCGCTATCCAACACTCTCCCTACTGTTGCACTCACTGGAGTGGGAATAGTAATTTTACCCCTACGCTATCCAACACTTTACCTACTGTTGCACTCACTGGAGTGGGAATAGTAATTTTTACCCCTACGCTATCCAACACTTTCCCTACTGTTGCACTCATTGGAGTGAGAATAGTAATTTTTACCCCTACGCTATCCAACACTTTCCCTATTGTTGCACTCACTGGAGTAGGAATAGTAATTTTATTCTCTCCGCTATCCAATATTTTCTCTACTGTTTTAGTTAATGTAGTGTATAATGTATTTTAAAAATATTAAAAACATTCTAATTGTTTAATTTGTTATATATATTTTTAATATTGTTATTTATATTATTGGTGTATGTGTATATATATATATGTATTTATAATTTTTATTATGTTTTTTAACAATTTATAAGTTATTAAAATAATTATTTATAAATATTAAGTAAGTATATATATTATATTTTATATATATATATGTTTAATTTATTTTTACGTTATATGTATTAGTTATAATTTTAAACATTGTAAAATAATTTTAACTATGTTTCTTTTAATTATATGTATTATTTACTTTATTTTACACTATTTTTTAAACATAAAAAAAAACGATATTTTTAACAACGATATTTTTGACAACAATATTTTGTTTTCGATATTTTTGTACTTACCATTATGTAGATAGGACTTCAATATTCTTGACATCGATATTTTTGTGTCGATATTTTTGTACCTCGATATTCTGACTGTCGATATTCTGTCAGTGATCCTTGGAGACATCACTCCTTAGATTTTTCCTCTGATTTTTGTAAAAAACATTGCCATAAAAGATTTATACAATCACAGAACATAGCCCTCACAACAGAAACCAGTTTACCTGAGTTGCCTTCCTGCCATAGCGCTTTGAGAGAGGTTTTTGACAAAGAAAAAGCCTTGGTATTGCCACCACATCGCCCAAACGATTGTCGTATCGATCTGATCACAAGAGCTAAGATTCCGTGCAGTCGGATCTATGCAATCACCTAAAAGGAAAACATCTATTCAGGAGAATATCTGGACGACATGCAAAAAATTGGGTATATTCGTCCCTCTAGATCCCCTGCTTCTTTTCCTCTTTTCTTCATACCTAAACGGGAGGGAGCTGTCTGATGTTGCATCAATTATCTTGCCCTAAACGATATCACCATCAAGAACAGATACCTGTTACCTCTCATTCAATCATTACTAGATCAAGTGAGGGATGCCACCATATTCACCAAATTGGACTTAAGAGGAGCCAACCATTTAGTAAGGGTCCAAGAGGGCGACGAATGGAAGACCGCTTTCCGTGCAAAATTTGGGCTTTGTAAATACCTAGTAATGCCCTGTGGTCTTAGTAATGCCCCTGCCGCCTTCCAGTATTTTATTAATGAAGCTTTGAGAGATGTGTTGGATGGTAGTGCCATAGCATACCTAGATGACATTCTGATATATTCTGCTACCACTACAGAACATATAGGACATGTGAAAACTGAACTAGAACGCTTACAGGAAAACAATCTATTCATCAAATTGGATAAGTGTGAATTTCACTCTGTTAAAGTGACCTTTCTGGGGTTTGTGTTGTCCCCTGACGGAGTGACAATGGATCCACAAAAGATTTTGGCTATCACAAACTGGCCTTACCCTACTACAGTGAAAGGAGTACCGAGTTTTCTGGGATTCACCAATTTTTATAGGCGTTTCATAAATGATTTCACATCTCTGGCATCTCCTATTCCACAGCTGTTAAAAAAGGGAGTACCTTTTTTTTGGACTTCTGCTGCTGAAGAGGCCTTCATAACACTCAAACGTGCCTTTGTTTCAGCACCCATCCTAAGCATCCTGATCCCTCTCAACCATTTACTGTTGAAGCTGATGCATCACAAGTGGCCATTGGGGGAATCTTGTCTCAAAGAGGCAATAAGACTGGCCAGTTGCACCCTGTGGCTTATTATTCATATAAGTTAACTCCCACCGAACACAACTATTCTGTAGGAGACAGAGAACTTTTGGCCATCAAACGAGCGTTCAAAGAATGGCATCAATACTTGTTAGGTGCTCTACATAAGGTTACAGTGCTTACTGGCCATAGGAATCTACAATTCCTAAAAACAGCAAGGCCTTTTCTATGCGACAGTTGCACTGGACACATTACTTCAGTAATTTCAACTACGTTATTCAATTGCAGGCAGGCAGAAAACATGGAAAGGCAGATGCCTTATCCCGTTATGGCTATGAGGAAACAGAAGTTTCCATTAATCAAGAACATCCCCTTATCATAGCTCCTGAGCGGATTGTAGGAACCATATATTTAGAGTAGACATTTCTGAAAGAGGTACTACAAGCACAAAATAACAAAGAGATGGAGAACTTAGAGAAAAAACACATGGGTATAAAACTGCGGGATCTACTATATATTCAAGGAGGTTTGGTACTTCCTACCAAATCCCTACAACAGCAAGCACTTGTTTGGTGTCATTTACACTTGTTATCCGGACACCCAGGCTATAAGAAAATGATTGCATTACTTAGGAGATCCTTTTGGTGGCCCAGTATGGTTCAAGATACTCACTTGTATATTCAACAGTGTCACGTATGCGCACAAAGTAAAAGTTCTCATCAAGTCCCTGCAGGGTTGTTGACTCCTTTGCCCACACCCCTACACTGTGGCATTCCATTTCCATGGATTTTATTGTTGAACTCCAACAAAACACTGTAATTTTGGTTGTCGTAGACATGCTGACAAAAATGTCACATTTCATCCCTTTAAAGAATGTGCCTGCCTCTAAAGAACTAGCTACAGTATTCCTTCAGCACATAGTGAGAGCTCATGGTCTCCTATCTGTTATTGTATCGGACCGGGGTCCTCAGTTTGTATCCAAGTTTTGGAAAGGGTTGGGTTCATTATTGCAGATAAATATGAGGCTGTCTATTGCAGATAAATATGAGGCTGTCTCCTGCACATCATCCTCAAACTGATGGGCAAATGGAGAGAGTAAACCAGTGTTTAGAGCAATATTTAAGATGTCAGCTGCTTCATTCTTCTGATGATTGGGATACATTTCTTTGGGCAGCTGAATTTGCAGACAATATTGGGGAACACTCATCGATAGGCTATTCTCCTTTCTTTTGTAACTTTGGTTTTCACCCTCGTTTCTTGCTTACATCTCCTCCTATTACAGCCTCTGCTCCTACTGCATTAGAATTTGTGAATCACCTTCATGAAACACATAAAAATGCTCAACAAAACCTAGATAAAGCAAAGAGCAGATACAAAAATAGTACAGATCTCCATCGCCGACCAACTCCTGAGTATGCACTAGGAGACAGGGTTTGGTTATCCACACAAAACATTGAGGTAAAAGGAATAAATAAGTTTAAGCCTCGTTTCATTGGACCTTATACCAGCTCTAAAGTGGTTAACCCTGTTGCTATGAATTTGGATCTACCTAATACCTTGAAAATTCACCCAGCCTTTCATGTCTCTTTACTAAAACCAGTGGTGGCAGGAACGGACATACCTGTCCAACCTCCCCTAATCATATTGGATGATGAACCTGAATACGAGTTGGAAGCTATTGTGGACTCTCGCAGAGTCAGACGCAGTTTACAATACTTGATCCATTGGAAAGGGTATGGGCCTGAGGATCGTACTTGGGAACCCACTTGTCATGTCCATGCCCCTTGGCTGTTGAGGTTGTTACACAGATGTTATCCTGACAGACCCAAACCTGTAGGGTGGTTCTTGGGAGGGTGTACTGTCAGGCGTGCTCCTCTCTTCCTCGCACATGTGCGAGGGGCGGTGCCAAGCCCGTATATTAAGGGCCACAGACATCACAAAATCGTTTTGCGTTCAGTGTATGCCGAGACTCCTCGCCTTACCCAGTACTTACCTGGCTTCTGCTCTTCCCTAAGAATACGGACGCGCCGGCATAATCCCACGACGTGTGTCCGGCTTCCAGTCTTTGTTTCTTCACACATTCTCCTTCCCAGTTGCCCGCGGGCTCCTCATCGTACGGGGCAGTTCCACGAGTCCTCCTCTGCCGATCCTGTTTGGATGTTCACAGAAAGCCTCTCACATTTTTTCCTGTGACAAACGAGAGGAAAATACAAGTATTTCTAAAGAATCCTGTTGTAATCCACTTGGTTCTTTCCTGCCTGTGTTTCCCCCTCCTTTCCCCTCCCTCTTGGAATGTTCCTACTGTTGGTGGACGAATGTTCTACAGCTGACTCCAGCTGACTGGAACCGGTTGATGGTGTAAGACTTAATAAACTCTACTCCTTTTTCTACTCAGTGTTATGTCTTTTTAACACTGGCGATGACCAACTGTTTGGGGCCAGCCACACCACCATCCCCAACTGTATACTACCTATTGTATACAGCGTACTCCAGTGGCAGCGAATTCCTACAGATTTTTATGAGAGGTTCCTCATTCTGCCTGATCCTGTACAACGTTTCCATTTCTTAGAGGATTCCTAAGGTACTGTTTCTATTGGGGCATTTGATCAACCGGAGGGGTTCGTTCTTTGCTGATCAAACATTAGTGCACTATTTTCACTCACTGTTTGATCTTCGGGAAGTCCCACCTATGTGCTGCATAATGCTACCTCCCCCTTTCAGAGTTTCAGGCTGGGTGATCCTTCCAGTGACGTTCCCGTGTTTCTGACTGTTTCTCTGTGAGGCACGCAGTGCTTTCGCCCCTTGGCAGTTGGAGTTCCTCGCTGGGTATGGTGGACTTGACTGCAGCTCTTTCGGCGGCCTGCCCGTTCCACTCTGGTGCATCTCCGACTAGACAGGCATGTCTGCCTGGGAAGTTCTCCTGCTGTCCGGTGTCTTTTGGGGGGGTTCCGGGAGCTTGGAATAGCCTCTCTCTGCGTCCGCTTAGTGCTGATAGGCACAGCAAGCATGTCATGTTGCTCTCTGGGCCAACGAGTCTTCCAGGCAATGGAGGAGAAGGAGCGTTGTTGGAGCATGGACCAGCCCTCTCTCTGCCTCCGCTTCACGCTGACAGGCACAGCAAGCCTGTCAACTCTTGATTCAGAAGCTGGGAGGCGTTCTGGGGGGCCGTACTTTCCTTCTTCTCCGCCCCATTTCACTGACCGGCACAGCATGCTCGTCAGTTGGGAGGGTTTTGCCACAGGTCGGCTTTTACAAAGGCTTGTCAGAGCTGTGGTGATTACCTCTGCATTTCACTCACTGACAGGCACAGCAGACTTGCCAACACAGTTTCTTTAGCTGGGAAGCGACACCTTCAGGGAACTTTTAATTCCTTACGCTGACTAGCACAGCTTTGTGCTGTGAAGTATTTCCCTTTTGCAACATTTAATTGTAACTTTACAAGTATTAGTACATCTATTTATTCTTTATATTATTACCACCTTTGGAGTGTTTTGTTTCTGCACCATGGCTACGATCAATATGTCTTTAACACCTCTATTTCTAAATGAGGTTGGTGAACCAAATATCCCTTGGAAACAATGGAAAGACTTATTCGAATCCTACCTCATAGCTATTGGGGGGGATACGTTCTCTTCTTTCAGAAAACAACACATTTTGTTGCATAATTTAGGGATAGAAGGTCGTAAAACCTTTAACAACTTAAATGAGCCTGTACAAGAGGTAAATGGGGGTTATGGTGATGTCAATGTGTACCAGGAAACTATGAACAAGCTAAAGAATCATTTTGGACAAATTATTAATGTGGTGTTAGAAAGACACAAATTTTTCTCAAGAGTTCAAGGTAAAAATGAAAAAATCTAAACATATATTGCTGCATTGAAGGGTTTATTTAACACATGTGAATTTGAAGGTTTAGCTGATTTGCTTATCAGGGACCAATTAGTGAGATGTACTAACAATCCCAAAATACAAGAAAAATTGTTAGCCTCTAACCCTGATCTCAAACAGGCCATAGGAATAGCGTTGGGAGTAGAACTCACCCCAGATTGCATAAAAGAAATGAAAGTTAGTACTGAATCTTCCCCTGAGGTGAATGCCATTTCCAAGCAAGATAGTAAAGAAATTCACAAGCTAGACAAGGATGGCAAGTATGAAAACCAGAGTAGTATGAATGGTAAGTCTAAATGTTACAGGTGTGGTAACCCAGCGCACTGGGTAAATAGTCCATCCTGTCCAGCTAGAAATATGACGTGTCACAAGTGTGGGCGGAGGGGACATTTGGCCAGGGTTTGCTGTGACATGCGTGAGAGAACCGTATCTATGATAGAACCTACAACTCCAGTAGAAACCAACTTGGTATTTCAACTTGAGAACAATGATGAGGGAGTCAGTTTTCCCGAGTGCTGTATTGCACTAGACAACAAACAAGTCACTGTTTTTGCTGATTCTTGTTCTCCTTACACTCTGCTTGATTGTAAAGTTTTTAAAGAAATGTTTCCAAACAGATTAAGCGAGCTCCAGACAGCAGATATCAAGCCGGGTGGGTATGTCGGTGACCCTATTCCATTTATGGGAATGACCATGCTATTTAGTTACAAGGGGTGGAACACCGTGGGTAAAGTCTATATCACCGAGATAGGATCTAATCTTTTGGGTTGGAAACACCAAAAGGAGCTGGGCAACACCAAAAGGAGCTGGGCATCAAATTAGATCCTGACAGCCGAGATCAAGTACTTCTTGTTGATCGCTCAGTTTGTGGACAAGACATTTGTGATGATTTCCCGGAGGTTTTCTAGGACAAACTAGGGCTATTAAAAGATTACCAACACTGCTTCAAACTCAAAACCAATGCCAGGTCTGTAGCACACAAAGTCAGGCCCATTCCACACCTCATGCAGGTTCCCCTTCAAAAGGAACTAAACAGATTGTTGGAGCTGTGTGTTATTGAACCCATAGAGAGTTCGCAGTGGTTGGCCCCGGTTGTTATCACGACCAAATCGGCTAGCAAAGACGTTAGGTTGTGCATTGACCTCAGGGATTTAAATAGGAATATCTGGATTGACAGACACCCACTTCCAAGGATTCATGAAATTTTAGCCCTAATCCAGGACACCAGCTACTTATGTGTTCTCGATTTATTCTCAGCGTATCACCAAGTGGAACTGCACCCTGATTCTCGCCACCTTACTTCTTTTGTCACGCCTTTGGGTGCATTCCAATATCTACACATGCCTTTTGGTCTGGCATCAGCTGCAGCTGTCTTTCAAAGGATAATGCAGCATGTTCTCAAAGATGTCCCTAACACATAGTGTTTCCAAGATGACATTCTCATACATGGGAAAGAAATTAAAGATCACAATGACATGCTTAGACAAGTACTACTCAAGTTGCGTAATGCACCATGGCTGCGATGCCAAATTGGGGTGGGCTTCGTGGAATACCTATGGCATACCATTTCCCGCGATGGCATCAAACCAAAATTGTATTTAGTGAATGCCATCCTAAATACTGCTGCACCCACCAATGCAGAAGAACTTAAATCCTTTTTAGGCCTTTCTGAGTACTTTTCCAAGTTCATACAAAATGACGCCAGTATGGTGGAAACCTTTCGAAATCTACTCAGAGCTAAAAATCCATTTGTATGGTGTGAAGCCTCCCAGGCGGCATTTGCGGGCATCAAATCTCGCATTACTGATGCACTTTTTTGGGAGGTTTGATTCCACTAAAACAACCTTTTTGTCTACGGATGCCAGCCATAAAGGGCTTGGGGCCAGCCTTACTCAGAGGGTAGGGGACAAGGACCATGTAGTAGCTTTTGCTTCAAGAACATTGAAAGGAGCAGAGTGTCATTATTCTGTGGTGGAAAAGAAGCCCCACAGTGTTTTTGGGCAATCAGACATTTCAGATTTTTTCTACGGGGCATACCTTTCAAGGTCATGACTGATCATAAACCTCTTATATATGCATTCATGACTAAAGGGTCTACTAGTACCACACCCAGGATCTCGAGATGGATCTTAGGATTAGAAGATTACAACTTTAAAGTACAATATGTGCCGGGCAAACAGAATGTGGTGTCTGATTTCTTTTCTCGAGCACCCCTAAATTCAAGTGTTGACACCCAAGGGGAGGAGGACATGGACATAGTTTTGGAAGTGGCAATGTTGAACAAGAAGGATTGTGACGATTGCAGTGTACAGGATGAAACTGTGACTTTACTCAAAAAATACATAAGATATGGTTGGCCGGAGCATAAGCACAATTAACCTGATGTGTTAAGTAAATTTTGGGAAGTGAGGTTGGAACTGAGCATAATTGGGGAAACTATTTACTGGGGGGAGAAAAGTTTACCTCCAAAGGATATTAGAAACAAAATTGTGGATTTGGCGCCTGTGGGACACTTAGGCCGCAGCCTTACTAAGAACAAAGTACGGGAAAAGCATTGGTGGCCAGGTATGAATGCCATGTTGGAGGGTTCCGTCAAAGACTGCAGAGAATGTGGGAAAAGTGATAAGACAAAACTAGTCAGGAAATACCCGTTATCTCCTGTCCAAGTCCCAGTGGTTCCTTGGTCTAAACTTGCATTGGACATCATTGGCCCGCTCAACCTCAGATGTTTATGTGAACGCTTTATCTTAGTACTCATCAATTACCATACACGTTGGGTCGTCACCAAGTGTGGGCACCAAATAGACACCAAGTCTCTCATTCAGTTTTTAAAAGACACTTTCTATGAGGAAGGTATACCTGACACCCTGGTGACAGACAACGGGGTTCAGTTAACCTATGACCTCATGAAGGACTTCCTTACCAATCTTCACATTTGTCACCAAAAGACTGCTTTGTATTGCCCCAGGGCGAATGGGTTGGTGGAACGAATGAACCGGGTCGTCAAAGAGTGTTTGCAAAGGGCAAAGGTGACGGATGTACCTGCCATGGTTGCCTTACAAGAGATGCTAAGGGTATACTGCACCGCACCTAATGGTGTCACAGGTGTATCACCTTTTATCTCCTTAAAAGGCAGGAAGCCAAAGACTAACCTCACCGCAGGATGATTGCGCAAAGACCGTACATGTTCTGTGGACAGATCTGAATTTGCTAAAAGAATTGATCTGCAACAGGACAAATACAAAACCAGATATGACAACACTAAGGGGTCGATTCCGATCTCGGTCGGAGGCGCACCCAACACTATTTGGCCGGGAAAAAAGCCAGGCGAATGCCTGTTTCCCGACCGATTCGCACATTCTTCCGAACGAGCAAGTACGATGCGCACAACTGCATAGATTCCGACCCAGTCGTTCTCACCCAATCCAGGTCCTGTTCTCCGACCGAGCCGGATCCGTAAACGCAGAATCGAGTCGCACGGAAGCCAAAATGCAGCCCCGTCCGGCCGGACAAGTACGATGCGCTTTCCGTACGCGCCGAACCCATCGCTACGCACGGCACGTCAAAGCATCCGGGAGAGGCGCACATAAGCTCCGATTCGCGCCACAACACGATCCACGGCTACGAGACGAACCAGCCAGCGACGAGGACGAGGCGAAGCAAAGAGAAAGACGAACGAGACGAACCAACTATGAATCCAATCGTGCCGATCCTACCAATATTCTACATCTACTACCGGAACAGGCACGGACGCGTACAGCGCAGAAGGTAAGTCAGACACCAACCACAAAAACAAACTACACGTACCCGACATATCACACACACACAGAGGGATGCAGAAATTACCTACACCAGCAACAGCAGCACCACTGCCACATATACACATAGGGGCCGGGATGCCCACCACCACTACCACCCCTACTCAGGGGGTGCCAGATGCCTGTCACTACTCCCACCTCGACCCAGGGGGTGCCAAATGCCTACCACTACTCCCACCCCTCCCCAGGGGGTGCCAGATGCCTACCACTACTACCACCCCTACCCAGCGGGTGCCAGATACCTACCACTACTACCACCTCTACCCAGGGGGTGCCAGATGCCCACCACTACTACCACCCCTACTCAGGGGGTGCCAGATGCCTACCACTACTACCACCCCTACCCATGGGGAGCTGGATGCCTGTCACTACTACCACCCCTACCCATGGGGGCTGGATGCCTACCACCACTACCACCCCTACCCAGGGGTGCCAGATGCCTACCACTACTACTACCCCTACCCAGGGGTGCCAGATGCCTACCACTACTACCACCTCTACCCATGGGGGGCTGGATGCCTGTCACTACTCCCACCTCTACCCAGGGGGTGCCAGATGCCCACCACTACTACCACCCCTACCCAGGGGGTGCCAGATGCCTACCACTACTACCACCTCTACCCATGGGGGCTGGATGCCTGTCACTACTCCCACCTCTACCCAGGGGTGCCAGATACCTACCACTACACCCACCCTCCCCAGGGGGTGCCAGATGCCTACCACTACTACCACCCCTACCCAGGGGGTGCCAGATGCCCACCACTACTACCACCCCTACCCAGGGGGTGCCAGATGCCTACCACTACTACCACCTCTACCCATGGGGGGCTGGATGCCTACCACCACTACCACCCCTACCCAGGGGGTGCCAGATGCCTACCACTACCACCACCTCTACCCATGGGGGGCTGGATGCCTACCACCACTACCACCCCTACCCAGGGGTGCCAGATGCCTACCACTACTACCACCTCTACCCATGGGGGCTGGATGCCTGTCACTACTCCCACCTCTACCCAGGGGTGCCAGATGCCTACCACTACACCCACCCCTCCCCAGGGGTGCCAGATGCCTACCACTACTACCACCCCTACCCAGGGGTGCCAGATGCCTACCACTACTACCACCTCTACCCATGGGGTCTGGATGCCTGTCACTACTACCACCTCTACCCATGGGGGCTGGATGCCTGTCACTACTACCACCTCTACCCATGGGGGCTGGATGCCTGTCACCACAACCACCCCTACCCATGGGGGCTGGATGCCTACCACCACTACCACCCCTTCCCAGGGGTGCCAGATGCCTACCCCTACCACCACCTCTACCCATGGGGGCTGGATGCCTACCACCACTACCACCCCTACCCAGGGGTGCCAGATGCCTACCACTACTACCACCTCTACCCATGGGGGCTGGATGCCTGTCACTACTCCCACCTCTACCCAGGGGTGCCAGATGCCTACCACTACTACCACCCCTCCCAGGGGTGCCAGATGCCTACCACTACTACCACCCCTACCCAGGGGTGCCAGATGCCTACCACTACTACCACCTCTACCCAGGGGTGCCAGATGCCCACCTCTACTACCACCCCTACCCAGGGGTGCCAGATGCCTACCACTACTACCACCCCTACCCATGGGGGCTGGATGCCTGTCACTACATCCACCTCTACCCATGGGGTGCTGGATGCCTGTCACCACAACCACCCCTACCCATGGGGGGCTGGATGCCTACCACCACTACCACCCCTACCCAGGGGGTGCCAGATGCCTACCACTACTACCACCCCTACCCAGGGGGTGCCAGATGCCTACCACTACTACCACCTCTACCCATGGGGAGCTGGATGCCTGTCACTACTCCCACCTCTACCCAGGGGGTGCCAGATGCCTACCACTACTACCACCCCTCCCCAGGGGGTGCCAGATGCCTACCACTACTACCACCCTTACCCAGGGGGTGCCAGATGCCTACCACTACTACCACCCCTACCCAGGGGGTGCCAGATGCCTACCACTACTACCACCTCTACCCATGGGGGGCTGGATGCCTGTCACTACTCCCACCTCTACCGAGGGGGTGCCAGATGCCCACCACTACTACCACCCCTACCCAGGGGTGGCAGATGCCTACCACTACTACCACCTCTACCCATGGGGGCTGGATGCCTGTCACTACTCCCACCTCTACCCAGGGGTGCCAGATGCCCACCACTACTACCACCCCTACCCAGGGGGTGCCAGATGCCTACCACTACTACCACCTCTACCCATGGGGGCTGGATGCCTACCACCACTACCACCCCTACCCAGGGGGTGCCAGATGCCTACCACTACCACCACCTCTACCCATCGGGGGCTGGATGCCTACAACCACTACCACCTCTACCCAGGGGGTGCCAGATGCCTACCACTACTACCACCTCTACCCATGGGGGCTGGATGCCTGTCACTACTCCCACCTCTACCCAGGGGTGCCAGATGCCTACCACTACTCCCACCCCTCCCCAGGGGGTGCCAGATGCCTACCACTACTACCACCCCTACCCAGGGGGTGCCAGATGCCTACCACTACTACCACCTCTACCCATGGGGGCTGGATGCCTGTCACTACTACCACCTCTACCCATGGGGGGCTGGATGCCTGTCACTACTACCACCTCTACCCATGGGGGCTGGATGCCTGTCACCACAACCACCCCTACCCATGGGGGCTGGATGCCTACCACCACTACCACCCCTACCCAGGGGGTGCCAGATGCCTACCACTACCAACACCTCTACCCATGGGGGGCTGGATGCCTACCACCACTACCACCCCTACCCAGGGGGTGCCAGATGCCTACCACTACTACCACCTCTACACATGGGGGCTGGATGCCTACCACCACTACCACCCCTACCCAGGGGTGCCAGATGCCTACCACTACTACCACCTCTACCCATGGGGGCTGGATGTATGTCACTACTCCCACCTCTACCCAGGGGGTGCCAGATGCCCACCACTACTACCACCACTACCCAGGGGGTGCCAGATGCCTACCACTACTACCACCCCTACCCATGGGGGGCTGGATGCCTGTCACTACTACCACCTCTACCCATGGGGGCTGGATGCCTGTCACCACAATCACCCCTACCCATGGGGGCTGGATGCCTACCACCACTACCACCCCTACCCAGGGGTGCCAGATGCCTACCACTACTACCACCCCTACCCAGGGGTGCCAGATGCCTACCACTACTACCACCTCTACCCATGGGGGCTGGATGCCTGTCACTACTCCCACCTCTACCCAGGGGGTGCCAGATGCCCACCACTACTACCACCCCTACCCAGGGGTGCCAGATGCCCACCACTACTACCACCCTCTACCCATGGGGGCTGGATGCTCACCACCACTACCACCCCTACCCAGGGGGTGCCAGATGCCTACCACTACCACCACCTCTACCCATGGGGGCTGGATGCCTACCACCACTACCACCCCTACCCAGGGGTGCCAGATGCCTACCACTACTACCACCTCTACCCTTGGGGGCTGGATGCCTGTCACTACTCCCACCTCTACCCAGGGGTGCCAGATGCCTACCACTACTCCCACCCCCAGGGGGTGCCAGATGCCTACCACTACTACCACCCTTACCCAGGGGTGCCAGATGCCTACCACTACTACCACCTCTACCCATGGGGGCTGGATGCCTGTCACTACTACCACCTCTACCCATGGGGGCTGGATGCCTGTCACTACTACCACCTCTACCCATGGGGGCTGGATGACTGTCACCACAACCAGCCCTACCCATGGGGGGCTGGATGCCTACCACCACTACCACCCCTACCCAGGGGTGCCAGATGCCTACCACTACCACCCTCTACCCATGGGGGCTGGATGCCTACCACCACTACCATCCCTACCCAGGGGTTGCCAGATGCCTACCACTACTACCACCTCTACCCATGGGGGCTGGATGCCTGTCACTACTCCCACCTCTACCCAGGGGGTGCTAGATGCCTACCACTACTCCCACCCCCCCAGGGGTGCCAGATGCCTACCACTACTACCACCTCTACCCATGGGGGCTGGATGCCTGTCACTACTACCACCTCTACCCATGGGGGGCTGGATGCCTGTCACTACTACCACCTCTACCCATGGGGGGCTGGATGCCTGTCACCACAACCACCCCTACCCATGGGGGCTGGATGCCTACCACCACTACCACCCCTACCCAGGGGGTGCCAGATGCCTACCACTACTACCACCTCTACCCATGGGGGCTGGATGCCTGTCACTACTCCCACCTCTACCCAGGGGTGCCAGATGCCTACCACTACTACCACCCCTCCCCAGGGGGTGCCAGATGCCTACCACTACTACCACCCCTACCCAGGGGGTGCCAGATGCCTACCACTACTACCACCTCTACCCAGGGGTGCCAGATGCCCCCCACTACTACCACCCCTACCCAGGGGGTGCCAGATGCCTACCACTACTACCACCCTTACCCAGGGGGTGCCGGATGCCTGTCACTACTACCACCCCTACCCAGGGGGTGCCAGATGCCTACCACCTCTACCCATGGGGGGCTGGATGCCTGTCACTACTCCCACCTCTACCCAGGGGGTGCCAGATGCCCACCACTACTACCTCCCCTACCCAGGGGGTGCCAGATGCCTACCACTACTACCACCTCTTCCCATGGGGGGCTGGATGCCTGTCACTACTCCCACCTCTACCCAGGGGGTGCCAGATGCCCACCACTACTACCTCCCCTACCCAGGGGGTGCCAGATGCCTACCACTACTACCACCCTTACCCAGGGGGTGCCGGATGCCTGTCACTACTACCACCCCTACCCAGGGGTGCCAGATGCCTACCACTACTACCACCTCTACCCATGGGGGCTGGATGCCTGTCACTACTCCCACCTCTACCCAGGGGTGCCAGATGCCCACCACTACTACCTCCCCTACCCAGGGGTGCCAGATGCCTACCACTACTACCACCTCTACCCATGGGGGGCTGGATGCCTGTCACTACTACCACCTCTACCCATGGGGGGCTGGATGCCTGTCACTACTACCACCTCTACCCATGGGGGGCTGGATGCCTGTCACCACAACCACCCCTACCCATGGTGGGCTGGATGCCTACCACCACTACCACCCCTACCCAGGGGGTGCCAGATGCCTACCACTACTACCACCTCTACCCATGGGGGCTGGATGCCTGTCACTACTCCCACCTCTACCCAGGGGTGCCAGATGCCTACCACTACTACCACCCCTCCCCAGGGGGTGCCAGATGCCTACCACTACTACCACCTCTACCCAGGGGGTGCCAGATGCCCACCACTACTACCACCCCTACCCAGGGGATGCCAGATGCCTACCACTACTACCACCTCTACCCATGGGGGGCTGGATGCCTGTCACTACTACCACCTCTACCCATGGGGGCTGGATGCCTGTCACTACTACCACCTCTACCCATGGGGGCTGGATGCCTGTCACCACAACCACCCCTACCCATGGTGGGCTGGATGCCTACCACCACTACCACCCCTACCCAGGGGGTGCCAGATGCCTACCACTACTACCACCTCTACCCATGGGGGCTGGATGCCTGTCACTAATCCCACCTCTACCCAGGGGTGCCAGATGCCTACCACTACTACCACCCCTCCCCAGGGGGTGCCAGATGCCTACCACTACTACCACCTCTACCCAGAGGGGCTGGATGCCCACCACTACTCCCACCTGTACCCAGGGGGTGCCAGATGCCCACCACTACTACCTCCCCTACCCAGGGGGTGCCAGTTGCCTGTCACTACTACCACCTCTACCCATGGGGGGCTGGATGCCCACCACTACTCCCACCTCTACCCAGGGGGTGCCAGATGCCCACCACTACTACCTCCCCTACCCAGGGGGTGCCAGATGCCTGTCACTACTCCCACCTCTACCCAGGGGGTGCCAGATGCCTACCACTACTCCCACCCTCCCCAGGGGGTGCCAGATGCCTACCACTACTACCACCCCTACCCAGGGGTGCCAGATGCCTACCACTACTACCACCTCTACCCATGGGGGGCTGGATGCCTGTCACTACTACCACCTCTACCCATGGGGGCTGGATGCCTGTCACTACTACCACCTCTACCCATGGGGGCTGGATGCCTGTCACCACAACCACCCCTACCCATGGGGGCTGGATGCCTACCACCACTACCACCCCTACCCAGGGGTGCCAGATGCCTACCACTACCACCACCTCTACCCATGGGGGCTGGATGCCTACCACCACTACCACCCCTACCCAGGGGTGCCAGATGCCTACCACTACTACCACCTCTACCCATGGGGGCTGGATGCCTACCACCACTACCACCCCTACCCAGGGGTGCCAGATGCCTACCACTACTACCACCTCTACCCATGGGGGCTGGATGCCTGTCACTACTCCCACCTCTACCCAGGGGGTGCCAGATGCCTACCACTGCTCCCACCCCCCCAGGGGGTGCCAGATGCCTACCACTACTACCACCCTTACCCAGGGGGTGCCAGATGCCTACCACTACTACCACCTCTACCCATGGGGGGCTGGATGCCTGTCACTACTACCACCTCTACCCATGGGGGGCTGGATGCCTGTCACTACTACCACCTCTACCCATGGGGGCTGGATGACTGTCACCACAACCAGCCCTACCCATGGGGGCTGGATGCCTACCACCACTACCACCCCTACCCAGGGGTGCCAGATGCCTACCACTACTACCACCTATACCCATGGGGAGCTGGATGCCTGTCACTACTCCCACCTCTACCCAGGGGTGCCAGATGCCTACCACTACTACCACCCCTCCCCAGGGGTGCCAGATGCCTACCACTACTACCACCCTTACCCAGGGGTGCCAGATGCCTACCACTACTACCACCCCTACCCAGGGGGTGCCAGATGCCTACCACTACTACCACCTCTACCCATGGGGGCTGGATGCCTGTCACTACTCCCACCTCTACCGAGGGTGCCAGATGCCCACCACTACTACCACCCCTACCCAGGGGTGGCAGATGCCTACCACTACTACCACCTCTACCCATGGGGGCTGGATGCCTGTCACTACTCCCACCTCTACCCAGGGGTGCCAGATGCCCACCACTACTACCACCCCTACCCAGGGGGTGCCAGATGCCTACCACTACTACCACCTCTACCCATGGGGGCTGGATGCCTACCACCACTACCACCCCTACTCAGGGGTGCCAGATGCCTACCACTACCACCACCTCTACCCATCGGGGGCTGGATGCCTACCACCACTACCACCTCTACCCAGGGGGTGCCAGATGCCTACCACTACTACCACCTCTACCCATGGGGGGCTGGATGCCTGTCACTACTCCCACCTCTACCCAGGGGGTGCCAGATGCCTACCACTACTCCCACCCCTCCCCAGGGGGTGCCAGATGCCTACCACTACCACCACCCCTACCCAGGGGGTGCCAGATGCCTACCACTACTACCACCTCTACCCATGGGGGCTGGATGCCTGTCACTACTACCACCTCTACCCATGGGGGCTGGATGCCTGTCACTACTACCACCTCTACCCATGGGGGCTGGATGCCTGTCACCACAACCACCCCTACCCATGGGGGCTGGATGCCTACCACCACTACCACCCCTACCCAGGGGTGCCAGATGCCTACCACTACCAACACCACTACCCATGGGGGGCTGGATGCCTACCACCACTACCACCCCTACACAGGGGTGCCAGATGCCTACCACTACTACCACCTCTACCCATGGGGGCTGGATGCCTACCACCACTACCACCCCTACCCAGGGGGTGCCAGATGCCTACCACTACTACCACCTCTACCCATGGGGGCTGGATGCCTGTCACTACTCCCACCTCTACCCAGGGTGCCAGATGCCTACCACTACTACCACCCCTACCCAGGGGTGCCAGATGCCTACCACTACTACCACCCCTACCCATGGGGGCTGGATGCCTGTCACTACTACCACCTCCTACCCATGGGGGGCTGTATGCCTGTCACCACAATCACCCCTACCCATGGGGGCTGGATGCCTACCACCACTACCACCCCTACCCAGGGGGTGCCAGATGCCTACCACTACTACCACCCCTACCCAGGGGTGCCAGATGCCTACCACTACTACCACCTCTACCCATGGGGGCTGGATGCCTGTCACTACTCCCACCTCTACCCAGGGGTGCCAGATGCCCACCACTACTACCACCCCTACCCAGGGGTGCCAGATGCCTACCACTACTACCACCTCTACCCATGGGGGCTGGATGCCTACCACCACTACCACCCCTACCCAGGTGGTGCCAGATGCCTACCACTACCACCACCTCTACCCATGGGGGCTGGATGCCTACCACCACTACCACCCCTACCCAGGGGTGCCAGATGCCTACCACTACTACCACCTCTACCCTTGGGGGCTGGATGCCTGTCACTACTCCCACCTCTACCCAGGGGTGCCAGATGCCTACCACTACTCCCACCCCCAGGGGTGCCAGATGCCTACCACTACTACCACCCTTACCCAGGGGTGCCAGATGCCTACCACTACTACCACCTCTACCCATGGGGGCTGGATGCCTGTCACTACTACCACCTCTACCCATGGGGGCTGGATGCCTGTCACTACTACCACCTCTACCCATGGGGGCTGGAAGACTGTCACCACAACCAGCCCTACCCATGGGGGGCTGGATGCCTACCACCACTACCACCCCTACCCAGGGGGTGCCAGATGCCTACCACTACTACCACCCCTACCCATGGGGTGCCAGATGCCTACCACTACTACCACCTCTACCCATGGGGGCTGGATGCCTGTCACTACTCCCACCTCTACCCAGGGGTGCCAGATGCCTACCACTACCACCACCTCTACCCATGGGGGCTGGATGCCTACCACCACTACCACCCCTACCCAGGGGGTGCCAGATGCCTACCACTACTACCACCTCTACCCTTGGGGGCTGGATGCCTGTCACTACTCCCACCTCTACCCAGGGGTGCCAGATGCCTACCACTACTCCCACCCCCAGGGGGTGCCAGATGCCTACCACTACTACCACCCTTACCCAGGGGTGCCAGATGCCTACCACTACTACCACCTCTACCCATGGGGGCTGGATGCCTGTCACTACTACCACCTCTACCCATGGGGGCTGGATGCCTGTCACTACTACCACCTCTACCCATGGGGGCTGGATGACTGTCACCACAACCAGCCCTACCCATGGGGGCTGGATGCCTACCACCACTACCACCCCTACCCAGGGGTGCCAGATGCCTACCACTACCACCCTCTACCCATGGGGGCTGGATGCCTACCACCACTACCATCCCTACCCAGGGGTTGCCAGATGCCTACCACTACTACCACCTCTACCCATGGGGGCTGGATGCCTGTCACTACTCCCACCTCTACCCAGGGGTGCCAGATGCCTACCACTACTCCCACCCCCCAGGGGGTGCCAGATGCCTACCACTACTACCACCTCTACCCATGGGGGGCTGGATGCCTGTCACTACTACCACCTCTACCCATGGGGGCTGGATGCCTGTCACTACTACCACCTCAACCCATGGGGGCTGGATGCCTGTCACCAAAACCACCCCTACCCATGGGGGCTGGATGCCTACCACCACTACCACCCCTACCCAGGGGGTGCCAGATGCCTACCACTACTACCACCTCTACCCATGGGGGGCTGGATGCCTGTCACTACTCCCACCTCTACCCAGGGGTGCCAGATGCCTACCACTACTACCACCCCTCCCCAGGGGTGCCAGATGCCTACCACTACTACCACCCATACCCAGGGGTGCCAGATGCCTACCACTACTACCACCTCTACCCAGGGGTGCCAGATGCCCACCACTACTACCACCCCTACCCAGGGGTGCCAGATGCCTACCACTACTACCACCCTTACCCAGGGGTGCTGGATGCCTGTCACTACTACCACCCCTACCCAGGGGTGCCAGATGCCTACCACTACTACCACCTCTACCCTTGGGGGCTGGATGCCTGTCACTACTCCCACCTCTACCCAGGGGTGCCAGATGCCCACCACTACTACCTCCCCTACCCAGGGGTGCCAGATGCCTACCACTACTACCACCTCTACCCATGGGGGGCTGGATGCCTGTCACTACTCCCACCTCTACCCAGGGGTGCCAGATGCCCACCACTACTACCTCCCTACCCAGGGGGTGCCAGATGCCTACCACTACTACCACCCTTACCCAGGGGTTGCCGGATGCCTGTCACTACTACCACCCCTACCCAGGGGTGCCAGATGCCTACCACTACTACCACCTCTACCCATGGGGGCTGGATGCCTGTCACTACTCCCACCTCTACCCAGGGGGTGCCAGATGCCCACCACTACTACCTCCCTACCCAGGGGTGCCAGATGCCTACCACTACTACCACCTCTACCCATGGGGGCTGGATGCCTGTCACTACTACCACCTCTACCCATGGGGGCTGGATGCCTGTCACTACTACCACCTCTACCCATGGGGGCTGGATGCCTGTCACCACAACCACCCCTACCCATGGTGGGCTGGATGCCTACCACCACTACCACCCCTACCCAGGGGGTGCCAGATGCCTACCACTACTACCACCTCTACCCATGGGGGGCTGGATGCCTGTCACTACTCCCACCTCTACCCAGGGGTGCCAGATGCCTACCACTACTACCACCCCTCCCCAGGGGTGCCAGATGCCTACCACTACTACCACCTCTACCCAGGGGTGCCAGATGCCCACCACTACTACCACCCCTACCCAGGGGATGCCAGATGCCTACCACTACTACCACCTCTACCCATGGGGGCTGGACGCCTACCACTACTCCCACCCCTCCCCAGGGGGTGCCAGATGCCTACCACTACTACCACCCCTACCCAGGGGGTGCCAGATGTCTACCACTACTACCACCTCTACCCAGGGGGGCTGGATGCCCACCACTACTCCCACCTCTACCCAGGGGGTGCCAGATGCCCACCACTACTACCTCCCCTACCCAGGGGGTGCCAGATGCCTGTCACTAATACCACCTCTACCCATGGGGGGCTGGATGCCCACCACTACTCCCACCTCTACCCAGGGGGTGCCAGATGCCCACCACTACTACCTCCCCTACCCAGGGGGTGCCAGATGCCTGTCACTACTCCCACCTCTACCCAGGGGGTGCCAGATGCCTACCACTACTCCCACCCCTCCCCAGGGGGTGCCAGATGCCTACCACTACTACCCCCCCTACCCAGGGGGTGCCAGATGCCTACCACTACTACCACCTCTACCCATGGGGTCTGGATGCCTGTCACTACTACCACCTCTACCCATGGGGGGCTGGATGCCTGTCACTACTACCACCTCTACCCATGGGGGGCTGGATGCCTGTCACCACAACCACCCCTACCCATGGGGGCTGGATGCCTACCACCACTACCACCCCTACCCAGGGGGTGCCAGATGCCTACCACTACCACCACCTCTACCCATGGGGGCTGGATGCCTACCACCACTACCACCCCTACCCAGGGGTGCCAGATGCCTACCACTACTACCACCTCTACCCATGGGGGCTGGATGCCTACCACCACTACCACCCCTACCCAGGGGGTGCCAGATGCCTACCACTACTACCACTTCTACCCATGGGGGCTGGATGCCTGTCACTACTCCCACCTCTACCCAGGGGTGCCAGATGCCTACCACTACTCCCACCCCCCAGGGGGTGCCAGATGCCTACCACTACTACCACCCTTACCCAGGGGTGCCAGATGCCTACCACTACTACCACCTCTACCCATGGGGGCTGGATGCCTGTCACTACTACCACCTCTACCCATGTGGGGCTGGATGCCTGTCACTACTACCACCTCTACCCATGGGGGGCTGGATGCCTGTCACTACTACCACCTCTACCCATGGGGGGCTGGATGACTGTCACCACAACCAGCCCTACCCATGGGGGGCTGGATGCCTACCACTACTACCACCTCTACCCATGGGGAGCTGGATTTCTGTCACTACTCCCACCTCTACCCAGGGGGGGCCAGATGCCTACCACTACTACCACCCCTCCCCAGGGGGTGCCAGATGCCTACCACTACTACCACCCTTACCCAGGGGGTGCCAGATGCCTACCACTACTACCACCCCTACCCAGGGGGTGCCAGATGCCTACCACTACTACCACCTCTACCCATAGGGGCTGGATGCCTGTCACTACTCCCACCTCTACCGAGGGGTGCCAGATGCCCACCACTACTACCACCCCTACACAGGGGTGGCAGATGCCTACCACTACTACCACCTCTACCCATGGGGGCTGGATGCCTGTCACTACTCCCACCTCTACCCAGGGGTGCCAGATGCCCACCACTACTACCACCCCTACCCAGGGGGTGGCAGATGCCTACCACTACTACCACCTCTACCCATGGGGGGCTGGATGCCTGTCACTACTCCCACCTCTACCCAGGGGGTGCCAGATGCCCACCACTACTACCACCCCTACCCAGGGGTGCCAGATGCCTACCACTACTACCACCTCTACCCATGGGGGCTGGATGCCTGTCACTACTACCACCTCTACCCATGGGGGGCTGGATGCCTGTCACTACTACCACCTCTACCCATGGGGGCTGGATGCCTGTCACCACAACCACTCCTACCCATGGGGGGCTGGATGCCTACCACCACTACCACCCCTACCCAGGGGTGCCAGATGCCTACCACTACTACCACCTCTACCCATGGGGGCTGGATGCCTACCACCACTACCACCCCTACCCAGGGGTGCCAGATGCCTACCACTACTACCACCTCTACCCATGGGGGCTGGATGCCTACCACCACTACCACCCCTACCCAGGGGTGCCAGATGCCTACCACTACTACCACCTCTACCCATGGGGGCTGGATGCCTGTCACTACTCCCACCTCTACCCAGGGGTGCCAGATGCCTACCACTACTACCACCCCTACCCAGGGGTGCCAGATGCCTACCACTACTACCACCCCTACCCATGGGGGCTGGATGCCTGTCACTACTACCACCTCTACCCATGGGGGCTGTATGCCTGTCACCACAATCACCCCTACCCATGGGGGCTGGATGCTCTACCACCACTACCACCCCTACCCAGGGGTGCCAGATGCCTACCACTACTACCACCCCTACCCAGGGGTGCCAGATGCATACCACTACTACCACCTCTATCCATGGGGGCTGGATGCCTGTCACTACTCCCACCTCTACCCAGGGGTGCCAGATGCCCACCACTACTACCACCCCTACCCAGGGGTGCCAGATGCCTACCACTACTACCACCTCTACCCATGGGGGCTGGATGCCTACCACCACTACCACCCCTACCCAGGGGTGCCAGATGCCTACCACTACCACCACCTCTACCCATGGGGGCTGGATGCCTACCACCACTACCACCCCTACCCAGGGGTGCCAGATGCCTACCACTACTACCACCTCTACCCTTGGGTGGCTGGATGCCTGTCACTACTCCCACCTCTACCCAGGGGGTGCCAGATGCCTACCACTACTCCCACACCCCCCAGGGGGTGCCAGATGCCTACCACTACTACCACCCTTACCCAGGGGTGCCAGATGCCTACCACTACTACCACCTCTACCCATGGGGGCTGGATGCCTGTCACTACTACCACCTCTACCCATGGGGGCTGGATGACTGTCACCACAACCAGCCCTACCCATGGGGGCTGGATGCCTACCACCACTACCACCCCTACCCAGGGGGTGCCAGATGCCTACCACTACCACCCTCTACCCAGGGGGGGCTGGATGCCTACCACCACTACCATCCCTACCCAGCGGTTGCCAGATGCCTACCACTACTACCACCTCTACCCATGGGGGGCTGGATGCCTGTCACTACTCCCACCTCTACCCAGGGGGTGCCAGATGCCTACCACTACTCCCACCCCCCAGGGGTGCAAGATGCCTACCACTACTACCACCTCTACCCATGGGGGCTGGATGCCTGTCACTACTACCACCTCTACCCATGGGGGCTGGATGCCTGTCACTACTACCACCTCTACCCATGGGGGCTGGATGCCTGTCACCACAACCACCCCTACCCATGGGGGCTGGATGCCTACCACCACTACCACCCCTACCCAGGGGTGCCAGATGCCTACCACTACTACCACCTCTACCCATGGGGGCTGGATGCCTGTCACTACTCCCACCTCTACCCAGGGGTGCCAGATGCCTACCACTACTACCACCCTCCCCAGGGGTGCCAGATGCCTACCACTACTACCACCCCTACCCAGGGGGTGCCAGATGCCTACCACTACTACCACCTCTACCCAGGGGGTACCAGATGCCCACCACTACTACCACCCCTACCCAGGGGGTGCCAGATGCCTACCACTACTACCACCCTTACCCAGGGGGTGCCGGATGCCTGTCACTACTACCACCCCTACCCAGGGGGTGCCAGATGCCTACCACCTCTACCCATGGGGGGCTGGATGCCTGTCACTACTCCCACCTCTACCCAGGGGGAGCCAGATGCCCACCACTACTACCTCCCCTACCCAGGGGTGCCAGATGCCTACCACTACTACCACCTCTACCCATGGGGGCTGGATGCCTGTCACTACTCCCACCTCTACCCAGGGGTGCCAGATGCCCACCACTACTACCTCCCCTACCCAGGGGTGCCAGATGCCTACCACTACTACCACCCTTACCCAGGGGTGCCGGATGCCTGTCACTACTACCACCCCTACCCAGGGGTGCCAGATGCCTACCACTACTACCACCTCTACCCATGGGGGCTGGATGCCTGTCACTACTCCCACCTCTACCCAGGGGTGCCAGATGCCCACCACTACTACCTCCCCTACCCAGGGGTGCCAGATGCCTACCACTACTACCACCTCTACCCATGGGGGCTGGATGCCTGTCACTACTACCACCTCTACCCATGGGGGCTGGATGCCTGTCACTACTACCACCTCTACCCATGGGGGCTGGATGCCTGTCACCACAACCACCCCTACCCATGGGGGGCTGGATGCCTGTCACTACTCCCACCCCTACCCAGGGGGTGCCAGATGCCTACCACTACTAACACCTCTACCCATGGGGGGCTGGATGCCTGTCACTACTCCCACCTCTACCCAGGGGGTGCCAGATGCCTACCACTACTACCACCCCTCCCCAGGGGGTGCCAGATGCCTACCACTACTACCACCTCTACCCAGGGGGTGCCAGATGCCCACCACTACTACCACCCCTACCCAGGGGATGCCAGATGCCTACCACTACTACCACCTCTACCCATGGGGGCTGGATGCCTGTCACTACTCCCACCTCTACCCAGGGGTGCCAGATGCCCACCACTACTACCTCCCCTACCCAGGGGTGCCAGATGCCTACCACTACTACCACCCTTACCCAGGGGTGCCGGATGCCTGTCACTACTACCACCCCTACCCAGGGGGTGCCAGATGCCTACCACTACTACCACCTCTACCCATGGGGGGCTGGATGCCTGTCACTACTCCCACCTCTACCCAGGGGGTGCCAGATGCCCACCACTACTACCTCCCCTACCCAGGGGGTGCCAGATGCCTACCACTGCTACCACCTCTACCCATGGGGGCTGGATGCCTGTCACTACTACCACCTCTACCCATGGGGGCTGGATGCCTGTCACTACTACCACCTCTACCCATGGGGAGCTGGATGCCTGTCACCACAACCACCCCTACCCATGGGGGCTGGATGCCTGTCACTACTCCCACCCCTACCCAGGGGTGCCAGATGCCTACCACTACTAACACCTCTACCCATGGGGGCTGGATGCCTGTCACTACTCCCACCTCTACCCAGGGGTGCCAGATGCCTACCACTACTACCACCCCTCCCCAGGGGGTGCCAGATGCCTACCACTACTACCACCTCTACCCAGGGGTGCCAGATGCCCACCACTACTACCACCCCTACCCAGGGGATGCCAGATGCCTACCACTACTACCACCTCTACCCATGGGGGGCTGGACGCCTACCACTACTCCCACCCTCCCCAGGGGGTGCCAGATGCCTACCACTACTACCACCCCTACCCAGGGGTGCCAGATGCCTACCACTACTACCACCTCTACCCATGGGGGCTGGATGCCCACAACTACTCCCACCTCTACCCAGGGGTGCCAGATGCCCACCACTACTACCTCCCCTACCCAGGGGGTGCCAGATGCCTGTCACTACTACCACCTCTACCCATGGGGGGCTGGATGCCCACCACTACTCCCACCTCTACCCAGGGGGTGCCAGATGCCCACCACTACTACCTCCCCTACCCAGGGGGTGCCAGATGCCTGTCACTACTCCCACCTCTACCCAGGGGTGCCAGATGCCTACCACTACTCCCACCCCTCCCCAGGGGTGCCAGATGCCTACCACTACTACCACCCCTACCCAAGGGGTGCCAGATGCCTACCACTACTACCACCTCTACCCATGGGGGCTGGAATGCCTGTCACTACTACCACCTCTACCCATGGGGGCTGGATGCCTGTCACTACTACCACCTCTACCCATGGGGGGCTGGATGCCTGTCACCACAACCACCCCTACCCATGGGGGCTGGATGCCTACCACCACTACCACCCCTACCCAGGGGTGCCAGATGCCTACCACTACCACCACCTCTACCCATGGGGGCTGGATGCCTACCACCACTACCACCCCTACCCAGGGGTGCCAGATGCCTACCACTACTACCACCTCTACCCATGGGGGGCTGGATGCCTACCACCACTACCACCCCTACCCAGGGGTGCCAGATGCCTACCACTACTACCACCTCTACCCATGGGGGCTGGATGCCTGTCACTACTCCCACCTCTACCCAGGGGTGCCAGATGCCTACCACTACTCCCACCCTCCCCAGGGGGTGCCAGATGCCTACCACTACTACCACCTCTACCCATGGGGGCTGGATGCCTGTCACTACTACCACCTCTACCCATGGGGGCTGGATGCCTGTCACTACTACCACCTCTACCCATGGGGGCTGGATGACTGTCACCACAACCAGCCCTACCCATGGGGGGCTGGATGCCTACCACCACTACCACCCCTACCCAGGGGTGCCAGATGCCTACCACTACCACCACCTCTACCCATGGGGGGCTGGATGCCTACCACCACTACCATCCCTACCCAGGGGTTGCCAGATGCCTACCACTACTACCACCTCTACCCATGGGGGGCTGGATGCCTGTCACTACTCCCACCTCTACCCAGGGGGTGCCAGATGCCTACCACTACTCCCACCCCCCAGGGGTGCCAGATGCCTACCACTACTACCACCCTTACCCAGGGGTGCCAGATGCCTACCACTACTACCACCTCTACCCATGGGGGCTGGATGCCTGTCACTACTACCACCTCTACCCATGGGGGCTGGATGCCTGTCACTACTACCACCTCTACCCATGGGGGCTGGATGCCTGTCACCACAACCACCCCTACCCATGGGGGGCTGGATGCCTACCACCACTACCACCCCTACCCAGGGGGTGCCAGATGCCTACCACTACTACCACCTCTACCCATGGGGGCTGGATGCCTGTCACTACTCCCACCTCTACCCAGGGGTGTCAGATGCCTACCACTACTACCACCCCCACTCACAGGATGGCTAATACATGACACAACAAGCACACACCAACATAAACAATGCAACATAAAGACATCCCCCCAACACCATGACAAGCGTGTGTAGACTGTTTCAAATGCCTACAACACTGAACATGACTTTGAACATACAATGTGACCCCCTATCACATGTGCCACACATAAATGTGTGTGGCCTCCACAATGCAAGCAGACCATGACCACTGTGGCAATGGGGACCAACCCCCATCATCACAGTGACCAAAATGTAAGTGTGGGGCCCATAGCTGAAGCACATCCTGAACATTGTGGCAATGGGGTTCAAACCCCCATCATCACAGTGACCAAAAGGTAAGTGTGGGGCCCATAGCTGAAGCACATCTTGAACATTGTGGCAATGGGGTACAAACCCCCATCATCACAGTGACCAAAGGTAAGTGTGGGGCCCATAGCTGAAGCACATCTTGAACATTGTGGCAATGGGGTTCAAACCCCATCATCACAGTGACCAAAATGTAAGTGTTGACATTGAAAAAGCTGCAACTGCCAAACTGCATGGATGATTCCTGGTCACAGAACAACAAACACATCAGTGGCAAAGTAGTGCTTGTGTCCCATAGCAACATAGATTGGGGAGGCAAACACTGCAGTGCAAATAAGACATACCTTTGGTCATGTGCAGACAAACATCACCCATGGGGGCTGACACTGTCAACATTCATCAATGACACAATGACAGAAGTGACCATGATAATGCAGACCCACATATTTGCACCAATGGGCACACAAATGCAGATACCCTGTGGAGACTGTAAATGTGAGGTGAACAGCTACCATACCATGGCAGCAATGGGACACACAAACAATGATCATTGTGCTGACTGATGACCTAGGAGTCCCAGGGACAGCAGGGGAAACCCACCAAACAACATACAGCCAATGGCACACTAAAGACATGCCAATGCAGTGGTGCAGATGCACAAACACAAACAGGCAGACCCACACTGCACATCAAACACAACAGTGTCCCCAGGCAACCACACAACACATGATGAGGCCTGAATACCAATTACACAGATGTGCATACAGTGCCACACAAAGGTAACTCATAGATCCAAATCCCCTATGTGGGCAATCAGGCATTGTTAGATGAGAGGGAGCACAAATCACACATGTCACACAAGCATGTAGGAACAGCAACTGACACAGCAAGACACAGAGACACCACAGCACTACCCCAGGGTCCCCACAATGTGGGGACCCTGGGCTGCATTACAATCCCACTGTGATGACAAAGCTAGATGTCGTTCACACTGTGAACCACAGTCATGTGTCCTGAGCAACAAACTACCATCACACCTACACAAGCACAAATCAATCAGCACGGCCAGTAAGCCAAGGCCAACTTGGTATCGCTTTGTTCGCCCTAAGTTGGCAGGGTATGCCCAGACGTGGGTCCCTTGCTCACTTTGCCACTGGATTCAAGCTAGCCTGGCTGATGACGGCTGAATAGCCAGAAACCGGTCCCAGGATGCTTGTTTCCGGTCCAGGGAAGACATGGCTTGGCAGTTCGGGCTGGACTGTTCCCATGAGGCACAGGGTCAGACTGATTTGCATATGGCCATGTCTGAACTGGGGTGGTGGAGTGAGCTAAAGAATGATGATGGATTAAACCCAGATCACTTGACTGGGGGTGAGTGTTTGATTTGCTCAAACGCTCCATCCATCATCCCCTTTGGTATCGCTAAGGCCAACTTGAGGCAGGGGTCTAGCCGTGCAACAACTCTCATCTGCACACACTCAACACCACACACCTCGACCTCCAACAATGTGCAGCAGTGAAGCTCACATGCACTGGTGACATTGCACATGCACCCATGACAATCCCATGGGTGGTGGTGGGAACCAAGGTGCAGAAACACATCACACATGGCCACTCAACAAGACTCTTGAATGTCTGACACACTGCACACTACGCTGTACATGGACATGACGGCAATACCACACCAACCAATGGGATCCCAGCCACAGTCCCACACCAATGAAGAAGCCAAGGTCACCCACAAAGAACACACATAGACAACTACCAACATTGCAGCCCTGACCCTGAGGAGTGCCAGCAGTCACTCACACAACGTGTCACAATCACTGAAAGCTAACACAAACTGGAAATCACATGACAGGTGTAAACAACAAGTGCCAAGGGAATCCTGACTGTGACCCATCTGCGTCTGCCCACAAACTCAGCCCTCACAGCCAACACACCTATGGGTGACACCCTGATGACCAGTAATGTGCCATGCACCCACATCACAGAGAACCCAGGGAGAAGACTTTGGGGGAACATAGGTCAACTCAGCAAGCATCACAAACAGGAACACCACTAGGGATCCCAGCATGCACAGCAAAATGGAAGTGAACACACAGACATGCTCATACAACACACACCTTGGGCGCAGGCAATGTCACAGGACTACACACTGCCATGAGGGGACTCCACTCCTGTGTGAGGAAAGCTGTGCCATATGTTGCCACAGTAGGGCTCCATCATGTCAGCAGAACACTTGGTCACACAGTCAACAATTTGCACCAAATGAAGGCTCCCGTCACATCAGCCTGGTCATGGGAGTGTCAACGAAATCATCAGCACAGATCCAACACACATGTATAGCAAGTTGCACTGACAACACAGATGAGTCCTTCCCCATTGATGCCCAAACCTGCATGTCCAGTGGAGATGGCCACACGGTCAGGGAAGTAGACTAATTGAACAATGGCAAGCACAACAGATGTGCAGGGGTGGAAGCCACAGATGTGACATTGCTAATGTAAGTAGGAAATCCCATTGCCAAATATTGAAAACATGACACCCTCAGATGCTGCTAAGGATGACATGGATACACCACAGGATAGGACACATTCCCCCTGGACCACATGGGTTCCTGAACAGTAACACTTCATTTTCATGAGACCAGATTTCCCCATCACTGCAGCAAGGGCATGGTTAGCATCATCAACATCATGTACATCAGAAGCAAAAGCACTAGAGAACAGAAAGTCGCTTTATTCAGCATATGTGGGTTCAAAAGTTGAAGTCCAGTAAAAAAGAAACAAAGGCCAATGGCCAGTCCATCTTGAAAGTCAAAACAGGGTGACAGTGGCAGATGTCACCCTACGCATGCCTGCACTGATAACAACCAGGGACAATCCCCTCGGAGGGGTATACGGGGGGGCAGGCCACGCACCGCAGGGACAGGATCAGGGCTCACCAGAAGGAGGCAGGGAAGGGGTGGTGGGTGCTGAAGAGCCACTGACAACTGCAGTGGAGGTGTCTGACATGGTGTGTGCCGGCACAACTGGGGGGCATGACTCTGATGGTGTGGGTGCCGGCACGACTGCAGTGGACCGTGCAGATGGAGTGGACAGGTTCCCCACTGCAGTGCCCAAGTCAGACAGGGTGGTAGTGGACTCCACTGCAGTGCCTACCTCCAGGGGAGGAGAATGGGGATCAGGTAAGGTGGGCAGGACAGAGGGGGAGGACACCGTCTCCACACCAGTGGCACAGACAAGTGCAGCGGGGGGTGGGGCCGGAAGAGCAAGTGGCAGGGGGAGAAGGCCGGATATTTTGGGGGATGGTGTATCTGTGGGTGGGGGAACCTGGGGCAGGGTGTGGTGGGGGCACCTGTGGAGTGGGGGCCTGAGGGATGGAGGAAGGAGACTTGGTGCCTGAGCTGCAGGGCGGCGGCTGGGTCTTGCTCTTCCGGGTCTGGGGGACTTGCGGATGGGGGCGTCAGTCGGTCTGCGCCTGGGGGAGGGTGTCCGGGGGCGAGGGCACTCCGCTCCGTTTGGGTGGGCTTCCTCTTCCCCCTGAATGCTGGATCAGCTGGATTGGAGGGGAAGAGGCCGAGGTCACTGAGGAAGAGCCGCTGTGTCTTTGGGGTTGCAGGTGAGGCAAGGGAGGGGCTTTGGAGGGAGAGGCAACTGAGGACTGCGCAGTGCTCGTGGATGCGTGTGTGTGTGCCTGGGCCCCATCCCCTGTGAGTGTGGTTTCAGTCCCCTGACTGTGCGTGCGTGTGCGTCTTGTTTGTGGTGTGTGTGTCTGTGTGCTGCTCGTGTCTGTGCTGGTGTGTGCCTGTGCTGGTGTGTGTGTGCTTGGGACAGGTAAGGTGCTGGGGAGTGTGGATGGGGCAGAGGCAGGAGGGGTGAGGGACTGTTGGAGGAGGGACACTGCTGCTGTCAGGGAGGAGTCCATGGACCTATTGCCCCTCTGTAGGGCAGACATGCCCGATGAGATGCCCTCCATGAACGACACCAGCTGAGTCAACAGAGTGGTGTGTGCATGGAGGACACTCAGCATCGCTGTCTGCCCTACATGGAGCTGGCGAAGGAGGTACACAGACTCCTCACTCAGGGCAGCAGGGGACACAGGGGCAGGGGTGCGGTGCCTGGCCCGAAGGAGACACGCTCCTGAACATGGGAGCCTCCACGGACCTCGGGAATGGGAGCCGATGGGAGGGCGGTGGTGGTGGTGGTGGTGGTGGCGGGGACAGCAACACTAGCTGGGGTGTGGTGGCTGCTGACACCCGCATCCACAAGGGAGTCATCCTCCGAGCTGCTGTGGTCCTCAGCTGAGGTGGATGGTGCTGAGGACTCCTCGGTGTGGCTCCCCTCGCCCTCCGTGCCACTGGGTCCCTCCGACCACTCCTCGGCTGCTGACCCAGTCTGGCTCTGCGGCTCCTCCTGGTCCGTGGAGCTGTCCCCTCCTGTGGCTGTGGATGTATCTGCAAACAATAGGGAAACAGACAGACATCAGTCACCTGCACCGAACGCACACACCACAGTAAGTACAGCACATTACAGAGCAAGCCCTGGCATCCTTAGTTGAACATTGCCAAAAGTGCCCAAACAGAATAGGAGTAGCCAATTGTCAGTCTGATGGTCAACCATGGCACTCACATCCCTCCTGGCCTTGCACCCATCTGTCTGCTGTCTGTTGGATGGCAATACCCCAGTGTGGACACATGCACCACCTACACAGTAGTTGGACAGTGCAGAAAACACGGTGAAGCATGTGAACATGCACACATCACAACTCTTGCCACTGAGTCAGTACAGGTGTCCGGATGAAAGGGATGCCCAGAGTCAAATATGAAATGCATGTGATGCATACCAGCGACAGACACCATGATGCACCCATGTCCTGATAGCCATTGCCACTATGGTGTGCATGTAGCACATGTCACTCCCCTGCAGGATCACTCATAGGAAGTTACATGCCATGGCACAGGCATGCCTGCTAAGTCATACATCACTGTCTCCAGTCACATGGGCAGGGCAGCCAGACAACAACAGTCTGCACTGTGTCACAATAGTAGGTCATGGGGAATGCAAGTCCTGGAGCTGAACAAGTGCACATGTACATCCCCCACACACCACATCATCTGAACACTTATCTGTTCACGTCATACCGATTGGACATATGGGAGACCTGTAACACAACCCTCTGAACCTGAGCACCTCACAATCTGCTGTGAATGGGAAACAGCTGCCTGAACTTCACATTCGCATACCCCAGTCTGCACGGTCAGGTGATCAAATACCTATTTGTCACCCAAGTATCATCTCCTATGGTCACATCTCCGGTGGCATGCTGAGCCCCAACCGAGAGACACCCCAGCAGTCATGACAACGAAGCCACAGCACACTGACACAGAGGCAGACACCTGAGGGGACATATCACTGAGCACAACGTGTCAGCTGATACACGGGAGTGGGAGTACAGAGTGTATTGTATGGCCTGGAGTAGGCATGACTGTCCTGCCCCACATGAATGAGGGATGAGCCCTGGACAGTAGGCAGCTGGCTAAGTATGTGTGACACACGTAATATACACACTCCTGGGGCCCAAGCATTGTTCCCACCCGCAGCATGGGTGTGTGCCAGATACCCCAGGCACATGTGGTGGATCGGCTCAGCGATTGGACCACATATCAAAGTAACACGCAGATTACATGTCAGAACACAGGCATTGTGTAAGCAAAGGACCCACCCATGATGCCCACCACAGAGTTAGGGGAACAGATGCTGTCCCCCACCTTGAGTCAAGCAAACTGCAAGGACACAGTACCCAAGTGACACAATTCCCTGACTGCAAGGGCCACACCTGGGTATCAGATGAGGAGTGGGCAGTGCACAATCGAGGGACATGGGTCCTGGACCACATGACTGATGTACTGTGGAAGTTTAACCAGGCCAGAGGAGGGCACATAGCATGGCAGACAAAGTTCACAATGCAGTCATGGACTCACCCCTCCTTGCTGCTCTCTAGCCTTCAGCTGCCCATCCAGATCAGGGAAGACCACCGCCAGGATCCTGAGCATGTGGGGGTCAGGGTCCGGTGTCCGCCCCTCCTGCGAGGAGGCAACAGCTTCAGCTGGACCCGTGCGATCCTCCAGGTCCAGCCCCGAAGGTCCTGCCACCTCTTCTGGCAGTTGCGGATCCGGCGCTTGTAGTCACCCACGGATCTCACTGCCCGGACGATGGTCAGCCATATCTTCTGCTTCTGGTGGGCATCAACCTGTGAGGATGACAAAGTGAGAATGCCATTACTACACATGCAACATATCCGTGCATTACACAGTTGGATATACATGTCTCAATCACAGGGGCACATGATGTACACAGGCAGTGCAACGATGGCTATGGACAGTATGCCAGCAGTTACTACATGGTATCATTGCCTGGGAAGTAAAACCTTGTTTAAATGCACTGTCACTGCACTATACCTGTTCAGTGCATGTAACTACACACTATGGGGGGTGACAACTACTCAGTGAGCCTGCTAGCCAGTGGCGTGCAGACTGTTAGCCTTCCTAGTCAGACAACATGCACATTTAGTTAGGCAGTGGACAGCACACTCACCTGCTCCCCTGCTTTCCCAAACAGCTTGCTGTACTGTGGAAGGAGGCTGTCCAGCAGGGCCTGGTTCTCCTCAGTGCTGAAGGCTGGGGCTCTCTCCACAGTATGTGCCATTGCAGGGTCCAGAGGGTGCAGATACAGCAGCAGTGGTGGTGGCAGATGTCGTCCTGGAGCATGTAGTGCAGGCAAGTGAGCTCTCAGGGGAACAGCCAGCATTATATGTGTGCTGCAGAGGCAGATACTGTCCCATGTGTCCAAAGTGATAGGTCCAAGTCTTTAGCATCTTCTGAATCTGGCCAATCCATGGAATTGCACCACTTACACACGCCCACAGCATCCTTCAAAAGTTCAACTTCATGACACCCATGAATTTGCAACATTGTTGTGGGTGACCAACTGAATTTCCAGCATCAGACTCGTTCAAGATTTGAAAACGCGTCCGTTGCCAGGCCAGGCCATAGCCAATGGGTGCGCCCCGATCGGTCAATTGCTGTTCAACGCGTACCCAGGATACAACGCGTACCCGCTCACATTGAATGCAATGGGCCGGCCGGGCACACCGATCGGTCCATTGCTGTTCAACGCGTACCCGGGATACAACGCGTACCCGCTCACATTGAATGCAATGGGCTGGCCGGGCACACCGATCGGTCCATTGCTGTTCAACGCATACCCGGGATACAACGCGTACCCGCTCACATTGAATGCAATGGGCCGGCCGGGCACACCGATCGGTCCATTGCTGTTCAACGCGTATTGCGGATACAACGCGTACCCGCTCACATTGAATGCAATGGCCAATGTGTGCGCACCGATCGGTCCATTGCTGTCCAACGCGTCCCTGTACAAGTCACTGGCATATGTCACCATGCCTGTCACAGGTGAATATATGCCAGCAACATATACTTCCCAGGGAGTGAGGGGCACACCTACAACACCACACCCTGTCCACACTGTATCCTGAGGCATGTAAGGCTGCATTACCTATTCCGTGTGTGGGGGTGAACATGTTGTTCTGTGGGTGTCACTTGGGGGCAGCCACTCCCAGGCTGTGCACGTGTTCATGGGGACAGAATCCTTGGTGTTTCATGTACATGACCACTGTGATGTGCAACTGTTCATTTCTGTGCATGTGGCATGGTCACATTTCACGGTGGTGTATGTGTATGTCATGTCACATACCCCCTGAGTCCCATGTGTGACGGTATGTACGTCCCAGGGTGACCCATTGCCACAATAGTGATGGTCCTCCACAGTCTGTGTGCATGTTGTGTTTACAATGTCTCTGATTCCATGTGCACAATGGGAGACAGTCTCCACATCCACGTTGTTTGTGCATGGACTTTGATGTTGTACGTGTGTGTGTCACAGACGTCCATGTCTGTCCTGCAGAGGCAACAGGGACCACTACCTGTGGGGGTCATGGTTGTTTTGCTGTGGTGTATTCATGATACACCATGTCATGCCTGTGTCCATGTGGCAATACAGGGTCCCTGGGAATCTACCTGTCGTTGAGCTGTGATGCCTGGGGCACATCTGTCCTCACATGTCACTGTGGGGTGTGTTTGGAACGTGGCAGCAGGAGATGGGAACTGTGACACGGCCTCATGATATCCCATGGCACAACCTGGGACTTGTTGATGCCACTTGTTGAACTGTGATGTTAGATGTTGGCCATGTATGTGCCATACATGTCCTTACGGAACTGCACACATCATGTACTTGTGCCTCATAATGATGTATCATGTGATATTGAGTATGGTCAATGCCACATATGTGGGGTGACTGACAATCTTTCTTTCTTCACCTATGCACTGCAGGGCACCAGCTGTCCATAGACCATTCCCTGACCTTGCAACCATGGTGGAATGGGACTGCATCCAACGGTACCGCTTCACCAGGCCCCTGATTGAGGTATTGATGGTGCGGTTGGCCCCACATTTGCAAGCTGGCCGGACATACCCTACAGCGCTGACCCCCAAGGTGAAGGTGATGGCAGCCCTACACTTCTTTGCCACCGGTACTTTTCAACACACTGTGGCGACTGCTGGTGGGATGTCACAGACCATGTTCAGCCGTGTGCTCCGTGATGTTTTGGAGGCTATGTTGATTTACCAGTACATCTATTTCCCTAGACTCCAACAACTCACTGACGTGAAGAGTGACTTCTATGCCCTGGGGAGGATGCCGCATGTCATTGGCTCCATTGATGGGACACATGTTGCTTTGGTACCACCACAGGCCCAAGAGCAGGCATACAGGAACCGCAAACACTACCACTCGGTCAATGCACTGGTGGTATGTCTTGCAGATATGAGCATCTCACACGTCTGTGCCCGTTTCCCCGGTTCTGCACACGATGCCTACGTGATGAGGAGTAGTCGCATCCCGAGGATGATGTCACAGATGCGGAACCAGCATGCCTGGCTTGTTGGTGTGTACTGACTTAGTACCATTGTGTGTGTTCTGCAATGTAGTGTTCCACCCTCTTTTCCAACTCAGCTAATTTGCAATTGTCTGTATGTAGGTGACTCCGGATACCCCAACATGCCGTGGTTGCTGACGCCCCCTCAGGAACCCTGTGACACCAGGCCAGATGCGCTACAATGAGGCACATGGTCGGACCAGGAGAGTGATTGAGCGGACATTTGGTCTACTGAAGAGCCGCTTCCGCTGCCTGGACAAGACAGGAGGGGCCCTCCCATATGCCCCAGCAAAGGTGTGCAAGATTGTCATCGTCTGCTGCATGCTACACAACCTGGCAGTGCGGAAGGAGTTGCCTCTCATCCTGGATGACGATGACCAACATCCGCCACCTGTGGAGGATCCTGGCCTGGACCACGATGCCAGTGATGATGATGATGATGATGATGGTGATGTCCGCACACAGCTCATCACCAACTTCTTCAGCTGAATGTGAGTATCCAGAGATGTCATGTCAATGATGTGAGTATGCATGATATGTGTTGGTGGTGCTCTGGTGCTGTTTGAGTGTGTCCATGTGCTACATGACTGTATGCGTGTAGCGATGTGTCCTTACAGGTAGTCTGTACTCCCCAACAGTGTTGACATGCTAACTTGGTTCTGGGTGGGTATCTTGTGACATGTATTGGGCATGAGTATTGCAGTTCTGTCCTGTTCTTCAGTGCTTTTGACTGTGTTTCATTTCTGTCCTTCACAGGGTACTTTCAGAGTGGTTTGGTCAACTGTGATCCCCGACACCGTGATTCGACTTCCAGGGTGGTAGCTGTTGTGTCCCTACAGGTGATGTGCGCCACACCCATGGACTTCCTTCCTTCTACACTTGTTGACTGTGTGCCCGCTGCCAGGTGGGATTGCCTTGCATCTGTAGTGGTTACAACATGTTGCAAATGTGTAATAAACCTGTGCTTCACTTTGTGATGTGCGTTGTCTGTGGTCACACATCTGACTGACATTTGCTTACTGCACCAGTGGGCTAGTTGACAGAGACTGTGAATAGGTGTTGTGTCTGTGCATTGCACCGTATTTCCTGGCAACATCAGTGTAGGCGATGAGTCAGATGGCCTAGGTGTGTATATGTTGTGTAGCCCTGGTGGTGTGTCTCCCTCATATGTGTCACGTTGCCATGACTCACATGCCTGTGTTGAACTTGCTGTAGCAGTTAGCATGTACAGTGTAATTTCGCAGGTCATCATCTCCATGACAGGAACCACGTTGGAATCACAACAGAGGCAGGTATGGTGTATTAGTGTGTTTATTGTCATACATGTGGGTGTATAGTGCACAGGATGGTGGGTGCTGTACATTTTGATTGCAATCCAAAGTTCCTAGATGAATTGGAAGTCCTGGTAGCAGATATGTCCAGAATAAAGTCCACAGTCATCTGATACATTGGTCCAACTTGTACTCCCCATGTCATGTAGGGGAGTTGTGTTGCAGTCAACAGGGTGAACAGTTTGCGCACAAAGGTGATTATCCAGAACAGGTTTTGGCTTCCTGGGGGTTGCACATGGCCATCGGCCTCTCACTTGCCCCTCCTCGGATGACCCCTCTTCTTTGGGGGGACCCTCAAGTGCAGGCTGCTGCGGTGCAGGGGACTCTCCGCCAGAGTCATCCTCCCTCCCTGTGGCAGTTGCAGTTGTTTCAGCACCAGATGTTGTGGGCACACAGGGAGGTGTTGACTGGTTGCTGCTCATCTGGCGGAGGCATTGTAATATGTCCCTATGCACCGCCGTCATCTCTTGCAGTGTGTCCCATTTGGACTCCACGCAGGACATGTGCGAGTCCAAGCGGGCATGATGGGCAGCCTGCTGCTGTTTAATGTCCCTGAGGAGCCCCACTACCTGGCTGAGCTCTCCGGTGCTGGACTGGTACGCATCGGCTATGCGTACCAGTTGTGGGTCATCATGCAGTCCAGACCCCTCTGCGATCTGCGACCTATGTCTCCCACCCCTCCCACCACCCCTGGCGACACGTGTAGTACCTGAGGTGGCACGCACAGGTGACCCTGGGCCCCCTTGGGAGTTGTTGGTGGTGTTTGTGTCCATAGCCCCACGTTGGTCCAGGGTCCCTGTGCTGGTGGTGGTGGTGCTCCTTGGTCTGTCCGTGTCAGCAGGGGTGGTATGTGTGTTGACAGTCGTTGGAGGGGTGGGTGCAGGGGGTGCAGCTGGTGGTCCTGCTGGTGCTGCATGATGACTTGCTCCGGAGGTGCCAGGTAGGTCTTCATCATCCGAGGAGGGCAGAGGCTGTTCCACACCAGTGAGCTCCGTTTCCCCTTGAGCCTGGGACAGGGACTCCTCAGCGTCTGCTGCTATGTCCCCATCATCACCTGTTTTTGGGAGACACACACAATGTATGTTATGTTTCTGCAGGCATGACTGGTTGACACACATGACAGTTGTGACTGTACCTCTGGATGCGGGCCTGTACATTGCATTGTCCTAAGTTGTCACAGTCAGAGGTTGATATTGGTGTAGCACATTGTCCTGCATACTTTGGGCATTTCTATATGAATGTTGGGGTGTGTACATGGTCTGCATTGGTTGTATTTGGTTGACATCCGGCCCTCCTTCCCACCCAGCCAGATATTCCACCATGGAACATGCTTCCATTGCAGGGAGTGCAAGTTGTCTTTCAGGATGTCAGTCAGTGGTGTCCTGCTGTTGGTTGGTGCACAGTTGCCAGCAGAGCCTTGTGCTCCCCACAGCAGTACCCAGTGTCAGCCATCTTGTCAGTTGTTTTCCACTCCCTGTGATGTGAGCATGGTTCATGGTGGTGTTGATGTGCACATTGTGAGGGTGGGCAATGTCTGTGACTACAACTCCCATGATACTATGGGCTACACTGACTTGACCAGCATACACAGGATTCCTTCCTTTCAGTGGGCTTCACTGTGAGGTGGTGTTGTAGTGGTGCCTACATGTCTGGATGTGTTTGTTAGTTATATTAGTGCCACTGCCTAGCTGTAGTTGTAGTTGTGTTTGTACATGTGATGACACAGTTACATACCACTAGGAGATGGCATGTGTTGTGTTTATCTGACTGACATACACAATTTGGGATGATTCTGTTCTGGTCGGTGTGTATTCGCTAAGGGTGCATGGTTTGACTCTCCCCTTGACAGTGATGTGTGTGTATTGTCGCACAATATTGTGTACATTTGTTATGTACTCACCAGGCTCTGGGATGTTTTCTAGTCCATATACGCTCACTGGTGGTAGGATGGCCCGCACCTTCTCCTCCCAGGGCCTGAGGTACACTGGTTTGGCAGGAGGGCCACTGCCGGTGTGTTGGCTCAAGAGGTAGTCCTTCTTCAACAGCTCCCTGACCCTCCTGTGCACGTCATACCACCTGTTCTGGATGTCTCCCTTTGTGCGCAAACATGGTGATTGTGCGTTCACCCTGTCGACAATCCTCTCCCACATCTTGGTTTTCTGCGACATGGGTGTCTGTTGGACCAGTGTACCAAACAGCTGTGGCTCTACCCTGAGTATCTCATCTACCAGGACTTCCAATTCACTATCTAGGAACTTATGATTCTTCTTTGGGGGCATGGTGATGGGTGGTGATGGTGAGTGATGTGTGTGTTGGTGTGCAGGTGAGGGTGTGTGGGTGTGTGTTTAGCTGGGTGTATGTGAGGGTGCTATTTGTTGAGGTGCTGATGGTGTGTGGCTTGTGTGATGGATGAGCTGTGGGTGGGTGTGTGGTTGCTGTCTGTTCAGTGCTGGCAGGTAGTTTGAATTTGCAAAGGATCATGGTAGGGATTTGTGTCCTTTATATGGGTGGAGTTGTGGGTGTGTCTTTGTTCCCTGTCCCCCCCAGTATTTATTGGCTTTGTAATTGCTTGTTTGGTCTTTTTGTGTGTGTTTTCCCTTTGTACTTTTTGTGCATGTAGGAGACGTTCTTGTGACCGAGTCGGACCCTGCAGTTGTCTCGTACGAGCTTCTCCGAGTCGTTCACGCTGTGTTTGTGCTGTTTTCTATGCTGCGTACGCGTCGGTCGCGGTGTATTGGGTTGCTTCTGCTCGCAGTTTTGTATGCGTGTCGGTCGTACGGCTTGGGCTCCGTGCGACTCGGTCGTGTTTTCCACGCGTTGCATCGTACTTGGCGGGTAGGAGGTCGCGGGTACGTTTCATTCGGGTTCATTCCTGGTGCGTGTCGGTCGGTTCGATTGGCGTGGTTTTCCGGCCGGATGGCTGTTTTCCGCGCGGCTCGGTCGTTCGGCTTGTGTTCCGTACGAGTCGGTCGGATTTTGCACGCTTCTCATCGTACTTTGCGGGTCGGCCTGCAACTGTACGTGTCGGTCGGAATTAATTCCGGCTCCGAGTCGGTCGGTACGTTTTCCGGCCCGAATCGGAATTGGCCCCTAGGTGTGTTAAAACACAGTTGTTTAGACAAGGTGAATGGGTCCATATTGACCTTCCCAAGGCAAGGAGGAAGAACTACTACCAGTTCTCTGAACCTTTCGAGATAGTAAGTGTGGAAAGAAACGTGGTCCAGTTAGAGAATGGGCAAACTCAGGGGATCGACAAAGTGGTAGCATGCAAGACACCCCAATTATTTCAAAATGGATCCAGTATCACTGGTATGCAATCGGGAAGGACAACGGTTCTTCCTCGGAGGTCACTGAGAAATAATGTTGCCCTGCATGGCATAAAGATTATAATTTTGGGTAACTCATTGCTATGCTGTATAGGTTCTTACCTGACCCCAGCTATTGCATGTTCCTATACCTTGCATGTACTGGAATTTTATTGATACTTTATGAAATCCTGTGATTATCTTTTATACACTTCCCTTTCATTTCTCACCCTTCCCTCTCTTCTTTGGCTCTCTGCATTGTTCGTTTCCCTGCGCAGGGAGGTGTGTTGTAAACCACTTGGTTCTTCCCTGCCTGTGTTTCCCCCTCCTTTCCCCTCCCTCTTGGAATGTTCCTGCTGTTGGTGGACGAAGGTTCTACAGCTGACTCCAGCTGACTGGAACCGGTTGGTGGTGTAAGACTTAATAAACTCTACTCCTTTTTCTACTCAGTGTTATGTCTTTTTAACAAATCCACATACCATCTGGATGGTAATAATGTTTATGCATGTTTGGTATTACGGATATGAAACACTTATTTGATGTATGCATTCCACCGTGACTGGAAATTCTGTTTAAAGTGCTGTAAATCTTACTGGCTGTAAAGACAAAGAATACATATATTATTAGTATCCTGGTGTTACAAGGTGCTAATTAGCTATATTTCCTGCCCCTGCACCTTTTTGTGTATTTTTTATCCAGTATGGGAGAATATGTTTTTGTTTTTTCCTGGCATATGTTGGATGGGAGATTTTGGGCTTAACTTGATTATTTCATAACATATGCTGAGATATGTCAAGACTGTTTTCTGTTCTCTGCTTTTCTATACCTCACTACGAAAGAAAGAGGGACTGTAACCAGGTAGAAATACTTACAGGGAAAAACAATAAATATAGATAACATTCCCTTGCATAGTTATAAAATAACTCTTGTGTTTTATTTCTGTTCAGGAAGTACATACTCACAGCTCCATCCAAACGCTGTGAGAGACGTCCAATTGTGACACATCTCCATTTCACTTTCCTTGTTTTGTTTCTCCCTCTTCCCCCATCCCACCATTGTTAGCTTTGACATTGTTGGGCTGGCTCTGATGGGTGTGGAAAGTTGGGTTCTAGCATCGGATCTTGCATCTCGCTCCTGCGAAAACACCAGGTGAGACTCACACTACCTGTTGAACAAGGCAATAAACTGGAATACCAGAAGTTTTTCCAATGAAGCTTGTCATGAAGAGTCAAGAGTATTGAAGAAACTGAAGCTTTTAATCATCAATGAGGTGATCGTAATCTCAAACATAATGCTTGCCTTCGTACATTTGTGAATGCAACCGATTTTAAAAACATGCTGTTTGGAGCAAAGTATTTAATTGTCTTCTGTGACCTACTGCAATGTACCACTTCAAAGAACAACCTGTTTTCAAGACACTTCTGCATAATGAAACTCAAAATTCTTTGGGAAGTATTTGCAATGTAAACATGTGGCTAAACTTCCAATACAAGGAACTACTTAAGAATATGCATTACGCATCTGACGTGGAATATGGCAATTTTCTGAAGGACATTAGATTCGAAGTTTCGACAAAGGAGGGAAACGTACCTTAAAAAGTCACCTTATCAAGAAACTATTTTCCTCTAACAACACAGCAGCACAGCTAATGTTCAATTTCAAAGAAGAACGGAAATCCATAGTCTGTTTACTGTCAACACTGTAGGAGTGCTCCAATTTTAACGAAGAATTACTAAAACTGGAGAAAGAAGAAATGTTGGGAATTACAGCTATCGACAAAATGGGGCACCAGAGAGTGACAATACTGCTAAGTGGAAAACTACAAGCAACATTGCATTCATTGGCGAAGTTCTGTATGAATCACTTTAGGATTAGTAAACTGTTTATGCATGTGCAAAAACTGTAAAGTAATTTTGAGGCATAATTTAAATGTTAAAGAAGGATTAGTAAATGTTGCTATGGGTAAAGTTATTAATTTCATTAATTTTCTAAATAGGGATGGGGTTGAATACTTAGCCATAAAATTTGGTTAGATTGATGGCGTGAAGCAGATTGGCCAATGTGTTGTACGTCTTTTGCTTGTAAAGGATTTATATGTCTGTTGGCACCAGTTCCCACTCTCACTAGCGTATGCTGTAACTATCTATAAATCTCAAGGCTTAAGTGTAGATGCAGCTTTTATTATTATTGGAAGTATTACATTTAAAAAAGGTATGTCATATGTGGCATTATCTTGAGTTAGAACATTATCTGGTTTGTTTTTGGTTAAATTTGATGATAGGAAACTCATGCCGATGCACGTTATGTCAGAGAGTACAGTCGGTTAAGAAGTGTATATGCTCCTCATTTAGGACAGTATCCCATTGATAAGAAGTGGATAATCTGTCCACAGCAGAAGCTTACAAAAGAATCTAAGGATGATGCTGTAAAGAAGGAAACCAAGGATAAGAAAGAAGAAGGTGTTAAAAATTAAAACTGGAAAATACAGGAGATATTGTAGATTACCAATTGGAAAACAGTTCTGGTGTCAACTGCTAGTCAAATAATGTACTCTTCCATTTACCACCTCTTATAAATGCAATTCAACAAAAACCAGAGAACAGATTGTGTTCTGTGCTGTGTTGGCTGCTCCAACATTTATGTGGTGGTAGGACTGTAATACATTGTGCTACAGGCATTCAACATCTAATAGATAAATATAGTGGATCAGTAGTATTTACTCTCAACACTCAGCAAGATGCACACGAATTTATAATGGTCATCCATGGAGTTTTTGAAGAAGAAGAAGTAAATATTGATGAGTTACACATGGAATAATGACTGAAGATTGCTCTTGTACATCTACCACTCACATCAATTCTGAGCAATTTCTGTACTGAACAATACCGGATTACAAAACTGTGCCTTTTGACAGAGGGACCAAAAAGGCTAACCAAAGTGTGACCTGCCCAAATTGTAGATCAGATGCTATGTCTACGTTGCATATACGAAGAAGTGGAAAATACCTTATATTAATGCTACAACAATGCAGAGCAGATGGTTCTAAATTGGAAACCGAAATACCAAAGTTCAAAACTGGGCAAATATCAATTTCTGGAAGAACTTATACTACTTTGGCTATTATCTTTCACAAAGGACTTAATATTACATCTGGATACTACACTGTCTATTTAAAGAGTGAAACTGGATCAATGGATGCATTGCAATGACAGCAATCTTAAATTCAAATCAAAACAGCCTTTCAAATTTCCAAATTCTAACCTTTTCTTCCTTCAACCAAAGTTCTTAGGAGGATTTCTGGAAAAAAATAATGTGCGGTGTTTCTTCTAAGTGGATCGTCAGTGGTTTAGACATCATTTGGCTTACCAGGGATGATGTCTTCAAAAAGATCTCCAAAATTCAACTGTGCTTTATATCTATTTGTGGTCTTGTACCAGTTATAATAATAAAAGAGTTATTTTTAGCATATGTTTGTTTAGATTAGTTTAGTAAGTGTAGGTAAAACAATTGATTAAATAATTGTAGTGAGTGCAATGCATAGTGTCAGTTTGTTTTATTTCTACAAACTATGCGATTGTTTTTTCCCCACTGTTCAATGATGAATCTTTATACAGTACAGTACAACAATTATGGTGTACAAGCATAAAAGCTGCGAACAGAAAAACAGGAAAATGAAAAGTTTTACTATAATATGATATACTGTTACAATGTAAGTAATGTGCACTGTTTTGTAAGTTATATTTAGAGTGATTGCCACTTTGCTAGGGGTTGCTTCTCCAAAGAACTGTATTCAACAGGGTGTGGTAACTGATCCTCACTGCCAACAGATGCCATTTTATTTGCAAATAACATAAAAAGTACGAAAATTTAAATTAGAAACAGAAAAGAGCAGATGCTGAATTGAGAACAAAGTTTTTTTCAATCTTTATGATTGTTTTTCCCCCACTGTTCGAGGATAAATCTTTCTACAGTACATTCATTATGGTGTACAAATACAAGAGCTGAGATCAGTAAAAAAGGAAATGGTTTCTATAGTGTAAAATACTACTACCGCATAAAAATGTCAACTGTTTTTTTAATACCATGAACTTATACCGTGCAGAAACTAAAAGATTTTTGTAAGAAGTAATGCTAACTTATATCTATGTTCTTTTTGTTTTGAAACAGATGAATCATACCATCTACTGGAGTGAAAATTTACACCAAGAGAGACTGTCATACAGCCACTCACACACCCAGTCACTCACTCATACAGCCACTCACACATCCACTCACTCACCCACACAGTCAGTGACACACAAACTCACTTATCAATACAGGTTCTACCATATGCCATATGCCATTTCATTTCTGAAATAAAAATCCCAAAAACTGCAAAATAAATTTTCAATATTGGAAAAGTGCAAGTGCTGCAATAAGAATCTCTAATCTGAGCAATGGAAGTAGTCACATTATATTCGCGAATGCCGACGTAGTCGCGAATACCAGCGAACACCAGCATAGTTGTGAAAATGGGAAATAGAATAAAACAGTGTTGAACCAGAAAAGTACTTATGAAAATTTCACTTTACATGTTACATTAGTAAACTACTGATCTCAAAGATTAACTACAAAATGTGTATATATGTTTTTTATACTTTCTAAAAATCATGCCAATTAAACAAATAAACAGTACTGAATATACGTATCGTAACTTCTTGCGACAAATTCACGAATATTAATAGAAATTGTGGAAAAGACCAACCCACCCAACTCTAAATATATTGTGTAGGATGTATGTTACTTCACATGCTTTTTATTGGGTGTATGATGTATGTTATGAGTTCTGACGCGCTAGCTGCCTACCACTGTTTGCTGCTCTGTCGTTGGGGGACTGCAAGCCCCAGGATCCCTCGCTCTCCCAGGAGGGAAGAGTGTGCCACCAGCCACGTGCTCAAATAGCGCCAACAACCACCGCGGCGCGGGACGCGCTAGCTGCCTGCCACTGTTTGCTGCTCTGTCGTTGGGGGGCTGCAAGCCCCAGGATCCCTCGCTCTCCCAGGAGGGAGGAGTGTGCCACCAGCCACGCGCTGAAATAGCACCAACAACCACCGCAGCGCGGGACCCGCTAGCTGCCTGCCACTGTTTGCTGCTCTGTCGTTGGGGGACTGCAAGCCCCAGGATCCCTCGCTCTCCCAGGAGGGAGGAGTGTGCCACCAGCCACGTGCTCAAATAGCGCCAACAACCACCACGGCGTGGGACGCGGGGGGACGCGCACGGGCCGTGCCCGGGCCTAGGGCGGGCCCGTCCTTGCCCGTCATTGACAGGAAGAGGCAGGGCCACTCCTCTTTCATCTGGCGCCTGGACTTTGGATTGTTATATGGACTCGCACTAAGGTACTGATTATCCTTGCGTCCCCTTATTTTGTATTCATAAGGGGAGTTCCCACGCTGAAATTTGAAGTATCTTAATCTGCTTCCATCCTTAGAGGTTTTTGCGTGTTAAAATATATTTGTTCTGTAAATCTGGTCATAGGTTTGACCCGAGAATATTTGCGGACAAGTTGATTGGGTCAAGTTATTTTATACCCCAGAAGCATGGGAAAAAGAAAGTCCATGGAGGGATGTGGTGGGGGAGGTAGTGGTACTGGACGGGGTAGCAAGGGGAAAAAAGCCAGGAAGTTGAATAAACATGCAGGTAGCAACTGTGTCCTGGACCGCATTGACACCCTTATTAGTGAGTGTGAGAACATATTAGAGGTCGAGTCAAATACTTAAGCTGGCAATGACAAATTCCCCCTTAGGAGTACTCAACCCACCAATCGAAGCCCAAACCGCTATCCCGCCATCCCAGCCATGTTTTCTAAATCACGCAAAAAAGGGCCCATTGTCACAAATGCTGAGGGAAACCAAGACACAATGAGGGCAGATTATTCCCCTATTAGTTCCCTTGGTACTAATCTTCTGCAAATAGATCCCGTAATCACCTGCACAAATAGATTTTCACCCTTGCTGGTAGTGCCAGATGGTGATAGGGAAGAGAGACCTCAGCCAACAAAGGCGCTGCTGCTAGCAACACCGGGGTAATCGCAAGGACTAACAACGAGTCTCAAGACACAACCCAATTGGTCAACATGCTTCGGCTTGAAATAGGGACGATAAAAACCATGATTGAGGATTTAACCAAAATGGTTAAACTTTTATTGCAAAGGGATTCCTCCGGTACAGAGAATGCCAACCCCATATCTAGACCTCCTTCCCAACCTTGTCAGGCCACCATCAAAAGGAGTGAAACAGTTCCCCTTGCTAATGATACCGTTCCCATTGGTCGTTCCACCGTTTACATCATAGCCCCGACTCCAAAGCCAGTGCCATCACCTTCTCCAGCTCTGAGCTTACTCCATTATAAAGTAAGAAATCCTAATAATTACCGTAGTGAAGCAACCGCGAGGGATCAGATTTCGCAGGGCAGACAAACATACTCATCCCAGATTAAACAACTTCAGGATAGCTCCCGAAATGGCCTGGTTGATCCGAATATTTCCAATGTGTCCCACACACATAGAATATTTATGGTGAATGTACCTAAATATGACACTAGCAAAGGTACGGAAACAGCGGACTCCCTGACAAATAAAGCCATCCACTGGATACGGTACGTCAGAGGATGCCGTTCAGTGATATGGGACGATATCATCAAGGCTCGTAGGCTTACCTCCCCAGCCTATCAGACAGATTGTATTGAGCTTACACTAGAAAGGGCAGATCTTGCAGAAAATCTTTTTGCTCTGGAGTTCCGAACCAGTTCTCCGGAATCGTCATCCATTCAGTTCAGACGTTCCTTACCGAACAGCCAGTGCAGACAACATCTTAGCCAGACTTACACCAGACAGTTGGAAAATTCCTCATTGGAGACTAACGATTGACTCAAGAATGCGCCCCAAATGCATCAAGGATCCCAAATAGACCTTATATCTACAAGGGACAGCCCCCCTAGTTCTAAGTTTTTAAATTTTGGCCCTGGTCGGACTGTAGGAACAATAACGACGTTTCCAAGCTTGTCAGAGGGCTTGAGGGAGGCCAGAAGTACATCTCCTAGTAGATTGAATGGGCTATTGACATCGGGCCATTCTTCTCAAAGGGAAACCTTGTTGTCCTGGAACATTGCAGGGATGAATTCGAAGATTACATCTCCGGAATGGCATGCTTTTATTTAGTGCTATGATATCTGCCTCTTCCAAGAAACCTGGTTAGTGGCTCCCCTCCATTGTATAGGCTAATTAAGTTATCATATTCCGGCTATAAGAGGAGCAAGGGGCCGCCCATCAGGGGGGCTGACAATTTGGGTCTGACAAGAATTAGGCTATAACATTCAGGTACTTGCGACCCAAAGTAATGATATTATGGCCATAAGACTGAACATGGGTCCCCTTGGGAACGTAGACATTTATAACATTTACGTAAGAGGAACAAGGGGGAAGAAGTCGGAAGTTTTAGCGGCTCTTGACGATCTTCTCGACCATTATACGGGGGATTCCTATGTCTTAATAGCGGGCAATTTCAATTCACCGTTTGAGCCCCTTGCCAATGATGAGTCCTACCTCACAGAAGAGGAAGATGCCCAGTGGGGCATCCCTAAGCTGGAGCTTGCACCCATAAGAAAATGGACGGATGTGGCTATCCAAATTAACTCCATTTGTCTGGAGAAAGGCTTACGGGCGACAAAAGGAAGATCCTTATCTGACAGATGTGGGGCAAATACATTTAACAATGGATTTAGTGCTAGTCGGATAGACTTCTTACTAATTAGCTTGAATCTATGGCATTCTCTGGACGACATGATAGTGAGGGATCGGATAGAGAGAGACCATAATCCCTTGTGTGCGTCCTTGAGGTTACCATGCCAGAAGGCACAAACTCCAATACATAGCGAATTGCTATCTCTTGAAGTTGTCCCCACCAATGATATGAGACGTTTAAAATGGGTGAAGATTTTAGAGAAGCCCAAACTCATATCCACTATTACTAAGGACATTGACCATGCTATAGCCGAATTAGAGGCTTGCAGAGCTAAAGTTGCGGTCTCCTAGTCTATTATTTCTACCCATAATACATTTTTTGCCCTCTTGCGCACTTATTTTATTAAGCAGAGCAAGACACCAAGTATTACAAACACGAAAGCCTGCCATTGGTTTAATAAGGCATGCAGAACGGCACGCGAATCATTAGGTCAAGCGATTAGAGTAGGTGATCCCGCCGCTGTCCGAACAGCTAGGCAAATATACAGGAGCACTCAGAAAAAGGCAAGAAAGCCTGGGACGAAAAGAGGTGGCAGGACCTTAAGGAGGCTTGCGCCATGGGTAATACCAAGCACTTTTGGAACATCGTAAAATGGAACAGAGGAGGCCAGCCGCAACACCCACAAAATCATGTGACACAGGAAGACTGGGTTAAACATTTTAAACCCCAATATGCCCGTAACACAGCAGAACTAGATCAGGGCGAGTCTACCTACTCGTTCTATCAAGACAAGGCTTTTTGTAGGGCCAATGTCGAAGTAGCACTTAGATCAGTAACGGGGGGTAGAGCACCAGGCCCTGACGGCATTCCGGCGGATATATTTGTGCATGACAATGCCAGATGGTGCCGATATATCCTCCTGCTGGCTAATGCGGTTGCCCGCAGTGCGCCTGTCCCCGTCTCTTGGAAAGGGGCTGAAATTATCCCCGTTTTCAAAAAGGGGGATAAATCTCACCCAGGTAATTACAGGCTTATTAGCTTAATAGATTCTCTACAAAAGGTAATGGGGCGGCTTGTCCTCAATAAGGAACAAGATTGGATAGATGAACATAGTATTTTATCCTCTCTGCAGGCTGGCTTTAAGGCATTTACCAGTACCATCGACCAGGTATTTCGTTTTAATCTATTATACTGGAAGACGGTGGTCCTGGGCAAGGGCAGCTTGTATGCTGCCTTTGTTGACCTAAAGTCAGCCTTCGATTTGGGCCCCCGTACTAAACTATGGGGGGTCCTGCAAAACATGGGGATGCCTCTCGAACTGCTAACCCTCATTGTCAGACTTCATGAGGATAACTATGCTAAAATCCGTTGTGGCTCACAGGGGAAAGTTACCAGTCCCTTTCCCATTGAGAGAGGCGTCCGCCAGGGCTGGGTCATGGCACCTACATTGTTTTCCTTGTTTATCAATGGAATTGTGAATTGTATGGAATCTACTGCTACTGATGCTCCAACATTAGCAGGTGAAAAAATCCCCATTTTAATGTTCGCAGATGACACATTAATTATTTCAAAGACCCGAGTGGTCTCCAACGAGCCCTTATGATATTTGAGGAGTTCTGCTGTACAAGGGGCTTGGAAGTTAATGTGTCTAAAACGAAAAGTATGGCTTTTAACCCACACAGAGCATTCAAAGGTGGTATTTTAATGAATAATCGCTCCTTGGAGCAAGTTAATGCCTTTACCTATTTGGGGGTCAACATGCAGAACGACTATAAATGGAACCAACAGATTGACCTGGCAACCTTGAAGCATCAGCAACTATCGGGAGTGCTTCAAGTCGAGTATAACACTTCACTCACCAAACCAGTCAGTCCGGTGCTCCAGATATATAATATGAAGGTGGTTAGCTCAGCCTTGTACGGGCCAGAACTCTGGGGCTGTGAAAACCTATCTAAGCTCACTGTAGTTGAAAATAGGTTCTTACGCAAGATTACCATCCTTCCACAAAGCACCCCAGTGTGCCCCCTACTTTACGATCTTGGTAGAAAACCACTGGCAGATATAGCTAAATTATCCCCCATACTATACTGGCGTAGAATCTGGAGTACACCCGAACTGGCTTCATATGCTGCAGGCCTTAAAGACATAATAAAGGCTGACAGCTTCCATCGAATCAAATGGCTACGGGAGGTTAGAGCCACTTTAACAAACATTGGCATGCCAGCATTGTGGGATGATCCAACAGGCTCCCCATTCCCTCCCAAAAAGATTTAAAAAGAAAAGTACTGGGAAATGGTAGTGCACAACATATGGAGAAGTAGTGAGTCATCTTCACTAACCGGTGGCTTTTTGGAAGTCAAATTAACCCCCAGCCTAGAGAAATATTGGGACTTAATAACAAAGCTGCATGATCGGAAGTTATTTTTCCAATTTAGGGTGGGCTCACTGCCAATTAGAGCCTTTACTGCTAGATGGGCCCAAGGAGGTGGCATTACTTGTCCCGCATGCCAGGCTAACGTGGAGTCGTTAGCTCACCTATTGTTTGTTTGTCCTGCCTATGCTGCCCCACGACGTGCATGGCTGGTGCCAATTTGTAAATCACTAGGCACTAGAAGGAGTGATGAAGCACTAAGAATATTACGCTCCGACACGTCATCTTCTATTGTTGTTGCAGTAGCAACATTTCTGGGGTGGTCCTGGACCATAAGATCGCGTTCCCTTTCTGTATAATTAGGGTGTGTTTGTAATTGCTCATTTGCACATGTATCAAGAGGGTAGGTAACCACTCACTATGCAATGTAGGTATCAGTTCCAACTAATTAGATGGATTATCTTTTCTATGGCCAAACTGTTGTACCCCTCCAGTAATGAATTTTAGAAAAAGTTGTAGTTTTTTAAAAGTCTTAAACTGTTTTTATTGCTATTTGCTACTTTTGTTTTTTAACTACCTTTATCAAACAGGCTTTGGAATTCGATTTTTTATACCGTGTTTTATGATACATTTATGCATGATGCTTTTATGACTAATATGTCGAATAAAGCTTGTTTGGATTGTATTGGAGTTCTGACTTAATGTGTTCTGCTGTATGATACTTCCTAGTGTGTCCTGGTGGACAGTGGAGTTTTGAGCACATGCACATTCAATATTACACACACTCATTTCCCCACACATGTGCTCACATGAAGGAGCACTTCAGGAGTGAAGAGGTTGCAGAAGGAACCCGAAGAGCGTACACATGACACTATAGGTTCTACCATGCACCCTCCTGTATGTGTGCAAAAATGCCTGGAGAATCGCCTTACTCAAATGCTATTGTTATCTGAGGCAGACTGAACAGTGAAGTTCAATCACATTTTTCTGAGGCAATTTGCTGGCCCAATGTCGGAATGGGATTCCACATGTAAAAAAAGAGAACTTAGGGGCCCATTACGATGGCGGGCGGACAAAGTCCGCCCGCCACTGTAACAGTAAACGGGACCGACCGCCAGAGGTGCGGCAGTCCCGCTGTGCCCATTAGGATGCGACCACCACCGTGGCGGTCGCATCCCGCATTGTTTACATTGCGGCGAGCGGTGCTGTCAGCAGCACCCACCGCAATGTAAAAAATGCATGCAGTGCATTGGCATGCACAACGTGACAGGCACCGTGCGTTGCCTGCCACCTTGTGCATGCCAATGTAGGGGGGGTACCATAGGTACCCCCCAAGTGCAGCCACCCCTCCCCACCCCCCTGGGGGCCCGCAGCGGGCTCCCAAAGCAATTCCCGCATGCCTTTACATGGCAGCGATGCTGCCATGGAAAGGCCTTCACCGCCAGGCATCCTAATATGGATGGCGGTGTCTTCCAGACACTGCCCCCATATTTGGCCCGAGTTCCGCCCGACAGGCAATCGGAACGATTGCCTGCCTGTGGAAATGCGGCGGACGGTCTTTCCGTCCCCCGCTGTCCCCCCCGCCATTGTAATATGGCAGGGGGTAAATGGTGGGCGGGCGGGGAAAGATGTCGGGCGGATCGCCATCCGCCCGACATCATAATGACCCCCTTAATTAGGATGTAGAATGGGATCTGCACTGCCTTTGATAGACTGTGAGTATGAGAAAAACCGAAAGTTACAGGGTCATTTTAGTTAGGAATTAGAATTTTAAAAACCTTTGAAATTCACTTAAAATAACAAAGGTTACAGAGACATTATAGTTAGGAAAAATAATTTAAAAACCTTATAAATTCACTGAAAAAAACAAAGGTTACTGAGAAGTTATAGTTAGACTCAGATTTCACTCGTACAAAATCATTTAAATTCAGCAGTTATAGTTACCTCAACTAACTATAAATTCCAGTCAGGAACCACACACAGGCTTGGTAAGTTTTCAGGGGACCCTCTAAAAGGATCTCCTGTGTGAATTTATTAATAAATCTATCACTGGTATCAGTGAGGATTTATCAAGACAAGATATTTGGTACCAAACATCTTAAAAATCGCTGAAGCCATCATGGAGCTAGGAAACTTGTGTTGATAAGTATCCAGCCCATGTACTCTTTATGGCTTTCCTGTTCACTTACAACATCACAGAATAGACTGAATATTGTAGGGGCCTATCTGCTCATGCAGACATGCCCCGTATAGGATATAGTACACCCTGCCTTAGGGCTAAAGGCCTGTAGTAGCAGTGACTTACCTATATCTTATGCAGTGCATGGGAGGCATGGCACACAGATATGTGTGCCATATCGACTCTTCGGATTTTCCTGAATCAAGACACGCAGCCTGCAGTGGCAGGGTGCATAGCCTTCGTGAGAGGGGCTCTGGGGTGGCACAACCAGTGCTGCAGCCCCAGAGGCCCTTCTCTAGTACCCATGCAGTAGGTACCAGTGGTACCATTTACTAGGGACTTATAGGGGTAACTGAAGTTGTGCAAATCATGGTACAGTTTTGGGGAAAGAGATCTGGCACTGGTAACCTAGTTAGCAGGGACCCAGTGTACTTACAACTCAAAATCACATCAGGCATCAGGCAAAAAGTGGGGGTAACCATGCACTTTCCTATAATATGTGACTGTCTAAGTGGGTCTGTGAGTGAGGGGGTAAATGTCTGAGTGGGTCCGTGAGTCTCTGGGTGGGTGCATGAGTCTGTGAGTGGGCGTCTATGATTGGGTCTGTATATCTAAGTGGGTCTGTGAATGGGTGTGTGAGTGTCTGGGAGTGGGTCTGTCAGTCGGTAAGTGCATCTGTGAGTGGGTGTGTGAGTGGCCAGGACACATTTGAATGGGGGTAGGGTGCTTTCCTCCCTAGGCCGACTTTGACCCTGGGACCCCATCCCCCGGGGCCTGGACACACTTCAATGGGGATGGGGGCAGCACCGCCCCAGTCTCAATTTCACACCTGAGAACTCCATCCCCCAGGGCCTGACCATAGATTAATAGGGGAGGGGGCCATGTGACCCCCCCTCCCAGGGCTGATTTTGGTCTCGGGGACTTCAGGGCCCAGCCATGTGTCTCTGGGTGCCATGGTCACAGCCAGGACACCCAGTGTGCACAAAGGGGACCGCGGGGGGAGCCTCAAGGCTCCCACAGTCCCAGTCTGCTCCCCACTTCCTATGGGAGCCCGGCTCCCCACATCCTATGGAAGCCGGCATTGCTGCTGCACAGAGGTAGCTGCTGGAAAGGCAGCTCTCTCCATGCAGGAGCAATCATTTAATCTTTTTCCCTTCCAACATGTCTGCAGGCAGGGAAAGAGATGAAAACTCCTCTCCAGCCAGTGGGAGCACTTTGACACCTCCTGCCCGCTGGAACCGGACTGTTTGCTTTTGCTTGGTGGGTGCTGTCAGCTCCCGCCAAATACAAAAAGAACAATTGATGGACAGAATGCAGAACAATGTCATACATTCACCCCAGTACAGAGATCTGGGCCTAAATCCATCGTTTTTTTGCTCACCATGCCATTCCAGTTTGGATCCAGCCATATGCAAATCAGTCTTGACCCTGCGCCCAATGGGAACAGTCCAGCCCGAACTGCCAGGCCAGGTCCTCCCTGGACTGGAAACAAGCATCCTAGGACCGGTTTCGGGCTTTCAGCCCTCATCAGCCAGGATAGCTTGACTCCAGTGGCATGGAGAGCACGGGACCCCGACTGGGTATACCTGTCCCACTCGGGGTGACAAATGCAAAAAGAACAATTGATGGACAGAATGCAGAACAAGGTCATACATTCACCCCAGTACAGAGATCTGGGCCTAAATCCATCATTTTTTTGCTCACCATGCCATTCCAATTTGGACCCAGCCATATGCAAATCAGTCTTGACCCTGCGCCCAATGGGAACAGTCCAGCCCGAACTGCCAGTCCAGGTCCTCCCTGGACTGGAAACAAGCATCCTAGGACCGGTTTCGGGCTTTCAGCCCTCATCAGCCAGGATAGCTTGACTCCAGTGGCATGGAGAGTACGGGACCCATGTCTGGGCATACCCGTCCCACTCGGGGTGACAAATGCAAAAAGAACAATTGATGGACAGAATGCAGAACAATGTCATACATTCACCCCAGTACAGAGATCTGGGCCTAAATCCATCGTTTTATTGCTCACCATGCCATTCCAGTTTGGACCCAGCCATATGCAAATCAGTCTTGACCCTGCACCCAATGGGAACAGTCCAGCCCAAACTGCCAGGCCAGGTCCTCACTGGACTGGAAACAAGCATCCTAGGACCGGTTTCGGGCTTTCAGCCCTTATCAGCCAGGATAGCTTGACTCCAGTGGCATGGAGAGCACGGGACCCACGTCTGGGCATACCCGTCCCACTCGGGGAGACAAATGCAAAAAGAAAATTGATGGACAGAATGCAGAACAATGTCATACATTCACCCCAGTACAGAGATCTGGGCCTAAATCCATCGTTTTTGCTCACCATGCCATGCCAGTTTGGACCCAGCCATATGCAAATCAGTCTTGACCCTGCGCCCAATGGGAACAGTCCAGCCCGAACTGCCAGGCCAGGTCCTCCCTGGACTGGAAACAAGCATCCTAGGACCGGTTTCGGACTTTCAGCCCTCATCAGCCAGGATAGCTTGACTCCAGTGGCATGGAGAGCATGGGACCCACGTCTGTGCATACCCGTCCCACTCGGGGTGACAAATGCAAAAAGAACAATTGATGGACAGAATGCAGAACAATGTCATACATTCACCCGAGTACAGAGATCTGGGCCTAAATCCATTGTGTTTTTGCTCACCATGCCATTCCAGTTTGGACCCAGCCATATGCAAATCAGTCTTGACCCTGCGCCCAATGGGAACAGTCCAGCCCGAACTGCCAGGCCAGGTCCTCCCTTGACTGGAAACAAGCATCCTAAGACCGGTTTCGGGATTTCAGCCCTCATCAGCCAGGATAGCTTGACTCCAGGGGCATGGAGAGCACGGGACCCACGTCTGGGCATACCCGTCCCAATCGGGGTGACAAATGCAAAGAGAACAATTGATGGACAGAATGCAGAACAATGTCATACATTCACCCCAGTACAGAGATCTGGGCCTAAATCTATCGTTTTTTTGCTCACCATGCCATTCCAGTCTGGACCCAGCCATATGCAAATCAGTCTTGACCCTGCGCCCAATGGGAACAGTCCAGCCCGAACTGCCAGGCAAGGTTCTCCCTGAACTGGAAACAAGCATCCTTGGACCGGTTTCGGGCTTTCAGCCCTCATCAACCAGGATAGCTTGACTCCTGTGGCATAGAGAGCACGGGACCCACGTCTGGGCATACCCGTCCCACTCGGGGTGACAAATGCAAAAACAACAGTTGATGGACAGAATGCAGAACAATGTCATACATTCACCCCAGTACAGAGATCTGGGCCTAAATCCATCGTTTTTTTGCTCACCATGCCATTCCAGTTTGAACCCAGCCATATGCAAATCAGTCTTGACCCTGTGCCTCATGGGAACAGTCCAGCCCGAACTGCCAAGCCAGGTCCTCCCTGGACTGGAAACAAGCATCCTGGGACCGGTTTCGGGGTTTCACCCCTCTTCAGTCAGGATAGCTTGATTCCAGTGGCATGGAGAGCATAGGACCCACGTCTGGGCATACCCGTCCCACTCGGGGTGACAAATGCAAAAGAACAATTGATGGACAGAATGCAGAACAAGGTCATACATTCACCCCAGTACAGAGATCTGGGCCTAAATCCATCATTTTTTGCTCACCATGCCATTCCAATTTGGACCCAGCCATATGCAAATCAGTCTTGACCCTGCGCCCAATGGGAACAGTCCAGCCCGAACTGCCAGGCCAGGTCCTCCCTGGACTGGAAACAAGCATCCTAGGACCGGTTTCGGGCTTTCAGCCCTCATCAGCCAGGATAGCTTGACTCCAGTGGCATGGAGAGTACGGGACCCACGTCTGGGCATACCCGTCCCACTCGGGGTGACAAATACAAAAAGAACAATTGATGGACAGAATGCAGAACAATGTCATACATTCACCCCAGTACAGAGATCTGGGCCTAAATCCATCGTTTTTTTGCTCACCATGCCATTCCAGTTTGGACCCAGCCATATGCAAATCAGTCTTGACCCTGCACCCAATGGGAACAGTCCAGCGCAAACTGCCAGGCCAGGTCCTCACTGGACTGGAAACAAGCATCCTAGGACCGGTTTCGGGCTTTCAGCCCTTATCAGCCAGGATAGCTTGACTCCAGTGGCATGGAGAGCACGGGACCCACGTCTGGGCATACCCGTCCCACTCGGGGAGACAAATGCAAAAAGAACAATTGATGGACAGAATGCAGAACAATGTCATACATTCACCCCAGTACAGAGATCTGGGCCTAAATCCATCGTTTTTTTGCTCACCATGCCATGCCAGTTTGGACCCAGCCATATGCAAATCAGTCTTGACCCTGCGCCCAATGGGAACAGTCCAGCCCGAACTGCCAGGCCAGGTCCTCCCTGGACTGGAAACAAGCATCCTAGGACCGGTTTCGGACTTTCAGCCCTCATCAGCCAGGATAGCTTGACTCCAGTGGCATGGAGAGCATGGGACCCACGTCTGTGCATACCCGTCCCACTCGGGTTGACAAATGCAAAAAGAACAATTGATGGACAGAATGCAGAACAATGTCATACATTCACCCCAGTACAGAGATCTGGGCCTAAATCCATCGTGTTTTTGCTCACCATGCCATTCCAGTTTGGACCCAGCCATATGCAAATCAGTCTTGACCCTGCGCCCAATGGGAACAGTCCAGCCCGAACTGCCAGGCCAGGTCCTCCCTTGACTGGAAACAAGCATCCTAAGACCGGTTTCGGGATTTCAGCCCTCATCAGCCAGGATAGCTTGACTCCAGGGGCATGGAGAGCACGGGACCCACGTCTGGGCATACCCGTCCCAATCGGGGTGACAAATGCAAAGAGAACAATTGATGTACAGAAGGCAGAACAATGTCATACATTCACCCCAGTACAGAGATCTGGGCCTAAATCTATCGTTTTTTTGATCACCATGCCATTCCAGTCTGGACCCAGCCATATGCAAATCAGTCTTGACCCTGCGCCCAATGGGAACAGTCCAGCCCGAACTGCCAGGCAAGGTTCTCCCTGAACTGGAAACAAGCATCCTAGGACCGGTTTCGGGCTTTCAGCCCTCATCAACCAGGATAGCTTGACTCCTGTGGCATAGAGAGCACGGGACCCACGTCTGGGCATACCCGTCCCACTCGGGGTGACAAATGCAAAAAGAACAATTGATGGACAGAATGCAGAACAATGTCATACATTCACCCCATTACAGAGATCTGGGCCTAAATCCATAGTTTTTTTGCTCACCATGCCATTCCAGTTTGGACCCAGCCATATGCAAATCAGTCTTGACCCTGCACCCAATGGGAACAGTCCAGCCCGAACTGCCAGGCCAGGTCCTCCCTGGACTGGAAACAAGCATCATAGGACCGGTTTCGGGCTTTCAGCCCTCATCAGCCAGGATAGCTTGACTCCAGTGGCATGGAGAGCACGGGACCCACGTCTGTGCATACCCGTCCCACTCGGGGTGACAAATGCAAAGAGAACAATTGATGGACAGAATGCAGAACAATGTCATACATTCACCCCAGTACAGAGATCTGGCCCTAAATCTATCGTTTTTTTGCTCACCATGCCATTCCAGTTTGGCCCCAACCACATGCAAATCAGTCTTGACCCTGCGCCCAATGGGAACAGTCCAGCCCGAACTGCCAGGCCAGGTCCTCCCTGGACTGGAAACAAGCATCCTAGGACCGGTTTCAAGCTTTCAGCCCTCATCAGCCAGGATAGCTTGACTCCAGCAGCATGGAGAGCACTGGACCCACGTCTGGGCTTACCCGTCCCACTCGGGGTGACAAATGCAAAAAGAACAATTGATGGACAGAATGCAGAACAATGTCATACATTCACGCCAGTACAGAGATCTGGGCCTAAATCCATCGTTTTTTTGCTCACCATGCCATTCCAGTCTGGACCCAGCCATATGCAAATCAGTCTTGACCCTGCGCCCAATGGGAACAGTCCAGCCCGAACTGCCAGGCAAGGTTCTCCCTGAACTGGAAACAAGCATCCTAGGACCGGTTTCGGGCTTTCAGCCCTCATCAACCAGGATAGCTTGACTCCTGTGGCATAGAGAGCACGGGACACACGTCTGGGCATACCCGTCCCACTCGGGGTGACAAATGCAAAAAGAACAATTGATGGACAGAATGCAGAACAATGTCATACATTCACCCCATTACAGAGATCTGGGCCTAAATACATCATTTTTTTGCTCACCATGCCATACCAGTTTGGACCCAGCCAAATGCAAATCAGTCTTGACCCTGCACCCAATGGGAACAGTCCAGCCCGAACTGCCAGGCCAGGTCCTCCCTGGACTGGAAACAAGCATCATAGGACCGGTTTCGGGCTTTCAGCCCTCATCAGCCAGGATAGCTTGACTCCAGTGGCATGGAGAGCACGGGACCCACGTCTGTGCATTCCCATCCCACTCGGGGTGACAAATGCAAAGAGAACAATTGATGGACAGAATGCAGAACAATGTCATACATTCACCCCAGTACAGAGATCTGGCCCTAAATCTATCGTTTTTTTGCTCACCATGCCATTCCAGTTTGGCCCCAACCACATGCAAATCAGTCTTGACCCTGCGCCCAATGGGAACAGTCCAGCCCGAACTGCCAGGCCAGGTCCTCCCTGGACTGGAAACAAGCATCCTAGGACCGGTTTCAAGCTTTCAGCCCTCATCAGCCAGGATAGCTTGACTCCAGTAGCATGGAGAGCACTGGACCCACGTCTGGGCATACCCGTCCCACTCGGGGTGACAAATGCAAAAAGAACAATTGATGGACAGAGTGCAGAACAATGTCATACATTCACGCCAGTACAGAGATCTGGGCCTAAATCCATCGTTTTTTTGCTCACCATGCCATTCCAGTTTGGACCCAGCCATATGCAAATCAGTCTTGACCCTGCGCCCAATGGGAACAGTCCAGCCCGAACTGCCAGGCCAGGTACTTCCTGGACTGGAAACAAGCATCCTAGGACCGGTTTCGGGCTTTCAGCCCTCATCAGCCAGGATAGCTTGAGTCCAGTGGCATGGAGAGCACGGGACCCACGTCTGGGCATACCCGTCCCACTCGGGGTGACAAATGCAAAAAGAACAATTGATGGACAGAATGCAGAACAATGTCATACATTCACCCCAGTACAGAGATCTGGGCCTAAATCCATCGTTTTTTTGCTCACCATGCCATTCCAGTTTGGACCCAGCCATATGCAAATCAGTCTTGACCCTGCGCCCAATGGGAACAGTCCAGCCCAAACTGCCAGGCCAGGTCCTCCCTGGACTGGAAACAAGCATCCTAGGACCGGTTTTGGGCTTTCAGCCCTTATCAGCCAGGATAGCTTGACTCCAGTGGCATGGAGAGCACGGGACCCACGTCTGGGCATACCCGTCCCACTCTGGGTGACAAATGCAAATAAACAATTGATGGACAGAATGCAGAACAATGTCATACATTCACCCCAGTACAGAGATCTGGGCCTAAATCCATCGTTTTTTTGCTCACCATGCCATTCCAGTTTGGGCCCAGCCATATGCAAATCAGTCTTGACCCTGCGCCCAATGGGAACAGAACAGCCCGAACTGCCAGGCCAGGTCCTCCCTTGACTGGAAACAAGCATGCTAGGACCGGTTTTGGGCTTTCATCCCTTATCAGCCATGATAGCTTGACTCCAGTGGCATGGAGAGCACTGGACGCACGTCTGGGCATACCCGTCCCACTCGGGGAGACAAATGCAAAAAGAACAATTGATGGACAGAATGCAGAACAATGTCATACATTCACCCCAGTACAGAGATCTGGGCCTAAATCCATCGTTTTTTTGCTCACCATGCCATGCCAGTTTGGACCCAGCCATATGCAAATCAGTCTTGACCCTGCGCCCAATGGGAACAGTCCAGCCCGAACTGCCAGGCCAGGTCCTCCCTGGACTGGAAACCAGCATCCTAAGACCAGTTTCGGCCTTTCAGCCCTCATCAGCCAGGATAGCTTGACTCCAGGGGCATGGAGAGCACGGGACCCACGTCTGGGCATACCTGTCCCACTCGGGGTGACAAATGCAAAGAGAACAATTGATGGACAGAATGCAGAACAATTTCATACATTCACCCCAGTACAGAGATCTGGGCCTAAATCGATCGTTTTTTTGCTCACCATGCCATTCCAGTTTGGCCCCAGCCATATGCAAATCAGTCTTGACCCTGCGCCCAATGGGAACAGTCCAGCCCGAACTGCCAGGCCAGGTCCTCCCTGGACTGGAAAAAAGCATCCTAGGACCGGTTTCAAGCTTTCAGCCCTCATCAGCCAGGATAGCTTGACTCCAGTGGCATGGAGAGCACGGGACCCACGTCTGGGCATACCCGTCCCACTCGGGCTGACAAATGCAAAAAGAACAATTGATGGACAGAATGCAGAACAATGTCATACATTCACCCCAGTACAGCGATCTGGGCCTAAATCCATTGTTTTTTTGCTCACCATGCCATTCCAGTTTGGACCCAGCCATATGCAAATCAGTCTTGACCCTGCGCCCAATGGGAACAGTCCAGCCCGAACTGCCGGGCCAGGTCCTCCCTGGACTGGAAACAAGCATCCTAGGACCGGTTTCGGGCTCTCAGCCCTCATCAGCCAGGATAGCTTGACTCCAGTGGCATGGAGAGCACGGGACCCACATCTGGGCATACCCGTCCCACTCGGGGTGACAAATGCAAAAAGAACAATTGATGGACAGAATGCAGAACAGTGTCATACAGTCACCCCAGTACAGAGATCTGGGCCTAAATCCATCGTTTTTTTGCTCACCATGCCATTCCAGTTTGGACCCAGGCATATGCAAATCAGTCTTGACCCTGCGCCCAATGGCAACAGTCCAGCCCGAACTGCCAGGGCAGGTCCTCCCTGGACTGGAAACAAGCATCCTAGGACCGGTTTCGGGCTTTCAGCCCTCATCAGCCAGGATAGCTTGACTCCAGTGGCATGGAGAGCACGGGACCCACGTCTGGGCATACCCGTCCCACTCGGGGTGACTAATGCAAAAAGAACAATTGATGGACAGCTCCCGCCAGGCAAAAGCAAACAGCTATGTCTTGGGGTTGGAACCTCAGGACATAGCTGGAGCCGCCCCTGGGAGGTGGCGGTCCCCTGGGCCCTGTATGGCTCTAGGAGGAGGGCTGCTCGGCCCCCCTCCTGTCTTGCTAATGGGCCACCTCAGGGAGGTGGTGGTCCTCGAGCCAAGAACGGCCCAGGAGTGGACTTCACAGCCCCTCTCCTCAAAAAAAAAAGAAAGCCCCATGGAGGTGGTGGTCCCTGGGGCTCGGGGTCTGTGCAGCTCCAAACACTGTTTTTACGTAAAGTTTCAGGGAGGTGTTGGTCCCTGGGGCTCATTTAAGCTCATGGAGGGTGTCACGTGGCCCCCCATATGAATAAAAAGCCATGGGGAGGTGGTGGTCCCGGGGGCCCATTTCAAAACAAGCACAGGCGACAGCGCTTGTTTTTTTTGTTTTTGTTTTTAAATTGTCGCAAATTTTGCAAATTTGCGGCAAAAATTCACTCTGGGACCTCAAGACCAAGGCTTGGGGTTCAGGGTGTTCCTACCGAGTCACAAGGTGACTGCCAACACTTACTGGTTGAAGTGTTAACAGCCGCACAGAGCTCTGCAGATTTCTGCATGATCTCATTATTTTCCGTGAATTAGCCGTGATCGTAGATATACAAATTTGGATGTCCTTTAATTTCTCACAAACTACTGACCGAATTTACACGGAAAAGCTGAAAGCGTGATTTGCGTAAACAGATCTACCTTTTTGACAAATTCAGTGCAATTACGTCCAGCGGTTCAGTTCCGTCCCTTTTTTGACCCCCCTTTTTTTCAGTCCCCGTCTGCCGAATCACCCTGAAACTTTCCAAGCTGACCTAGAAATACGAAAAGGAACAAATGATGGACGGAATGCAATGTTCGATTAATTTAGCATTACGCACATCATCTGTTCTTTTTGCATTTGTTGCCCTAAGTGGGAAGGGTATGCCCAGACATGAGTCCCATGCTTGCTACTCCAGCAGATTCAAGCTAGCCTGGCTGATGAGGGGTGTTACCCCAAAAATGGTCCCAGGATGCTTGTTTCTGGTCCAGGGAAGACCTGGCCTGGCAGTTCGGGCTGGACTGTTCCCATGGGGAACAGGGTCAAGACTGATTTGCATATGGCTGGGTCTAAACTGGAATGTCGTGGCATACAAAAAAAGATGGATTTAACCCAGATCTGTGACTGGGGTGAATGTTTGAGTAATACAGAATTTCGTCCATTATCTGTTCTTTTTGCAACTAGAAACACCGGCACACTTTTTTGGGAAAATTTCATGAAGTTTTGTCAAAAGGCGCCAAAGATATAGGCAAGTCAAAATACACTTTCCTATGGAAACATTGTCCTTCTTATAACTACCTACTTGCGACCTTCAGTAGGTAATAAATGAACACACGTACACAAATATATATATATATATATATATATCTTCACTGAAAAAACCACAGGTTTCAGGGACGTTATAGTTAGTTGGACATTTCACTCGTACAAAACCAGAGAAATTCGGCCGTTATAGTTAATTGAGCTAACTATAACTCGCGCCCCCGCAATGCACTGCTGATGACATCACATAATACATCATTCATGACATGGTCAGTGACATCACTGATGACATCACTGATGACATCTCAAATGACATCACTGATGACAACACTGATGACATCATCCAGTGACTGTGTGTTTCTGTAAAGTTTAAATATGTTTTATATATAGATATATATATATATATTGCCAAGGTGTATTGAAGAACGAGTGGGTGTATTAGTGTCTGAATGGATGATTTAGTAGGTGCGTGACTGACTGTATAAGTGAGTGATTAAACGTGTTTTACTGAATGCATGGGTTAGTGACTAAACTGTATGAATGTCTGTATCATTCTGTCAGTTGGTGTGTAAGCGGATGCATGGGTTGGTGAGTAGCTACATGAGTGAGGCAGGGATGCATTCTTGCACCAGTATTATTTACTCTTTATATAAATAAGTTAGGGGCAGTGTTATCCGATGCAACCCTAGACATCCCGAGAGTAGGCTCTAAACCAATTCCAGCTCTTTTATATGCAGATGATGCAGTTTTACTCGCCAGGACTCCGATTGCTTTGAAATGTTTAGTTAATACTTTTATTGATTTTATGGTAGCTCTTGACCTTTTGGTCAATTTTACTAAATCGCATATAATGTAAACTGGTAAGCTAAAGCGGGAGAAAAAACCCCTCGCATGTAAAGGTGGGGTGCTGTCCAATGTAGCAACCTACCCATATTTGGGTGTGCTGTTTGATGAAAATGGCACGTGGGTGGCACAGCGTGCACTTAAGAAAAACATTTTAGCAAGAGCCCCTGGAGCGACATTGGATTTTGCCAGAAGATTAGGGAGCAAACCTCTATTACCGCTACTAAATATTTATAACGAGAAATGCGTCTCAATGACAGTGTGTGGAAGTGTGGTATGGGGCTATAAGGAATGTAATGAAATACAAGGGGCTGAGAATAAACACTTCCGAAAACTTTTAGCTGCTCCCTCAAGCATACCAGCCTTTATGGTGCATGAGGAATTTAGGCAGGGCTACATCATAGATAATATTGCTGCGGCCCCTTTGATATGGTGGTTAAAAATATGGTCTAGACCTGAGCCTAACCTAAATCAAATTATTTTAGATGACTGCATGAAGATAGATAGAGCTGCAGATATTCCCTGGTTAAGTTATGTTTCTCTGCAACTTTCAGCTCTAGGGCGTCCTGAGCTATTTAATCAACCAAGAAAGTTGTACCCTGATGAGATGAAAGCTATAAAAACTCAATTCCTAACTAGGAGATATCTGGAAAGGGAATCAAATGAACTTAAGAAACCTACATGCAGACATTTTATGATTATAAGTCCTGGGGTTTTAGATCAACCCTTTTGGTCTTTTATTAATAATGTGCATCATCGTTTTCTTTTATCTAGATTTAGATTTAATTGTATTCACTGGTCCCTTACTGTACCCAAACGTTTCTCAAAGTTAGGAACCTTACAGCCTTGTGCATGTGATAATTGTTCTGACCAAGACTTGCTGCACTTTATGTTTTTCTGTGGTTTTTATAGTGATCTGCGATCAAAATATATTTTACCTCTTTTAAGAAATTGCTATTATGCACAAGTAAGACCAGCCCTGATTTATCTGCAAATGCTCCCGTCCCCATTGATCTGTTATGGGGTCGCAAGCTTCCTTTCAGGGGCAATACGCAGAAGGAAAAATATGGATTGTCCACAGTATTGACTTGGGTTTTATTGGTTAGATCTGGAAATATTTTTCTTTTTATTATTCTGATGAATTTTATTTGTGTTCTCAATCGCATTTGTACTGTAATTTTAAACTTAACATGTATGGGTCTTTTCTGTGTAATGTACTTTTATGGCCAGAACGTGGCCGAATAAAGTTTTATTGAACTGAACTGAGAGTGTCTATATGGGTTATTTATTGGTTGTCTGAGTATCTGTATGGGTGCCTGAGTGTCTGCGTGGGTGGGTGGGGGGTGTGTGACTCTGTGCATAGATGTGTGAGTGGGTGATTCACTGGATGTATGGGTTCAAGAGTGCATCTGTGAAGGGCTGTATGGGTGGGTGAGTGTGTGTATGGGTGTGTTGGTGGGTGAATGGATGTCTCAGTGGTACATGTGTGAGTAACTACATATGTGAAAGGCAGTATATTTGAGTGTTGGAGTATATAAATGACTATACGTGAGAGTGAGTGATTGTGAGAGTGGCTGTATGGATGAGTGTGTGCTTGTATCAGTGATTGTATAAGAGAGTAAGTATGTGTTAGTATCTGTATGAATAAGTGAGGTGGTGTGTGTATAACTGTATAGGTGAGTAAATGGGAGTGTGATTGATTCTTTGCATGACTGACTAGGTGTGTGAGTAACTCTATGGATGAGTGGCGGTGTGTGAGTGTCTGTATAGATGTATGAGTGCAAATGATAGTGCTGTATTGATGAGTGACTGCATGTATGAGTGACTGTATGGGTGAATGAGTAGATGTGTGTGTAGACCTAGGAATCAGTGAGTGGGTATGTTGCAACTGGTATTGGTGTGTCTATGGTTTCGAAAATGGTAGTCTGTATTTTAGATTGGGTGTATCAAAGGGCATATTAGGGTGTGAGAAGGTACATCAGATTATCACGTGGATGATGTCATCAGTGATGTCATCGGTGATGTCATTTGAGATGTCATCAGTGATGTCATCAGTGATGTCACTGACCATGTCATGAATGATGTAATATGTGACGTCATCAGCAGTGCATTGCAGGGCGTGAGTTATAGTTAGCTCAACTAACTATAACAGCAGAATTTCTCTGGTTTTGTACGAGTGAAATGTCCAACTAACTATAATGTCCCTGAAACCCATGGTTTTTTCAGTGAATTTCTAAGGTTTTTTAAATGCTAATTTCTAACTATAACGTCCCTGAAACCTATTGTTTTTCAGTGAATTTCTAAGGTATTTTAAATGAAAATTTCTAACTATGCCTACAGAGGTAGGTGCAGAAAGAGGAAGAAAGGTACAGAAAGAAGCAAGAGAAATGCAGAAAGAGGCAACAGAAGTCCAGAAAGAGGAAGAAAGGTGCAGAAAGAAGCAAGAGATATGCAGAAAGAACCAACAGAGGTGCAGAAAGAGGCCTGGTTGCAAAGTCATCCTGTGCCCTCGGCACCCCCTAACTTTAAGCTGACTGGTACTGGTGGTAACTGACTCTGACTGACCCTGGGCTCTGCCTAACCCGGCCCGGAGCCAGTGCTATGCTGAAAGACACTTAGGGGCAAGCCCTTTGGCTGCGCCATGCTGCGGCACTTCCGAAGCACAGGAATGCGACATATTTACAATAATATGTCGCATTCCTGTGCTCTCCCCTGTGCTGGCGCACAAACTGCAGCCATGCGCCGGCGCAGGCACCCTTACACCATGGTGCAAGGATGCCTGCGTCTTGGAGAGATTGTTGTTGTGCACGAAGGGGCACCTTCCTGCGCAAAAACAATCACTACAGGCATTTTCCTCTTTCAATGCATGCTGTAGAATGCAGCACGCTTTGAAAGAGGAAAAAACAAGGAGAAATGAAAACATTTCTCCTCGTTGCGCCTCGCTACGTAGCATTGACACGCATTTCCAGATTTACGATTCCTCGTAAATCTGGAAATGTGTCTCGTTCCATGGGTGTTGCGTGGGAACACCCACAGCAACACGCATGAAACGCCCCTCCCATGCAAAGGGCTGCGTTTGAAAGGGCCATATTTACAAGGAGAGGAAAAGTCACGCAGGGTGACTTTTCCTCTCCTTGTAAATATGGAATGCGCCTCCAGTACGTCACAAAAAGTGACGTACTGGTGGCGCAGGGGGCTTGTAAATCTGCCCCTCAGAATACAGTGAAAACACCTACATACACTAGGGTATACTATGGGTTGGGGTACTCCTGTGATTGGCATGTCCTTCCCTGTAAGGCCCTAGTACATAATAGGGCAGGGGGATTAAAACTACCTCTAAGTCCCTAGCATATAATAGAGCATGGCAGTTTAGAGGCCAGCAGCCCTTTTCTACACTTGCATGTTTGCTGAACCTGAGGTCAGTTTAAAAGTAGCACTGTGTGTGCAGAAAGAGGCAAGAGAGGAGTGGAAAGAGGCAAGAGAGGTGCAGGAAGAGGGAAGAAGGCTGCAGAAAGAGGCAGGAGAGGTGCAGAAAGAAGCAAGAGTGGTGCAGAAAGAAGCAAGAGAAGTACAGAAAGAAGGAACAGAGGTGCAGAAAGAGGCAAGAGGGTGCAGAAAGAGGCAAAAGGGGTGCAGAAAGAAGCAAGAGATGTGCAGCAAGAAACAAAAGAAGTGCAGAAAGAAAGAACAGAGGTGCAGAAAGAGGCAACAGGGGTGAAGAAAGAGGGGTGCAGAAAGAAGCACTAGTGGTGCAAAAAGAAGCAAGAGAGGTGCGGAAATAAGCAAGAGTAGTGCAGAAAGAAGCAATAGAGTTGCAGAAAGAGGCAAGAGGGGTGCAAAAAGAAGGAAGAGGAGTGCAGAAAGAGGCACGAGGGGGGCAGAAAGAAGCAAGAGATGTTCAGCAAGAAACAAAAGAAGTGCAGAAAGAAGGAACAGAGGTGCAGAAAGAGGTAACAAGGTGCAGAAAGAGGGAAGAAGGGTGCACAAAAAAGGAACAGGAATGCAGAAAGAGACAAGAGAGGTGCATAAAGAAGCAAGAGAAATGCATAAAGAAGCAACAGATATGCAGAAAGGGGGAAGTGGGGTGGAGAAAGAGGCAAGAGGGATACAGAAAGAAACAAGAGAGGTGCAGAAAGAAACAAAAGAAGAGCAGAAAGAAGGAACAGAGGTGCAGAAAGAGGCAACAGGGGTGCAGAAAGAAGCAAGAGACATGCAGAAAGAAGCAAGAGAGTTGCAGAAAGAAACAAAAGATGTGCAGAAAGAAGGAACAGAGGTGCAGAAAGAGGCAAGAGGGATGGAAAAAGAGGGAAGAGGGGTGCAGAAAGAGGCGCAAAGGGTGCAGAAAGAAGCAAGAGATGTGCAGCAAGAAACAAAAGAAGTGCAGAAAGAAGGAACAGAGGTGCAGAAAGAGGCAACAGGGGTGAAGAAAGAGGGAAGAGGGGTACAGAAAGAAGCACGAGTGGTGAAGAAAGAAGCAAGAGAGGTACAGAAAGAAGCAAGAGTAGTGCAGAAAGAAGCAACAGAGGTGCAGAAAGAGGCAAGAGGGGTGCAAAAAGAAGGAAGAGACATGCAGAAAGAAACAAGAGAGGTGCAGAAAGAAACAAAAGAAGTGCAGAAAGAAGGAACAGCGGTGCAGAAAGAGGCAAGAGGGGTGCAGAAAGAGGGAAGAGGGGTGTGAAAGAGGCACGAGGGGTGCAGAAAGAAGCAAGAGACATGCAGAAAGAAGGAAGAGAGTTGCAGAAAGAAACAAAAGAAGTGCAGAAAGAAGGAACAGAGGTGCAGAAAGAGGCAACAGGGGTGAAGAAAGAGGGAAGAGGGGTGCAGAAAGAAGCACGACTGGTGCAAAAAGAAGCAAGAGAGGTGCAGAAAGAAGCAAGAGTAGTACAGAAAGAAGGAACAGAGGTGCAGAAAGAGGCAACAAGGGGTGAAGAAAGAGGGAAGAGGGGTGCAGAAAGAAGCAAGAGTAGTGCAGAAAGAAGCAAAAGAGGTGCTAAAAGAGGGGTGCAAAAAGAAGGAAGAGGGGTGCAGAAAGAGGCACGAGGGGTGCAGAAAGAAGCAAGAGATGTGCAGCAAGAAACAACAGAAGTGCAGAAAGAAGGAACAGAGGTGCAGAAAGAGGCAAACGAGGTGCAGGAAGAGGGAAGAAGGGTGCACAAAGAAGGAACGGGTACAGAAAGAGGCAAGAGAGGTGCAGAAAGGGGGAATTGGGGTGGAGAAAGAGGCAAGAGGGATATAGAAAGAAACAAGAGAGGTGCAAAAAGAAACAAAAGAAGTACAGAAAGAAGGAACAGAGATGCAGAAGGAGGCAAGAGGGGTGCAGAAAGAAGCAAGAGACATGCAGAAAGATGGAAGAAAGTTGTAGAATGAAACAAAAGAAGTGCAGAAAGAAGGAACAGAGGTGCAGAAAGAGGTGACAGGGGTGAAGAAAGAAGGAAGAGGGGTGCAGAAAGAAGCACAAGTGGTGCAAAAAGAAGCAAGAGAGGTGCAGAAAGAAGCAAGAGTAGTGCAGAAAGAAGCAACAGAGGTGCAGAAAGAGGCAAGAGGGGTGCAAAAAGAGGGAAGAGGGGTGCAGAAAGAGGACAAAGGGTGCAGAAAGAAGCAAGATGTGTGAAGCAAGAAACAAAAGAAGCGCAGAAAGAAGGAACAGAGGTGCAGAAAGAGGCAACAGGGGTGAAGAAAGAAGGAAGAGGGGTGCAGAAAGAAGCACGAATGGTGCAGACAGAAGCAAGAGAGGTGCAGAAAGAAGCAAGAGTAGTGCAGAAACAAGCAACAGAGGTGCATAAAGAGGCAAGAGGGGTGCAACAAGAAGGAAGAGGTGTGCAGAAAGAGGCACAAGGGGTGCAGAAAGAAGCAAGAGATGTGCAGCAAGAAACAAAAGAAGTGCAGAAAGAAGGAACAGAGGTGCAGAAAGAGGCAACACGGGTGAAGAAAGAGGGAAGAGGGGTGCAGAAAGAAGCACCAGTAGTGTAGAAAGAAGCAAGAGAAGTGCAGAAAGAAGAAAGAGTAGTGCAGAAAGAAGCAACAGAGGTGCAGAAAGAGGCAAGAGGGGTGCAAAAAGAAGGAAGGGGATTGCAGAAAGAGGCACGAGGGGTGCAGAAAGAAGCAAGAGATGTGCAGCAAGAAACAAAAGAAGTGCAAAAAGAAGGAACAGAGGTGCAGAAACAGGCAAAAGAGGTGCAGAAAGAGGGAAGAAGGGTGCAGAAAGAAGGAACAGGGGTGCAGAAAGAAGCAAGAGATGTGCAGCAAAAAACAAAAAGAAGTGCAGAAAGAAGGAACAGAGGTGCAGAAAGAGGCGAAAGAGGTGCAGAAAGAGGGAAGAAGGGTGCAGAAAGAAGGAACAGGAGTGCAGAAAGAAGCAAGAGGGGTGCAGATAGAGGGAAGAGTGGTGCAGAAAGAGGGGAGAGGGATGCAGAAAGAAGCACGAGTGGTGTAGAAAGAAGCAAGAGAGCTGCAGAAAGAAGCAAGAGTAGTGCAGAAAGAAGCAACAGAGGTTCAGAAAGAGGGAAGAGGGGTGCAGACAGAAACAAATGAAGTGCAGAAAGAAGGACGAGTGGTGCAGAAAAAGCAACAGAGGCTCAGAAAGAGGTAAGAGGGGTGCAGAAAGAGGCAAGAGGGGTGCAGAAAGAAGCACGAGTGGTGCAGAAAGAAACAAGAGAGGTGCAGAAATAAGCAAGAGTACTGTAGAAAGTAGCAACAAAGGTGCAGAAAGAGGCAAGAGTGGTGCAAAAAGAGGGAAGAGGGGTGCAGAAAGAGGAAAGAGGGGTGCAGAAAGAAGCACAAGTGGTTCAGAAAGAAGCAAGAGACATGCAGAAAGAAGCAAGAGAGTTGCAGAAAGAAACAAAAGATGTGCAGAAAGAAGGAACAGAGGTGCAGAAAGAGGGAAGAGGGACGGAAAAAGAGGTAAGAGGGTGCAGAAAGAGGCGCAAAGGGTGCAGAAAGAAGCAAGAGATGTGCAGCAAGAAACAAAAGAAGTGCAGAAAGAAGGAACAGAGGTGCAGAAAGAGGCAACAGGGGTGAAGAAAGAGGGAAGAGGGGTACAGAAAGAAGCACGAGTGGTGAAGAAAGAAGCAAGAGAGGTACAGAAAGAAGCAAGAGTAGTGCAGAAAGAAGCAACAGAGGTGCAGAAAGAGGCAAGAGGGGTGCAAAAAGAAGGAAGAGGAGTGCAGAAAAAGGCACAAGGGGTACAGAAACAAGCAAGAGACATGCAGAAAGAAACAAGAGAGGTGCAGAAAGAAACAAAAGAAGTGCAGAAAGAAGGAACAGCGGTGCAGAAAGAGGCAAGAGGGGTGCAGAAAGAGGGAAGAGGGGTGTGAAAGAGGCACGAGGGGTGCAGAAAGAAGCAAGAGACATGCAGAAAGAAGGAAGAGAGTTGCAGAAAGAAACAAAAGAAGTGCAGAAAGAAGGAACAGAGGTGCAGAAAGAGGCAACAGGGGTGAAGAAAGAGGGAAGAGGGGTGCAGAAAGAAGCACGACTGGTGCAAAAAGAAGCAAGAGAGGTGCAGAAAGAAGCAAGAGTAGTACAGAAAGAAGGAACAGAGGTGCAGAAAGGGGCAACAAGGGGTGAAGAAAGAGGGAAGAGTGGTGCAGAAAGAAGCAAGAGTAGTGCAGAAAGAAGCAAAAGAGGTGCAAAAAGAGGGGTGCAAAAAGAAGGAAGAGGGGTGCAGAAAGAGGCACGAGGGGTGCAGAAAGAAGCAAGAGATATGCAGCAAGAAACAACAGAAGTGCAGAAAGAAGGAACAGAGGTGCAGAAAGAGGCAAACGAGGTGCAGAAAGAGGGAAGAAGGGTGCACAAAGAAGGAACGGGTACAGAAAGAGGCAAGAGAGGTGCAGAAAGGGGGAATTGGGTTGGAGAAAGAGGCAAGAGGGATATAGAAAGAAACAAGAGAGGTGCAAAAAGAAACAAAAGAAGTACAGAAAGAAGGAACAGAGATGCAGAAGGAGGCAAGAGGGGTGCAGAAAGAAGCAAGAGACATGCAGAAAGATGGAAGAGAGTTGTAGAATGAAACAAAAGAAGTGCAGAAAGAAGGAACAGAAGTGCAGAAAGAGGTGACAGGGGTGAAGAAAGAGGAAAGAGGGGTGCAGAAAGAAGCACGAGTGGTGCAAAAAGAAGCAAGAGAGGTGCAGAAAGAAGCAAGAGTAGTGCAGAAAGAAGCAACAGAGGTGCAGAAAGAGGCAAGAGGGGTGCAAAAAGAGGGTAGAGGGGTGCAGAAAGAGGACAAAGGGTGCAGAAAGAAGCAAGATGTGTGAAGCAAGAAACAAAAGAAGCGCAGAAAGAAGGAACAGAGGTGCAGAAAGAGACAACAGGGGTGAAGAAAGAAGGAAGAGGGGTGCAGAAAGAAGCACGAATGGTGCAGAAAGAAGCAAGAGAGGTGCAGAAAGATGCAAGAGTAGTGCAGAAACAAGCAACAGAGGTGCATAAAGAGGCAAGAGGGGTGCAACAAGAAGGAAGAGGTGTGCAGAAAGAGGCACAAGGGGTGCAGAAAGAAGCAAGAGATGTGCAGCAAGAAACAAAAGAAGTGCAGAAAGAAGGAACAGAGGTGCAGAAAGAGGCAACACGGGTGAAGAAAGAGGGAAGAGGGGTGCAGAAAGAAGCACGAGTAGTATAGAAAGAAGCAAGAGAGGTGCAGAAAGAAGAAAGAGTAGTGCAGAAAGAAGCAACAGAGGTTCAGAAAGAGGGAAGAGGGGTGCAGACAGAAACAAATGAAGTGCAGAAAGAAGGAACAGAGGAGCAGAAAGAGGTAAGAGGGGTCAAAAAGAGGCAAGAGGGGTGCAGAAAGAAGCACGAGTGGTGCAGAAAGAAACAAGAGAGGTGCAGAAATAAGCAAGAGTACTGTAGATAGTAGCAACAGAGGTGCAGAAAGAGGCAAGAGTGGTGCAAAAAGAGGGAAGAGGGGTGCAGAAAGAGGAAAGAGGGGTGCAGAAAGAAGCACAAGTGGTTCAGAAAGAAGGAAGAGAGGTGCAGAAAGAAGGAATAGGGGTACAGAAAGAGGCACAAGAGGTGCAGAAAGAAGCAAGAGAATTGCATAAAAAAGCAACAGACATGCAGAAAGAGGGAACTGGGGTAGAGAAAGAGGCAAGAGGGAGACAGAAAGAAACAAGAGAGGTGCAGAAAGAAACAAAAGAAGTGCAGAAAGAAGGAACGGAGGTGCAGAAAGAGGCAAGAGGGGTGAAGAAAGAGGGAAGAGCAGTGTGAAAGAGGCACGAGGGGTGCAGAAAGAAGCAAGAGACAAGCAGAAAGAAGGAAGAGAGTTGCAGAAAGTAACAAAAGAAGTACAGAAAGAAGGAACAGAGGTGCAGAAAGAGTCAACGGGGTGAAGAAAAAGGGAAGAGGGGTGCAGAAAGAAGCACAAGTAGTGCAAAAAGAAGTAAGAGAGGTGCAGAAAGAAGCAAGAGTAGTGCAGAAAGAAGCAACAGAGGTGCAGAAAGAGGCAAGAGGCGTGCACAAAGAGGGAAGAGGGGTGCAGAAAGAGGCACAAAGGGTGCAGAAAGAAGCAAGAGATGTGCAGCAAGAAGCAAAAGAAGTGCAGAAAGAAGGAACAGAGGTGCAGAAAGAGGCAACAGGGGTGAAGAAAGATGGAAGAGGGGTGCAGAAAGAAGCACAAGTGGTGCAGAAAGAAGCAAGAGAGGTGCAGAAAGAAGCCAGAGTAGTGCAGAAAGAAGCAACAGAGGTGCAGAAAGAGGCAAGAGGGGTGCAAAAAGAAGGAACAGGGGTGCAGAAAGAGGTACGAGGGGTGCAGAAAGAAGCAAGAGATGTGCAGCAAGAAACAAAAGAAGGGCAGAAAGAAAGAACAGAGGTGCAGAAAGAGGCAAAAGAGGTGCAGAAAGAGGGAAGAAGGGTGCAGAAAGAAGGAACAGGGTGCAGAAAGATGTAAGAGAGGTGCAGAAAGAAGCAAGAAAAATGCATAATGAAGCAACAGACATGCAGAAAGGGAGAAGTGGGGTGGAGAAAGAGGCAAGCGCGATGTAGATAGAAACAAGAGAGGTGCAGTAAGAAACAAAAGAAGTGCAGAAAGAAGGAACAGAGGTGCAGAAAGAGGCAAGAGTGGTGCAGAAAGAGGGAAGAGGGGTGTGAAAGAGGCACGAGGGGTGCAGAAAGAAGCAAGAAACATGCAGAAAGAAGCAAGAGAGTTGCAGAAAGAAACAAAAGAAGTGCAGAAAGAAGGAACAGAGGTGCAGAAAGAGGCAGCAGGGGTGAAGAAAGAGGGAAGAGGGGTGCAGAAAGAAGCACGAGTGGTGCAAGAAGAAGCAAGAGAGGTGCAGAAAGAAGCAAGAGTAGTGCAGAAAGAAGCAACAGAGGTGCAGAAAGAGGCAAGAGGGGTGCAAAAAGAGGGAATAGGGGTGCAGAAAGAGGCACAAAGGGTGCAGAAAGAAGAAAGAGATGTGCAGCAAGAATCAAAAGAAGTGCAGAAAGAAGGAACAGAGGTGCAGAAAGAGGCAACACGGGTGAAGAAAGAGGGAAGAAGGGTGCAGAAAGAAGCACAAGTAGTGCAGAAAGAAGCAAGAGAGGTACAGAAAGAAGCAAGAGTAGTGTAGAAAGAAGCAACAGAGGTGCAGAAAGAGGCAAGAGGGGTGCAAAAAGAAGGAAGGGGATTGCAGAAAGAGGCACGAGGGGTGCAGAAAGAAGCAAGAGATATGCAGCAAGAAACAAAATAAGTGCAAAAAGAAGGAACAGAGGTGCAGAAAGAGGGAAGAGTGGTGCAGAAAGAGGGGAGAGGGATGCAGAAAGAAGCACGAGTGATGCAGAAAGAAGCAAGAGAGCTGCTGAAAGAAGCAAGAGTAGTGCAGAAAGAAGCAACAGAGGTGCAGAAAGAGGCAAAAGGGGTGCAAAAAGAAGGAAGAGGGGTGCAGAAAGAGGCACAAGGGGTGCAGAAAGAAGCAAGAGATGTGCAGAAAGAGGGAAGAAGGGTGCAGAAAGAAGGAACAGGGGTGAAGAAAGAAACAAGAGGGGTGCAGATAGAGGGAAGAGTGGTGCAGAAAGAGGGGAGAGGGATGCAGTAAGAAGCACGAGTGATGCAGAAAGAAGCAAGAGAGCTGCTGAAAGAAGCAAGAGTAGTGCAGAAAGAAGCAACAGAGGTTCAGAAAGAGGGAAGAGGGGTGCAGAAAAGAACAAAAGAAGTGCAGAAAGATGGAACAGAGGAGCAGAAAGAGGTAAGAGGGGTGCAGATAGAGGGAAGAGCAGTGTGAAAGAGGCACGAGGGGTGCAGAAAGAAGCAAGAGACAAGCAGAAAGAAGGAAGAGAGTTGCAGAAAGTAACAAAAGAAGTGCAGAAAGAAGGAACAGAGGTGCAGAAAGAGGCAACAGGGGTTCAGAAAGAAACACAAGTGGTGCAAAAAGAAGTAAGAGAGGTGCAGAAAGAAGCAAGAGTAGTGCAGAAAGAAGCAACAGAGGTGCAGAAACAAGAAACAGAGGTGCACAAAGAGGCAAGAGGCGTGCAAAAAGAGGGAAGAGGGGTGCCGAAAGAGGCACAAAGGGTGCAGAAAGAAGCAAGAGATGTACAGCAAGAAGCAAAAGAAGTGCAGAAAGAAGGAACAGAGGTGCAGAAAGAGGCAACAGGGGTGAAGAAAGAGGGAAGAAGGATGCAGAAAGAAGCACGAGAGGTGCAGAAAGAAGCAAGAGAGGTGCAGAAAGAGGCAAAAGCGGTGCAGAAAGAGGGAAGAAGGGTGCAGAAAGAAGGAACGGGGTGCAGAAAGAGGCAAGAGAGGTGGAGAAAGAAGCAAGAAAAATGAATAATGAAGCATTAGACATGCAGAAAGGGAGAAGTGGGGTGGAGAAAGAGGCAAGAGGGATGCAGAAAGAAACAAGAGAGATGCAGAAAGAAACAAAAGAAGTGCAAAGAGAAGGAACAGAGGTGCAGAAAGAGACAAGAGGGGTGCAGAAAGAGGCACGAGGGGTGCAGAAAGAAGCAAGAAGAAGCAAGAGAGTTGCAGAAAGAAACAAAAGAAGTGCAGAAAGAAGGAACAGAGGTGCAGGAAGAGGCAGCAGGGGTGAAGAAAGAGGGAAGAGGGGTGCAGAAAGAAGCACGAGTGGAGCAAAAAGAAGCAAGAGAGGTGCAGAAAGAAGCAAGAGTAGTGCAGAAAGAAGCAAAAGACACACAATTGATGGACGGAATGCAGAACAAATCAAAACATTCATCCCCAGTCAAGAGATCTGGGTTAAATCCATCATTCTTTTGCTCACCATGCCAACCCAGTTTAGACCTGGCCATATGCAAATCAGTCTTGACCATGTCCCTCATGGGAACAGTCCAGCCCGAACTGCCAAGCCAGGTCCTCCCTGGACCAGAAACAAGCATCCTAGGACCGGTTTCGGGGTTTCACCCCTCTTCAGCCAGGATAGCTTGATTCCAGTGGCACAGTGAGCCCAGGCCCCACGTCTGGGCATACCTGGCGCACTTAGGCGCGAAAGCAAAAGACACACAATTGATGGACGGAATGCAGAACAAATCAAAACATTCACCCCCAGTTCAAGAGATCTGGGTTAAATCCATCATTCTTTTGCTCACCATGCCACCCCAGTTTAGACCTGGCCATATGCAAATCAGTCTTGACCCTGTGCCTCATGGGAACAGTCCAGCCCGAACTGCCAAGCCAGGTCCTCCCTGGACCGGAAACAAGCATCCTAGGACCGGTTTCGGGGTTTCACCTCTTCAGCCAGGATAGCTTGATTCCAGTGCACAGTGAGCCCAGGACCCACATCTGGGCATACCTGGCGCACTTAGGGCGAGAAAGCAAAAGACACACAATTGATGGACGGAATGCAGAACAAATCAAAACATTCACCCCTAGTCAAGAGATCTGGGTTAAATCCATCATTCTTTTGCTCACCATGCCACCCCAGTTTAGACCTGGCCATATGCAAATCAGTCTTGACCCTGTGCCTCATGGGAACAGTCCAGCCCGAACTGCCAAGCCAGGTCCTCCCTGGACCGGAAACAAGCATCCTAGGACCGGTTTCGGGGTTTCACCCCTCTTCAGCCAGGATAGCTTGATTCCAGTGGCACAGTGAGCCCAGGACCCACGTCTGGGCATACCTGGCGCACTTAGGGTGAGAAAGCAAAGACACACAATTGATGGACGGAATGCAGAACAAATCAAAACATTCACCCCCAGTCAAGAGATCTGGGTTAAATCCATCATTCTTTTGCTCACCATGCCACCCCAGTTTACACCTGGCCATATGCAAATCAGTCTTGACCCTGTTCCTCATGGGAACAGTCCAGCCCGAACTGCCAAGCCAGGTCCTCCCTGGACCGGAAACAAGCATCCTAGGACCGGTTTCGGGGTTTCACCCCTCTTCAGCTAGGATAGCTTGATTCCAGTGGCACAGTGAGCCCAGGACCCACGTCTGGGCATACCTGGCGCACTTAGGGCGAGAAAGCAAAGACACACAATTGATGGACAGAATGCAGAACAAATCAAAGCATTCACCCCCAGTCAAGAGATCTGGGTTAAATCCATCATTCTTTTGCTCACCATGCCACCCCAGTTTAGACCTGGCCATATGCAAATCAGTCTTGACCCTGTGCCTCATGGGAACAGTCCAGCCCGAACTGGCAAGCCAGGTCCTCCCTGGACCGGAAACAAGCATCCTAGGACCGGTTTTGGGGTTTCACCCCTCTTCAGCCAGGATAGCTTGATTCCAGTGGCACAGTGAGCCCAGGACCCACGTCTGGGCATACCTGGCGCACTTAGGGCGAGAAAGCAAAAGACACACAATTGATGGACAGAATGCAGAACAAATCAAAACATTCACCCCCAGTCAAGAGATCTGGGTTAAATCCATCATTCTTTTGCTCACCATGCCACCCCAGTTTAGACCTGGCCTTATGCAAATCAGTCTTGACCCTGTGCCTCATGGGAACAGTCCAGCGCGAACTGCCAAGGCAGGTCCTCCCTGGACCGGAAACAAGCATCCTATGACCGGTTTCGGGGTTTCACCCCTCTTCAGCCAGGATAGCTTGATTCCAGTGGCACAGTGAGCCCAGGACCCACGTCTGGGCATACCTGGCGCACTTAGGGCGAGAAAGCAAAAGACACACAATTGATGGACGGAATGCAGAAGAAATCAAAACATTCACCCCAGTCAAGAGATCTGGGTTAAATCCATCATTCTTTTGCTCACCATGCCACCCCAGTTTACACCTGGCCATATGCAAATCAGTCTTGACCCTGTGCCTCATGGGAACAGTCCAGCCCGAACTGCCAAGCCAGGTCCTCCCTGGACCGGAAACAAGCATCCTAGGACCGGTTTCGGGGTTTCACCCTCTTCAGCCAGGATAGCTTGATTCCAGTGGCACAGTGAGCCCAGGACCCACGTCTGGGCGTACCTGGCGCACTTAGGGCGAGAAAGCAAAAGACACACAATTGATGGACGGAATGCAGAACAAATCAAAACATTCACCCCAGTCAAGAGATCTGGGTTAAATCCATCATTCTTTTGCTCACCATGCCACCCCAGTTTAGACCTGGCCATATGCAAATCAGTCTTGATCCTGTGCCTCATGGGAACAGTCCAGCCGAACTGCCAAGCCAGGTCCTCCCTGGACCGGAAACAAGCATCCTAGGACCGGTTTCGGGGTTTCACCCCTCTTCAGCCAGGATAGCTTGATTCCAGTGGCACAGTGAGCCCAGGACCCACGCTTGTTTCCAGTCCAGGGAGGACCTGGCTTGGCAGTTCGGGCTGGACTGTTCCCATGAGGCACAGGGTCAAGACTGATTTGCATATGGCTGGGTTCAAACTGGAATGGCATGGTGAGCAAAAAAACGATGGATTTAGGCCCAGATCTCTGTACTGGGGTGAATGTATGACATTGTTCTGCATTCTGTCCATCAACTGTTGTTTTTGCATTTGTCACCCCGAGTGGGACGGGTATGCCCAGACGTGGGTCCCGTGCTCTCCATGCCTCTGGAATCAAGCTATCCTGGCTGAAGAGGGTGAAACCCGAAGCCGGTCCTAGGATGCTTGTTTCCAGTCCAGGGAGGACCTGGCTTGGCAGTTCGGGCTGGACTGTTCCCATGAGGCACAGGGTCAAGACTGATTTGCATATGGCTGGGTTCAAACTGGAATGGCATGGTGAGCAAAAAAACGATGGATTTAGGTCCAGATCTCTGTACTGGGGTGAATGTATGACATTGTTCTGCATTCTGTCCATCAACTGTTGTTTTTGCATTTGTCACCCCGAGTGGGACGGGTATGCCCAGACGTGGGTCCCGTGCTTTCCATGCCACTGGAATCAAGATATCCTGGCTGAAGAGGGGTGAAACCCCAAAACCGGTCCTAGGATGCTTGTTTCCAGTCCAGGGAGGACCTGGCTTGGAAGTTCGGGCTGGACTGTTCCCATTGGGCGCAGGGTCAAGACTGATTTGCATATGGCTGGGTCCAAACTGGTATGGCATGGTGAGCAAAAAAACGATGGATTTAGGCCCAGATCTCTGTACTGGGGTGAATGTATGACATTGTTCTGCATTCTGTCCATCAACTGTTGTTTTTGCATTTGTGCAGAAAGAAGCAACAGAGGTGCAGAAAGATGCAAGAGGGGTGCAAAAAGAGGGAAGAGGGGTGCAGAAAGAGGCACAAAGGGTGCAGAAAGAAGAAAGAGATGTGCAGCAAGAATCAAAAGAAGTGCAGAAAGAAGGAACAGAGGTGTAGAAAGAGGCAACACGGGTGAAGAAAGAGGCAAGAGGGGTGCAAAAAGAAGGAAGGGGACTGCAGAAAGAGGCACGAGGGGTGCAGAAAAAAGCAAGAGCTGTGCAGCAAAAAACAAAAGAAGTGCAAAAAGAAGGAACAGAGGTGCAGAAACCGGCAAAAGAGGTGCAGAAAGAGAGAAGAAGGGTGCAGAAAGAAGGAACAGTGGTGCAGAAAGAAGCAAGAGATGTGCAGCAAGAAACAAAAGAAGTGCAGACAGAAGGAACAGAGGTGCAGAAAGAGGCAAAAGAGGTGCAGAAAAAGGGAAGAAGGGTGCAGAAAGAAGGAACAGGGGTGCAGAAAGAGTCAAGAGAAGTGCAGAAAGAGGGAAGAAGGGTGCAGAAACAAGGAACAGCGGTGTATAAAGAAGCAAGAGGGGTGTAGAAAGAGGAAAGAGTGGTGCAGAAAGAGGGGAGAGGGGTGCAGAAAGAAGCATGAGTGGTGCAGAAAGAAGCAAGAGAGCTGCAGAAAGAAGCAAGAGTAGTGCAGAAAGAGGCAATAGAGGTTCAGAAAGAGGGAAGAGGGGTGTAGAAAGAAACAAAAGAAGTGCAAAAAGAAGGAACAGAGGAGCAGAAAGAGGTAAGAGTGGTACAAAAAGAGGGAAGAGGGGTGCAGAAAGAGGAAAGAGGGGTGCAGAAAGAAACACAAGTGGTTCAGAATGAAGCAAGAGAGGTGCAAAAAGAAGGGAGAGGAGTGCAGAAAGAGGCAAGAGGGGTGCAGAAAGAAGCAAGAGATGTGCAGCAAGAAACAAATGAAGTGCAAAAAGAAGGAACAGAAGTGCAGAAAGAGGCAAAAGAGGTGCAGAAAGATGGAAGAAGGGTGCAGAAAGAAGGAACAGGGGTGCAGAATGAGGCAAGAGAGGTGCAGAAAGAGGGAAGAGGGTGCAGAAAGAAGGAACAGGGGTGCAGAAAGAAGCAAGAGGGGTGCAGAAAGAGGGAAGAGTGGTGTAGAAAAATGGGAAGAGGGGTGCAGAAAGAAGCACGAGTGGTGCAGAAAGAAGCAAGAGAGGTGCAGAAAGAAGCAAGAGTAGTGCAGAAAGAAGCAACAGAGGTGCAGAAAGAGGCAAGAGGGGTGCAAAACGAGGGAAGAGGGGTGCAGAAAGAATCAAAAGAAGTGCAGAAAGAAGGAACAGAGGAGCAGAAAGAGGCAAAAGAGGTGCAGAAAGAGGGAAGAAGGGTGCAGAAAGAAGGAACAGGGGTGCAGAAAGAGGCAAGAGAGGTGCAGAAAGAGGGAAGAAGGGTGCAGAAAGAAGGAATAGGGGTGCAGAAAGAAGCAAGAAGGGTGCAGAAAGAGGGAAGAGTGGTGCAGAAAGAGGGAAGAGGGGTGCAGAAAGAAGCAAGAGAGGCGCAGAAGGAAGCAAGAATAGTGCAGAAAGAAGCAACAGAGGTGCAGAAAGAGGCAAGAGGGGTGCAAAAAGAGGGAAGAGGGGTGCAGAAAGATGCACAAGTGGTGCAGAAAGAAGCAAGTGAGGCGCAGAAAGAAGCAAGAGTAGTGCAAAAAGAAGCAACAGAGGTGCAGAAAGAGGCAAGAGGGGTGTAAAAAGAAGGAAAAGGAGTACAGAAAGAGGTACGAGGGGTGCAGAAAGAAGCAAGAGATGTGCAGCAAGAAACAAAAGAAGTGCAAAATGAAGGAACAGAGGTGCAGAAACAGGCAAAAGAGGTGCAGAAAGAGGGAAGAAGGGTGCAGAAAGAAGGAACAGGGGTGCAGAAAGAAGCAAGAGATGTGCAGCAAGAAACAAAAGAAGTGCAGAAAGAAGGAACAGAGGTGCAGAAAGAGGCAAAAGAGGTGCAGAAAGAGGGAAGAAGGTTGCAGAAAGAAGGAACAGGGGTGCAGAAAAGCAAGAGAGTTGCAGAAAGAGGGGAAAAGGGTGCAGAAAAAGGAACAGGGGTGCGGAAAGAAGAAACAGGGGTGCAGAGAGAAGCAAGAGGGGTGCAGAAAGAGGGAAGAGTGGTGCAGAAAGAGGGAAATGGCGGTGCAGAAAGAAGCACGAGTGTTGCAGAAAGAAGCAAGAGAGGTGCAGAAAGGAGCAAGAGTCGTGCTGAAAGAAGTAACAGAGGTGCAGAATGAGGCAAGAGGGGTGAAAAAAGAGGGAAGAGGGGTGCAGAAAGAAACAAAAGAAGTGCAGAAAGAAGGAACAGAGGAGCAGAAAGAGGTAAGGGGTTCAGAAAGAGGCAAGAGAGGTGCAGAAAGAAGGAAGAGAGGTGCAGAAAGAATCAAGAGTACTGCAGAAAGAAGCAACAGAGGTCGCAGAAAGAGGCAAGAGGGGTGCAAAAAGAGGGAAGAGGGGTGCAGAAAGAGGGAAGAGAGGTGCAGAAAGAAGCAAGAGTAGTGCAGAAAGAAGCAAGAGTAGTGCAGAAAGAAGCAACAGAGGTGCAGAAAGAGGCAACAGAGGTGCAAACGATGGAAGAGGGGTGCAGAAAGAGGCACAAGGGGTGCAGAAAGAAGCAAGAGATGTGCAGCAAGAAACAAAAGAAGTGCAGAAAGAAGGAACAGAGGTGCAGAAATGCGAGCAAATGCGAGACCTATTACATTACAAATGCTTCTTTAACTAGTAGTCGCGTTTGCAGAGTGCTGGAGAAAGGGGGCTGGGCCTCCAACCAGCGCTCAGGAATTCCACTGTGTAGGACTTACAGGAGGTTCCAGGAGGGCTTCTTGACCCCCAAAGTCCCTCAGGAGTAAAGTGGACTTCATCCCCCAACCAGTACTGTGCCAGCAGGCATGTTTGCAGAGTGGTGGAGAAAGGGTGGGCGTGGCCTCCGAAGACCTCTTAGCAATCCCACTGTGTGGGACTTTAGTGGAGGTAACAGGAGGGGTAGTTAGCCCCCAAGGACAACCTTGGGGGCCAACTACCCCTCCTATTACCTCCAGTAAGTCCCACACAGCAGCATTGCTAAGTTCTCATAGCAGGCCATGCCCCCATTCCCCACGACTCTGCACACGTGCTTCTTTGCGTGCTTTTGCATGGGGATTAAAGTCCACTTCACTGCTAGGGGTCCTAAGGGGCCAACTAGCCTACCTGATACCTCTAGTATGCCCTAGATAGTGGCATTGCTGATAGGTGGACACAGGCCACACCCCCTTTGTCCACCACTCTGCAAACGCACCTCCTGGCACGCTCTTGGTTGGGGGATGAAGTCCCCTTGCCTCCTGAGGGTCCCTGGGGGCCAAGTAGCCCACCAGGTACCTCCAGTATGCCCACGCAGCTGGATTGCTGAGAGTGGTCCGAGGCCACGCCCCCTTTTTACATCACTCTGCAAACGCGACTCCTGGTGCACTGCTGCTCAGGGGATGAAATCTACTTGTGTCCTGAGGTCCTCAGGACACAAGAGGACCTTATCGCCCAACCAGCAATGTGCCAAGAGGTGCTCCCGCCCTGCCATAGCAAACGGCAAGGTCCCGGGAGTGGGCACCCCGGGACATTGAAGGAGCCGGCCCTGGGGGGTGGAGGATCCCAGGGCCATCTAGGGCTCCTTAGTGTTTAAAGCCCCGGGGAGGTCATGGTCCCCGGGCCGGGGGTCTGTTACGGACCCCCGAATTTACATATTCAATGCTTCGGGGAGGTGGTGGTCCCTGGGGCTGTGGGGGGGCGGCGTGGCCCCCGCACTCCATGGTCAATGCCCCGGGGAGGTGGTGGACCCTGGGGCTGTGAGGGCCCCGCTAATTAATTTGGCATTGCCCCCGGGACCTGACCCACCCGGGGGCTTTAAGAAACGAAGCGCGGGAGTCCGCGCTTCGTTTTTTAAAAAATATGACGGCCGGATATGCGCACCTAGCGCGAGTCGGCCGATTTGTTTTAAAAAATGCTTTTTTGCCCGGGGTCCCTGTGGGACCCCTGAGCAGGCCTAGGGGTCGGGGTGTTTCTACCCTGCCCCCTTTTCTTGTTTTTAACCTTTATTTTACTGTTTTCGTGTGACTCGGTTACCGAGTCACAAGATGGCTGGCAACACATTCTGGTTTGGAGTGTTGGCAGCCAATCAGAATTAAGCTCGTGCTCGGGAGGATTTGCGAATCCTCCTCAGTGCTCAGATATATACATTTTTATTTTTTGAATTTCTCAGGAACTACTGAACGGATTTACACCATTTAAAAAAAAAAGGCGCGGTCTGAACCAAGAGCTACCTTTTTGCTAAATTTGGTGTAATTCCATTCTGAAGTTCGGGCTGTAGCCTGTTCCAAAATTTCCTATGGAAATTAACATTAACAAAGCGCGTTTTGGGACCCCCCTTTTTTCTCGGCGAATCACCTCGAAACTTTCAAGACAGGAGCTGACCGGAACTGGTCATTAGTTTTGAAAATTTTGAGAAGATTCGTCAAACGGCGCCAAAGATATTGGCAAAAGAAAAACGCTTTTGAATAGAAACAAGGTCCTAACTATAACTACCTACTGGCGACCACCAGTAGGTAATATATATATATATATGTATTATAATGTTTTTGCTTGTTTATGGGGGCACTCTTACATCATCTATCTATCTATCTATCTATCTATCTATCTATCTATCTATTCATTTGAAAAAACTAAAGGTTAAAGTAACTTTATAGTTAGATGAAATGTTCAGTAACAATGGAATGTTTTAAACTCTAAAAACCACTGAAATTCACCAGTTAAAGTTATAGTTATCTCAAGTAACTATAACTCATGCCCTATGGTAACTATAACTCGCTCCCCCACCATGCACAGTTTTCTCATCAATAATTTCACTACAAATGTTGCAGTGATATTATCAATGATGTCATAGAAGATGTCATGAAGGATGTAATATGTGGGGTAATTAGCAGTGCTTGGCAAGTGTGCAAGATATAGTTACCTTAGGGAATGAGTTATAGTTACTTGAGATAACTATAACTGGGAATTTCAGTGGTTTTTAGAGTTTATAATGTTACGTTGTTACTGAACATTTCACCTAAATATAAAGTTACTTTTTCCAGTGAATTTCTAGTTTTTTAACATAAAAAAATATTTAATTACCATAAGTAAACCCAACCACCAGACGAGCATGCTAACCCTGCCTTTGGCTGTGTGCAGTGGGGCTTTGGAAACCCCATAAAGGCAGGCAACCAAACACTGTGCAGAGCCTTCAGTCATGCACAGCAGGGTGGTGGCCACAGGGACTGGTCTGCATCCAGGCCCTGCAACTGATTCACCACATGCAGCCAGCCCCAAGCTGCACACGGTCTTATGCTGTGCTCAGTGTGGGGTAGGCCACAAGGCCTGGCCTGTGGCCAAGTCCCGTGGCCAACTCCCACAAATGAAGACAACCCCACACTGCACAGAGCCTTTGGCCTTACGTGGCAGGGGTTTGTCACCCATTCCCCAGTGCTCCCTCCCAAGCCTTGTTAGGCCCTGTAAACACCATCCCCCAGGTCCAATACTAAAAATAAACAGAGAGGGGGCTTGCAGCCCATTTCCCCGAGTCATTATCGGCCCTGGCAATCCCATCGCCTGGGGCCCTCGTTACTTAAAGGTGGGTGCCCTGGTGCACACCCAGGGCAGCCACCATAGACTCGTTGGGGGCTGCAGGGGGGGCCCCAAGGCACCAGCCGGCTGCACATTTGCTGCAGAAGCCGGCATTGCCCCTGACCGGAGGAAGCAGCTACTAATGCTGCTCTCTCCTGGCAGAAGCAATATTTTGGTCTGTTTCAGATCAAAAGTCTGCTCCCAGGTAGAGGGAGCATATTTAAAGCTCCTGCCCGTTGGGAGCAGACTTTGTCTTTTTCCCCGCTTTGCAGGAGATTAAAAAATGCTCCTGTCAAACGGGAGCAACCACAGGTTTCCCTGGCTTCACCCGTGTGGGCAGTGAAGCCACTATGTCCTGGAGTTGGGATCCCTGGGTCATAGCTAGTGAGTCAGCCCCCAGGGGATGGGGTCCCCAGGGCCTTTAGAGACTTGCGTGTGCACCCCTCCCCTTAGAAAATATGTCAGGCCCCGGAATGGGGTTGCTGGGGCCGAAAGCAGCCTGGGGAGGGGATCACATACCCCTTCCCCCTCAAAAAGACATCTGCCCCGGGGAATGGGGTCCTCCATGAATTTGTATCAACATTTTAAAAAAACAATGTTTTGGCTCCAGGGAACCCCACCACCAGCCCTAGGGTGTCAGAATATACCTACTCTGCCCCCTTATGTCCTTTTTAAAACTTTTTAGGACTCAGGACTGAGACCCAAGTCCTATGATGGCTGCCACCATTTCCTGATTGAGGTGGCGGCAGCCAATCAGATCTCAGCTTGAAATCTGTAGGGATCTGAGCAGGCTCCACGTCCCTAGATATACAACATTTTTGAGCATTAATTGCTCAAAAACTACTGAACGGATTTACACCAAAACACAAAAAGCATTCTTTATAGACTAAGATCTAGTTTTCTGCCAAATTTGGTGTTAATTTGTTCAGCGGTTTAGGCTGTAGTTGTGTCTAAAGTTCCTACAGGAAAATGAATGGGGAAAAGGCATTTTGCGACTCCCCCTTTTTTAGGCTCGCCTAGCGTTGCAGCGCGCATGCGCTGCTCGCGTTGTGAGACATATTGAGGTAAAAGTATTTTAGGAGAAGGAATTGTAATCCGCCCATGCTTTCTATTGGGCAATGTCAATATTTATTTAAAACCCTGTCTTGTGATTGCTCTGCAGGGTTTTGGTTACCGCCTGTGGCTTTTTGTACACGCCCTTGGGACACCGAGTCTACGGGCGCATGCGCTGCTCGCGTAGCAAGACATATTGGAGGTAAAAGTATTTTTAGGAGAAGGAGTTGTAATCCCGCCCATGCTTTCTATTGGGCAATGTCAATATTTATTTAAAACCCTGTCTTGTGATTGCTCTGCAGGGTTTTTGGTTACCGCCCTGTGGCTTTTTGTACACGTCCTTGGGACACCGAGTCTACGGCGTCTCTCAGTTTTATGGTTGTTCTGTTATCTGAGGAGGCGTGTCAAGGGAAGGTTCAGGGAGAGTTCAGCAAGCTTTAGCTTTTGCTTGAAGCAGATGAGCCAGTCCGGCTCTCTCATTGGCCGTGTATTACTGATCAAGCAGCCTTCACGCCGCATTCTGCCTCTTTTCTCACCCTTTCACTGTCTCCCCCGCCCTCCCACCTTCAGCCTCTTCCTCTGCAGTCTCTGCTGGACCCGCCCTCCTTGGCATTGGTATGCACAGCGCCCTCTCTCCACCAGCCCCTCCCCCGCCACCTCTCTGCCTCCCTCCCTCTTCCTCGCCTCTCTCCCATGACTCGGAGGAGCTCCCCAGCCCGCCGGGCCCTCTGCCCGGCCACCATGGCCCTCCCGGAGCGACCTGGGCTCCAACATTCCCAGCCCCCAAGGCCCGGGACCCGTCCTTGGCCTAACCATAAACCCCCTGCTAGGCTTGCCCCCCAGCCTCTTCCTGGTCCAGCAGCAGCACCGGAGCAGAACCAGTACCACCAGTACCAGCTGCAGGACTACGGCTCGGAGGAGCTCCCCAGCCCACCGGGCCCTCCGCCACCCGCCATGGCCCTCCGGAACAACCTGGTTTATTTATTATTTTTGAGCGCGGTCCGCTAACTTTAGCGGCCGTGCTAGGTTTATTTATTTAATTATTTTTGAGCGCAGTCCGCTGTTTTAATCCTTTGCCGTTGTCGTGGGTTAAGCTAATAACTTCGGTGGCATGTGGCCAGGCGCACAGTAGATATATATGCATGCACATGGGGCACGGGGCTGTACTCATAAAACAGACACTTGTACAGTAGTAAACAGTAGACACAAATATCCGCACACAATTTCTGCGTGTCTATGCGTAAATTTCTATGTGCGATTGTCACTGTGACTTTGTATTATGTGTGCAATGGGTCGTTTAAAACATACTGCAATTATATCGGACATTTAACTCAAAGCATGCAGTCATGCTGCGTTCTATACTCCTTGACGCCGCACTGTGTACTGGTTTACTTCATGCAGTCATGCTGCTGCTGCACAGCAGGCTCGGGGTGAGAAGCAGTGCGGGTGCTGGCCCTGGTGGGGCGCACTCTTAAACGCGGAGATAGACACACAAATTGCGCTTCATAAAACCTTTCAAATTAATATAACAGAAACCCAATGGAACACGTTATTCTCAAGTGAACTACCAGTGGGTTAAAATGGCGTTTCCAGTTCTTCTTTACCGGCAGTTTTCAGCTCTGCCTCTTCTCTCACCCTTTCACTGTCTCGCCCGCCCTCCTACCTTCAGCCTCTTCCTCTGCAGTCTCTGCTGGACCTGCCCTCCCTTGGCATTGGTATGCACAGCGCCCTCTCTCCCGCAGCCCCTCCCCCGCTGCCTCTCCGCCTCCCTCCCTCCTCCTCCCCTCTCTCCCGTGACGTCTCATCTCGATGCCTTCAGAATGATGCCCAAGCCCTCCGCTGCTGCCCCCCAGCCCCCCGAGGCCCAGGACCCGTCCTTGGCCTGACCATAAACCCCCTGCTAGGCTTGCCCCCCCAGCCTCTTCCTGGTCCAGCAGCAGCACCCGGAGCAGAACCAGTACCACCAGTACGAGCTGCAGGACTACAGCTCGGAGGAGCTCCCCAGCCCACCGGGCCCTCTGCCACCCGCCATGGCCCTCCGGAACAACCTGGTTTATTTAATTATTTTTGAGCGCGGTCCGCTAACTTTAGCGGCCGTGCTAGGTTTATTTATTTAATTATTTTTGAGCGCAGTGCACTGTGTTAATCCTTTGCCGTTGTCGTGGGTTAAGCTAATAACTTCAGTGGCATGTGGCCAGGCGCACAGTACATATATGTGCATGCACATGGGGCACAGGGCTGTACTCATGAAACAGACACTTGTACAGTAGTAAACAGTAGACACAAAATATCCGCACACAATTTCTGCGTGTGTATGCGTAAATTTCTATGTGCGATTGTCACGGTCACTTTGTATTACGTGTGCAATGGGTCGTTTAAAACATAGTGCAATTGTATCCGACATTTAAATAATTGCAATATTTATAACATTCCATTCAGCGCCCAGAGATGGTGTCTTCCGCTGCCAGCACTATACCATTCTTTCATTCCCTCCCTCATGAGGTCGCTAACCCTGGTCCTGTGATCTCAGGTCCTGGCATGAAGGTAAAGAGCTGAAAGTCTCCACAGCGCCCTGCAAAGCAGCCCCCGGCCACTCAGCTTCAGGACAAAAAAAACATATCACCTTTTTGTAGTGTGAAATGTTGGGAAAGAATGAAAATAAGAAGTGAATGGTTTAGGAGTTATGACGTGTGGTGCAAGCACAGGCATCTTTGCTGTTTTATGTTACTTAAAGGTGCATTCCTTCAGAGGAGTGCCGGTCTCCTCGCCCTTCGCTGCTTGGTATTGGATGCCTCGCAACTTTCTTCCTCCTTGTTTTTAAATGATGATGGATTCCTTTGGTGGGGGTGCAGTGTTCAGCGTTCCCACCACGGATGTCTTCAGTCAGTGCTGGTAACAGGATAATAAATGCAGCTCTTGTTTTACGCCCACGCCCCCGTCTGCCTCCTTGTGCACATGCTGGGGTGGGGGCAGGGGATACCTACAGCAGACTCTTCCCCACACTTGACATGTTGTCACTTGACAGGAGCCCATGTATTGTGAGCACCCATCTGCTTTTTATCATAGTACTGTTTTCCTTCAGCAACTCCGTGTCGCCCCTCTGTCCTGGCTTCACTTTCCCGAACTTGTGTGGTCCGCTACTTCAGAACCGCTGTTTCACCAGAGGCTGCGGTAGAGTTTTCAGGGTGGGGTTGCAGAAATCAATACTGTCTTTGCCAAAGCGAGGTGAGGGGCCGCAGAACCATCTATGGCACTAATACTACAAATCCCAGAATGCATTAGGATAACTGAAAGCCCAGTAATAGAACAACATATTTCCTTCGGCATTTGCCTTTTCTTGCCGCATAATTTACTCAACCCTACCACATAATTTGGCCCTCTCTTGCCGCATAATTCCAGTGGCCCTGGCTATTGATTTAGTTGCATTACTCTAGTGTGGAGCAGCACAGCAGCGCCTTGGACTGTTAGTGCTGTAGGTTGGCGTGGCTGAAGTCCCGTAGCATTAAATGGCGGAGCTGCATCTTGAATGTCCGGTGGGTGATGGGTGTGTTGCAATAATGTCGCGTGAAACAGCACAGCAGCGCCTTGGACTGCTGGTCCTGTGGGTAGTGTGTCTGAAGTCCTGTGGCATTAAATAGCGCCGCTGCATCTTGAATGTCAAGTGCGTTGGTGGATTATTGCATTAATATAGTTTCGAGCAGCACTTTGGATCCTGGCCTCCCTGGCGTTTTTTCTGAAAAGCAATACTCACCAGGTCTCCAGTGTATTTTCTCGCCACTACGAAGTGAAAGGGAAAGTGGGAGCTGGCGATAAGATGGCCTGCTTCGAAGGTATATCACTGCAGCAACAGAAGGCTTCTGTCCTTGCTTGGAATACAGCCCACATACATGCACGTTTCCTCTCAGAGTGGATATTGCTGGCTCAGCGCTCCACTGCTTCACCCTGTCTCTGTGGCATCCATCAACCTGAGGAAACTGTTTTCACACAGGCTGGTTCCTATGACTTGTGAATGACTAATGACATAATTTAAGCACGTCCCATAGCATCTACTGAGGAGCAACAGAAGAGCTGCCCACTGCACACACTAGATACAGATTGGGCAAATGCTCAATTTTAACCCACCCCTCCACCTGGAAAATGAGCTCACACTCAAGTAAATGCAATACAATAGGTTCCGCATTTACAAAACTTTTAGCTATTGGCATTTTAAATTACAATGCCTTTTATTTATGTTTTACAAAGAAAAAAAAACAATGCCATTTACAATAACAATAGTTCAAAATAATGTCAGTGCGAGACCTATTGCATTGTAAATGCTTGTTTTTCACAGTCCCCGCTTGATGGATCACCTTGATACTTTTAATGTGCAAGCTAGTCAGAAAATAGCACTTTTTGGAAAGTTTAGTGGAAATTCATCAAACGGCGCCAAAGTTATTAGTAACACAAAAATGCATTTCCTATGGAAACACAATCCTAACTATAACTACCAAGTGTCGGCGGCCACTGGGTAATATAGATAGATACATGGATATAGATATGGTTAGTTATATTACCTACTGGCGGTCGCCAGTAGGTAGTCATAGTTAGGACCTTGATTCTATTAAAAAATCGTTTTTTCTTTTGCCAATATCTTTAAGGCCGTTTGACGAATCTTCGCAAAATTTTCAAAACTAATGGCCCGCTCAGGTCAGCTCCTGGCTTGAAAGTTTTGGGGTGATTTGTCAAGTGGGGGCTGAGAAAAAAGGGGGGGACCCAAAACGTGTTTTCTCCGTGTTCATTTCCATAGGAAACTGTTGACGCAGCTACAGCCCGAACTGCTGAACGGAATTACACCAAATGTGGCAAAAAGGTAGCTCTTGGTCCAGAGTGCACTCTTTTGTTAAATGGTGTAAATCCGTTCAGTAGTTCCTGAGAAAGTAATACATTTACACATATTAATATCTGGTGGCCGTGAAGGATCTGCGAACCTTCCCGATCTCGAGCCTGTCTCTGATTGGCTGCCAGCACTTCAAACCAGGAAGTGTTGGCAGGCATCTTGTGACTCGGTTGAACTGAGTCTCAAGGAAAAAGGTAAAAAACGATCAAAAAAGGGAAAGGGGGCAGGGTAGAAACACCCTGACCCTCTAGGCCTGCACAGTGGGTCCCACAGATACTCCCAGGGCCCCAAAAAGCATTAAAAAAAAAATTGGCAGGATTCAGGCTGGGTGCGCGAATCCAGTGCAAAATGTTTCTAAAAAATGAATTGCGGTCTCCGTGCTTTGTTTAATTAAGCCCCCGGGTAAGCCTTGTCCCGGGCAATGACAAAATATGCTCCAGGGGCCCACAGGGGTGCCCGCAGCCCCAGGGACCACCACCTCCCCGGGGCTTTATTTTTATTAAAATGCATGGGGGGGCTCATGCCCCCCCACATAGCCCTGGGGACTGCCACCTTCCGGGGCTTGAATTATTATATGCGGGGGCCATCACCACCGAGGCATTGCTTTAAAAAAATGTAGTGTGGAGAGGCTTAGCCCCCCACACGGCCCCGGGGACCACCACCTCCCCGGGGCATACATAGATTATTAAGTGTGTTGCGGACCCCCACCCCGGGGACCACCACCTCTCCAGAGCTTTAAACATGATGTGAGGGGGGCCGCGCGGCCCCCCTCTAGGAGCCCTCCAAGGCCCTGGGGACCGCCACCCCCCAGGGCCGGCTCCAGCAATGTCCTGGGGTGCCCACCCCGGGCAGTTCCATGGGGGTAAAAAGGAGACAGGAGCCAGCCGGCACTGCGGGGGCCTTCAGGCTCCCCCGCGGTCCCTTTACACATGGCCATGCCCCGGGGATGGGCTCCCCGGGGCCAAAAATGGCCCGATTTGGGGGGCCACACCACCCCCTCCCTGAAAATGAAATTTGATTTAAAAAAAAAGGCAAAGCCCCGGGGGAGAGGGTCCCCAGGGCCGAAATCAGCCTGGGGGGGGGGCACACACAGCCCCCCTCAAAGAAAATAATTTTTTTAAATGGTGGGATTGCTAAGAGGTCTTTGGAGGCCATGCCCCCTTTGTCCACCACTCTGCAAACACGCCTCCTGGCACACTACTGGTTGGGGGATGATATCCACTTTACTCCTGAGGGACTTTGGGGGCCAAGAAGCTGTCCTGGTACCTCCTGTAAGTCCTACAAAAAGGAATTCCTAAGCGCTGGTCGGAGGCCCAGCCCCCTTTCTCCACCACTCTGCAAATGCGACTACTAGCTAAAAAAGCATTTGCAATGCAATAGGTCTCGATTTTGCGAGAGTTAGAGCTATTAGGATTGTAAATGTAAATGTTTTTTACTAATGTTTTTTGGAGTGGAGTGGATGTACTTTGTGTGTAATAAGCCTGGGCGTAGTTCGCGAAGTAGCGCTACGCGAAGCTACGCAAAGTGCAGTTCGCACTACGCGAGCTACGCGTAGCACTACGCGAACTGCGTAGTGCACTGTTCGCAATGATTGCACAGTGCCGAATGCTTGTCCGCACTGTGCAATCATTGAAAACGGCATCTTGCACAGTGCGAGCTGTCTTTTACTGCCGCTCGAGTAGCTTTCTCAACGCGGACTGGTAGTTTCTCATCGCGAGCGGCCGCGAGCATATCGACTCACTCGCAATGAAAGCCTGACCTCCCGCGTTGAGAATCTCGCCGGAGGTTTATTTTCACGCTCGCGATCAGCAACTTGATGTTGCTGATCGCGAACAAGAAAAAGTCTCGCCGGGATGTCATTTTGCTTGCTCGCGTGTCGCCAACTTGACGTTGAGGACCGCGAGCAAGCAAAAATGACCGCTGCACTACGCTACGCTACGCGTGTTTGCACTGTGCTACGTGCAATTCGCGTTGTGCGAAGTAGCGCAAACTTCGCAAACTACGCGAGCGTAGCGTAGTGCTTTGCCCAGGGTTAGTGTGTAATGGAATTATGTGGTATGAAGTGCAGTGATATTATGTGGACAGAAAGTATGTGGTATTTAGTGTATAGGAATTATGTAGAGTGGGATTATGTGTTATGGAGAGTAATTATGTAGTATGGTAGTCTGTGTTGTGAAGTGGTAACCTCAGGTTTAGTCTTCCTCATTTCCATAGAAGCTAAACTATAAACTCAATGAGACACAAAAAAAGAAGGAACTCCTGAGGAGCACTTCTGGACCTAGTCAGGGGTATGAGCAGGGCCACTGGAATTATGCGACTGTTCGGCTGCAGCGATTTTCACATAATTATACATTTTCCGCATTTGCCACATAATCCATCATCTGCCGCATAATCTGCAGAACTGAACAAAAAAAACTTGTTTCTAGCTCAAACGGCTCAAACATTACCAAAAATGCAGCGATAAGTGTTACAGCGTGGTTGCAGGCCCTTTGCAAAGCTGGAATGGTCACCTGTTACTTATTGCTAAATGTGAGTGTAAAATTGGTACTAATGGTGTGCAAACCACTCTTGCTTTTTTCTGCACCTCTCTTGCCTCTTTCTGCATATCTCTTGCTTCTTTCTGCACCTTTCTTCTTCGTTCTGCACTTCTCTTGCCTCTTTCTGCACATCTCTTCTGCTTTCTTCACCTCCCTTCTTTCTGGACCTCTCTTGCTTCTTTCTGCATCTCTCTTGCTTCTTTCTCCGGCACCTTTCTTGCCTCTTTCTACACCTCTGTTGGTTCTTTCTGCACTTCTCATACCTCTTTCTGCACCCGCTTTCTTCACCTTTCTTGCCTCTTTCTGCACCTCTCTTGCCTCTTTATGCACCTCGCTTGCTTCTTTCTGTACTTTCCTTGCTTCTTTCTGGACCTCTCTTGCTTCTTTCTGTACCCCTCTTACCTCTTTCTGCACCTCTGTTGCTTCTTTCTGCACCTCTGTTGCTTCTCTCTGCACCCCTCTTCCCTCTTTCCGCACCCCTCTTCCATCTTTCTGCACCACTGTTGCCTGTTTCTGCAACTCTCTTGCCTCTTTCTGCACTTCTCTTCCCTCTTTCTGCACTTCTCTTGCCTCTTTCTGCACCCCTCTTGCCTCTTTCTGCACCTCTATTGCTTCTTTATGCACTTCTCTTTCTTCTTTCTGTACCTCTCTTACTTCTTTCTGCACACCTCTTGCCTCTTTCTGCACCCCTCTTGCCTCTTTCTGCACCTCTGTTGCTTCTTTCTGCACTTCTCTTGCTTCTTTCTTCACCTCTCTTGCTTCTTTCTGCACCCCTCTTCCCTCTTTCTGCACCTCTCTTGCTTCTTTCTACAGTTCTCTTGCCTCTTTCTGTCCCTTTGTTGCTTCTTTCTGCACTTCTCTTGCCTCTTTCTGCACTCCTCTTGCCTCTTCCTGCACCTCTGTTGGCTCTTTCCGCACTCTCTTGCATCTTTCTGCACCTCTCTTGCTTCTTTCTGCACCCCTATTGCCACTCTCTGTATACCTCTTCCATCTTTCTGCACCTCTCTTGCCTCTTTCTGCACTCCTGTTTCCTCTTTCTGCACCTCTCTTGCATATTTCTGCACCCCTCTTGCCTCTTTTTGCAGTTCTCTTGCCTCTTTCTGCATCTCTGTTGGTTCTGTCAGCACTTCTCTTGCTCCTTTCTGCACCTCTCCTGCTTCTTTCTGCACCTCTCTTGCATCTTTCTGCACCCTTCTTCCCTGTTTCTGCACCTCTCTTGCATGTGTCTGCAACTCTCGTGGCTTTTCTGCAGTTCTCTTGCCTCTTTCAGCACCTCTGTTGCTTCTTTCTGCACTTCTGTTGCTTCTTTCTGCACCTCTCTTGCCTCTTTCTGCACCTCTCTTGCCTCTTTCTGCACTTCTCTTTCTTCTTTCTGCACCTCTCTTGCTTCTTTCTGCACCCCTCTTGCCTCTTTCTGCACCCATCTTCCCTCTTTCTCCACATCTCTTGTCTCTTTGTGCACCTCTCTTGCCTCTTTCTGCACCTCTGTTGCTTCTTTCTGCACCTCTTTTGTTTCTTTCTGCACCTCTCTTGCTTCTTTCTGTTCCCCTCTTGCCTCTTTCTCCACCACTCTTCCCTCTCTCTGCACCTCTCTTGCCTCTTTCTGTACCTCTCTTGCCTCTTTCTGTACCCCTCTTGCCTCTTTCTGTGCCTCTGTTGCCTCTTTCTGCACCCCTCTTGCCTCTTTCTGCACCTCTCTTGCCTCTTTCTGCACTTCTCTTACCTCTTTTTGCATCTCTGTTGCTTCTTTCTGCACTTCTCTTGCCTCTGTTTGCATCTCTCTTGCCTCTTTCTGTACTTCTCTTGCCTCTTTACGCATCTCTGTTTCTTCTTTCTGCACTTCTCTTGCCTCTTTCTGCACCTCTCTTGCTTCTTTCTGCACGCCTCTTGCCTCTTTCTGCAGCACTCTTGCTTCTTTCTGCACTTCTCTTATCTTTTGCATCTCTGTTGCTTCCTTCTGCACTTCTCTTGCCTCTTTTTGCACCTCTCTTGCCTCTTTCTGCACCCCTCTTGCCTCTTTCTGTACCTCTGTTGCTTCTTTCTGCACTTCTCTTGCTTCTTTCTGCACCTCTCTGGCTTCTTTCTGTACCCCTCTTCCCTCTTTCTGCATCCCTCTTCCCTCGTTCTGCACCTGTCTTGCCTCTTTCTGCATCTCTGTTGCTTTTTTCTGCACTTCTCTTGCCTCTTTCTGCCCCTCTTTTGCTTCTTTCTGCACTTCTCTTACCTCTTTCTGCAACCCTCTTGCCTCTTTCTGCACCTCTGTTGGCTCTTTCTGTACTTCTCTTGCTTTTTTCTATACCCCTATTGCCTCTTTCTGCACCCCTCTTCCATCTTTCTGCACCTCTCTTGCCTCTTTCTGCACTCCTCTTCCCTCTTTCTGCACCTCTCTTGCATGTCTCTGCACCTCTCTTGCCTCTTTCTGCACCCCTCTTGCCTCTTTCTGCACCTTTGTTGGCTCTTTCTGCACTTCTCTTGCTTTTTTCTGCACCGCTATTGCCTTTTTCTGCACCCCTCTTCCATCTTTCTGCACCTCTCTTGGCTCTTACTGCATCCCTGTTCCCTCTTTCTGCACCTCTCTTGCATGTTTCTGCACCTCTCTTGCCTCTTTCTGCAGTTCTCTTGCCTCTTTCTGCCCCTCTGTTGCTTCTTTCTGCACTTCTCTTGCCTCTTTCTGCAACCCTCTTGCCCCTTTCTGCACCTGTGTTTGTTCTTTCAGCACCTCTCTTGCTCCTTTCTGCACCTCTCTTGCTTCTTTCTACACCCCTCTTGTCTCTCTCGGCACCCGTCTTCCCTCTTTCTGCTCGTCTCTTGTCTCTTTGTGCACCTGTCTTGCCTCTTTCTACACCTCTCTTGCCTCTTTCTGCACTTCTGTTGCTTCTTTCTGCACCTCTTTTGTTTCTTTCTGAACCTCTCTTGCTTCTTTATGCTACCTTCTTGCCTCTTTCTCCACCCTCTTCCCTCTTTCTGTACCTCTCTTGCCTCTTTCTGCACCTCTCTTGCCTCTTTCTGTAGCCCTCTTGCCTCTTTCTGCACCTCTGTTGCCTCTTTCTGCACCGCTCTTGCCTCTGTCTGCACTTCTCTTGCCTCTTTCTGCACCTCTCTTGCCTCTTTCTGCACTTCTCTTGCCTCTTTCTGCATCTTTGTTGCTTTTTTCTGCACTTCCCTTGCCTCTTTCTGCACCTCTCTTGCTTCTTTCTTCACGCTCTTGCCTCTTTCTGCATCCCTCTACCCTGTTTCTGCACCTCTCTTGCTTCTTTCTGCACTTCTCTTGCTTCTTCTGCACCCCTCTTGCTTCTTTCTGCACCCCTCTTGCCTCTCTCTGCACCCCTCTTCTCTCTCTCTGTACCTCTGTTGCCTGTTTCTGCACCTCTCTTGCCTCTTTCTGCACTTCTCTTGCCTGTTTCTGTAACTGTCTTGCCTCTTTCTGCAACTCTCTTGCCTCTTTCTCCACCTCTCTTGCATCTTTCTGCACCTCACTTGCCTCTTTCTGCACCTCTCTTGCTTCTTTCTGCACCTCTCATTTCTTTCTGCAACTCTCCTGTCTCTTTCATCACTTTTCTTGCTTCTTTCTGGACCTCTCTTGCTTCTTTCTGTACTTCTCTTGGTTCTTTGTGTACCTTTCTTACTCTTTCTGCATTTCTCTTGCCTCTTTCTGCTTTTCTCTTGCTTCTTTCTGCATCTTTCTTCCTTTTTATGCACTTCTATTGCCTCTTTCTGTGTTTCTCTTGCATCTTTCTGCACCTTTCTTCTTCTTTGTGCACCTCTTTTGCCTCTTTCTACACCTTTCTTCCTCTTTCTGCACTTCTCTAGCTTCTTTCTGCACCTCTCTTGGTTCTTTCTGCACTTCTCTTGCCTCTTTCTGCAACCCTCTTGCCCCTTTCTGCACCTGTGTTGGTTCTTTCAGCACGTCTCTTGCTCCTTTCTGCACTTCTCTTGCTTATTTATGCACCCCTATTGCCTCTCACTGTATCCCTCTTCCATCTTTCTGCACCTCTCTTGCCTCTTTCTGCACCCCTGTTTCCTCTTTCTGCACCTCTCTTGCATGTTTCTTCACCCCTCTTGCCTCTTTCTGCAGTTCTATTGCCTCTTTCTGCACCTCTGTTGCATCTTTCTGCACCCTTCTTGCCTCTTTCTGCACCTCTGTTGGTTCTGTCAGCACTTCTCTTGCTCCTTTCTGCACCTGTCGTGCTTCTTTCTGCACCTCTCTTGCATCTTTCTGCACCCCTCTTCTCTATTTCTGCACCTCTCTTGCATGTGTCTGCACCTCTTGTGGCTTTTCTGCAGTTCTCTTGCCTCTTTCAGCACCTCTGTTGCTTCTTTCTGCACTTCTGTTGCTTCTTTCTGCACCTCTCTTGCCTCTTTCTGCACCTCTCTTGCCTCTTTCTGCACTTCTCTTTCTTCTGTCTGCACCTATCTTGCTTCTTTCTGCACCCCTCTTGCCTCTTTCTGAACCCATCTTCTGTCTTTCTGCACGTCTCTTGTCTCTTTGTGCACCTCTCTTGCCTCTTTCAGCACCTCTGTTGCTTCTTTCTGCACCTCTTTTGTTTCTATCTACACCTCTCTTGCTTCTTTCTGCTCTCCTCTTGCCTCTTTCTCCACCCCTCTTCCCTCAATCTGCACCTCTCTTGCCTCTTTCTGTACCTCTCTTGCCTCTTTCTGTACCCCTCTTGCCTCTTTCTGTGCCTCTGTTGCCTCTTTCTGCACAGCTCCTGCCTATTTCTGCACTTCTCTTGCCTCTTTCTGCACCTCTCTTGCCTCTTTCTGCCTCTCTGTTTCTTCTTTCTGCACTTCTCTTGCCTCTTTCTGCACCTCTCTTGCTTCTTTCTGCACCCCTCTTGCCTCCTTCTGCACCTCTCTTGCCTCTTTCTGCACCCCTGTTTACTCTTTCTTCACCTCTCTTGCATGTTTCTGCACCCCTCTTGCCTCTGTCTGCAGTTCTATTGCCTCTTTCTGCACCTCTGTTGCACCTCTGTTGCATCTTTCTGCACCCATCTTGCCTCTTTCTGCACCTCTGTTGGTTCTGTCAGCACTTCTCTTGCTCCTTTCTGCACCTCTCCTGCTTCTTTCTGCACCTCTCTTGTGTCTTTCTGCACCCTTCTTCCCTGTTTCTGCACCTCTCTTGCATGTGTCTGTACCTCTCGTGGCTTTTCTGCAGTTCTCTTGCCTCTTTCAGCACCTCTGTTGCTTCTTTCTGCACTTCTGTTGCTTTTTTCTGCACCTCTCTTGCCTCTTTCTGCACCTCTCTTGCCTCTTTCTGCACTTCTCTTTCTTTTTTCTTTACCTCTCTTGCTTCTTTCTGCACCCCTCTTGCCTCTTTCTGTGCCTCTGTTGCTTCTTTCTGCACCTCTTTTGTTTCTATCTGCACCTCTCTTCCTTCTTTCTGCACCTCTCTTGCCTCTTTCTGCACTTCTCCTTCTTTTATCTTCACGTCTCTTGCTTCTTTCTGCACCCCTCTTGCCTCTTTCTGCACCCATCTTCCCTCTTTCTGCATGTCTCTTGTCTCTTTCTGTACCTCTCTTGCCTCTTTCTGTACCACTCTTGCCTCTTTCTGCACCTCTGTTGCTTCTTTCTGCACCTCTTTTGTTTCTATCTGCACCTCTCTTCCTTCTTTCTGCTCCCCTCTTGCCTCTTTCTCCACCACTCTTCCCTCTCTCTGCACCTCTCTTGCCTCTTTCTGTACCTCTCTTGCCTCTTTCTGTACCCCTCTTCCCTCTTTCTGTGCCTCTGTTGCCTCTTTCTACACTGCTCTTGCCTATTTCTGCACTTCTCTTGCCTCTTTCTGCACCTCTCTTGCCTCTTTCTGCATCTCTGTTTCTTCTTTCTGCACTTCTCTTGCCTCTTTCTGCACCACTCTTGCTTCTTTCTGCACCCCTCTTGCCTCTTTCTGCACCTCTGTTGCCTCTTTCTGCACTTCTCTTATCTCTTTTTGCATCTCTGTTGCTTCTTTCTGCACTTCTCTTGCCTCTTTTTGCACCTCTCTTGCCTCTTTCTGTACTTCTCTTGCCTCTTTCTGCATCTCTGTTTCTTCTTTCTGCACTTTTCTTGCCTCTTTCTGCACCTCTCTTGCCTCTTTCTGCACCCCTCTTCCCTCTTTCTGCACCTGTCTTGACTCTTTCTGCACCTCTCTTGCTTCTTTCTACAGTTCTCTTGCCTCTTTCTGTCCCTCTGTTGCTTCTTTCTGCACTTCTCTTGCCTCTTTCTGCACCCCTCTTGCCTCTTCCTGCACCTCTGTTGGCTCTTTCTGCACTTCTCTTTCTTTTTTCTTTACCTCTCTTGCTTCTTTCTGCACCCCTCTTGCCTCTTTCTGTACCCCTCTTGCCTCTTTCTGTGCCTCTGTTGCTTCTTTCTGCACCTCTTTTGTTTCAATCTGCACCTCTCTTCCTTCTTTCTGCACCTCTCTTGCCTCTTTCTGCACTTCTCCTTCTTTTATCTTCACCTCTCTTGCTACTTTCTGCACCCCTCTTTCTGCACCCATCTTCCCTCTTTCTGCATGTCTCTTGTCTCTTTCTGTACCTCTCTTGCCTCTTTCTGTACCCCTCTTGCCTCTTTCTGCACCTCTGTTGCCTATTTCTGCACTTCTCTTGCCTCTTTCTGCACCTCTCTTGCTTCTTTCTGCACCCCTCTTGCCTCTTTCTGCACCTCTCTTGCCTCTTTCTGCACTTCTCTTATCTCTTTTTGCATCTCTGTTGCTTCTTTCTGCACTTCTCTTGCCTCTTTTTGCACCTCTCTTGCCTCTTTCTGTACTTCTCTTGCCTCTTTCTGCATCTCTGTTTCTTCTTTCTGCACTTCTCTTGCCTCTTTCTGCACCTCTCTTGCTTCTTTCTGCACCCCTCTTCCCTCTTTCTGCACCTGTCCTGACTCTTTCTGCACCTCTCTTGCTTCTTTCTACAGTTCTCTTGCCTCTTTCTGTCCCTCTGTTGCTTCTTTCTGCACTTCTCTTGCCTCTTTCTGCACCCCTCTTGCCTCTTCCTGCACCTCTGTTGGCTCTTTCTGCACTTCTCTTGCTTTTTTCTGCACCTCTCTTGCTTCTTTCTGCACCCCTATTGCCTCTCTCTGTATCCCTCTTCTATCTTTCTGCACGCCTGTATCCTCTTTCTGCACCTCTCCTGCATATTTCTGCACCCCTCTTGCCTCTTTTTGCAGTTCTCTTGCCTCTTTCTGCACCTCTCCTGCTTCTTTCTGCACCTCTCTTGCGTCTTTCTGCACCCTTCTTCCCTGTTTCTGCACCTCTCTTGCATGTGTCTGCAACTCTCGTGGCTTTTCTGCAGTTCTCTTGCCTCTTTCAGCACCTCTGTTGCTTCTTTCTGCACTTCTGTTGCTTTTTTCTGCACCTCTCTTGTCTATTTCTGCACCTCTCTTGCCTCTATCTGCACTTCTCTTTCTTCTTTCTGCACCTCTCTTGCTTCTTTCTGCACCCCTCTTGCCTCTTTCTGCACCCATCTTCCCTCTTTCTGCACGTCTCTTGTCTCTTTGTGCACCTCTCTTGCCTCTTTCAGCACCTCTGTTGCTTCTTTCTGCACCTCTTTTGTTTCTATCTGCACCTCTCTTGCTTCTTTCTGCTCTCCTCTTGCCTCTTTCTCCACCCCTCTTCCCTCTCTCTGCACCTCTCTTGCCTCTTTCTGTACCTCTCTTGCCTCTTTCTGTACCCCTCTTGCCTCTTTCTGTGCCTCTGTTGCCTCTTTCTGCACAGCTCCTGCCCCTTTCTGCACTTCTCTTGCCTCTTTCTGCACCTCTCTTGCCTCTTTCTGCATCTCTGTTTCTTCTTTCTGCACTTCTCTTGCCTCTTTCTGCACCTCTCTTGCTTCTTTCTGCACCCCTCTTGCCTCCTTCTGCACCTCTCTTGCCTCTTTCTCCACTTCTCTTATCTTTTTTTGCATCTTTGTTGCTTCTGTCTGCACTTCTCTTTCCTCTTTTTGCACCTCTCTTGCCTCTTTCTGTACTTTTCTTGCCTCTCTCTGTATCCCTCTTCCATATTTATGCACCTCTCTTGCATGTTTCTTGTAGGAGAGTAGGATCTGCTTCACATGTGTACCCCCACTTTTTGCTGATGCTTCACTGTTTTTCGACTTTAGTCTGGCTGGGGCCCTGCTAATCAGAACCCCAGCCTAGCTGCTTCCTCTCTAAAATGGTTTCCATGTGCCTTAGGCACATCTCTGATTGGAATCTGGAGTGCCCTTATAAGTCCCTAGTATATGGTATACTATAGAGAATGAATGAGCAACGGCGGATCTGAGTAACCGCACCTCCCTGCTTTATTCCTTTTCTTGTTTAAGAAATTGTAATGGATAGTATGATTGGGTGTGCACATACAGCTCCTGCACCTGCCGTTGTTGGATGCCAGCTGCCAAGCAGAGAGAAAACTGTGAAAATAGTGGAGCGGTGCACTACCAAAGAGTTTTCTTCAATAAATCCAAATGTTCATTTTGTATAGTGGTTTATCAATCCTTTATTTTCAATATCAAAATGTGCAAATTCCAGCCAACGCGTTTCGTTCATACATAAAATGAACTTCTTCAGGGCAAATGGTGATGTGACACTGACTGCCGACCGGACGATAATAACAGGACTGTGTCCCCAGAGATACAACCATCAGGCACTTATCATGGTAGCCTTTAAAATGTAAATACTTGTGCGTCGACAGCAGGAATTTGAAATATCTCAGATCAAGGGCTCTTCATTGCCTCTGTGTTCCTGCGTCTTCTTCACATCACCATTTGCCCTGAAGAAGTTCATTTTATGTATGAACGAAACGCGTTGGCTGGAATTTGCACATTTTGATATTGAAAATAAAGGATTGATAAACCACTATACAAAATGAACATTTGGATTTATTGAAGAAAACTCTTTGGTAGTGCACCGCTCCACTATTTTCACTATATGGTATACTATGTACCCAGGGCATAGGTACCTCAGAGGCCTGCCAGGGGCTGAAGAATGTATTATGCCACCCCTGGAAGGCCAGCCAAAATGACACCACAGGTCTGCTACTGCAGCCTGGGTAAGGTGGTGCATGCACCCCTTACTGTGATATAGGTTACCTATATCACTGCATATGCACACATATAAACCTATAAGTCACTCCTATGGCAGGCCTTATCAATCCTGAAGGCAGAGTGCTTGGTTCTTATGTGAGAGGGTGCCCCTGC